>JAOANR010000008.1:50187108-50568305 GCA_030278955.1 Hygrophila difformis
AGCCCGCTGCTCCACCGTCGCGAGCTCACCGCCGCGTCCTCAATCCCTGGTATCAGAGCGCACCGCCGCCGCTTCGAGCGCACGCCGCCACACTCGCCGGCCGCCCCTCGTCATCCTCCAATAGGAGGCGCCTCTCTCTCTCACCCGCCGCGCCTCTCTGTCCCTGTCCTCAGATCGCCGTCGCGAGCGCCGCCCCTCGCCGTCCTCGCCTCTGCACGAGCCACCACGCGCGCCTCCGCGTTCGAGCCCAACCAGCGCCGCCACTGATTTCACCCAGCGCCGCCGCCTCCACTTCCCTGAACCTCCGCCGGCCTCCCTCCTGTTCATTTCGATGCCTTGGTTTGGCTTTCACTATCCGGGTAATCTCATTTCAATTTTTGGAAGTAATGGACTATGGTAATTTTTTGCTTCTATGGTATCTCTTGTCTGGTTGAATTACAAGAAAAATATGCTCTAGCTTTTCTGGATTTTATGTGATATCCCTGTGTCCGATTGAAAATTGATTGTGAAAAAGTTTGTTGTTGTGTGAATTGGAAACTTGTGAAAAGAGCATACCTTTGTTTTGATTGCTGATATTGAGAAGTTTGATTTCTTATGAATTGAATACTGAAAAAATGCATACTTTTGGGCTTTCTATGTTTTGCAAGATGTGGAATTTCTCTATCATTGGAAAGGAATTATTTTTTGTCTTAGAAATGATACTGCTTGGGAGTTTTCTGTGTGCAGGGATTCACAAAATTATCAAGTAGTCCTGTTCAAGCATTTCAACATTCCACCATTCCACCATGTTTTCGTGCCATCAAACCCTCATTGAGTTTCAAGGGAAGTTCTCTTCCTTTATCTTTTTAATACATTGAGGACAATGTAGACCTTTAGGTGTGGGGAGGAAACTATCTATGCATTGCTTGCCATTTTCTGTGAAAAATTAAAAAAAAAAAAAAAAAAATTGAAGTTGTTTTATATGAATTTTTTGTTTTATGTGATTTTTTTTGTGAATTTGATGTGAATAGGTGACTAAATTGAGGTCTATGAGGTTTAAGTTGACAAATCTTTTGAGTATGATTGATATTCTGACACTGAACATGTGAAGCCAACTATTTTGTGAACCATGTGAGACCTGAGCCTCTTTTCCAAAATGCTTGTTGTTTCTAAAAGAAAAATACACTTATCTCAAGCTTTTGGAAATTTCTTCTTTCTTGTGTGAATGATGTGGTAATCATTGACATTCTAGAATTTGAATGATTATACATGTTGAACTTGCATTCATTGAATCCAATATTTGAACATGAGTAAGGGCATTAGGATAATCCTTTTAGCCTTCTTGTTGGCCTTAACCCATACTTCTATCCCTATGTTTCCACTTTGAGCCTTATATACAATTTTCTTTGTTTATATATAACCCTTAGCCTATTAAGCCTTTTCTTTTTGTCATAGCCATTGCTTTCGAACCCTAGTGATTGAAGTACTTTCATAAGGTCATTATGGTTGAATTTTTGTGTTGGTTGCGAAACAAAAAAATAGAAAAAAAAAGCTTAGAAATTGTTTTCTTTGGAATTTCCCAAGGTATTTTGTTGGATTCTTGTAGTACTTGTTGATTGTCAAAAATGTTTGTATATACATATTCCGCCTAAAAAAAAAAAAAAAAAAAAATACAAGGCAGTGGATGGATATAGCTTGACACGTGTTCATCGAACTCAGTGTTATGAACATAGAGTTGAAGTTCCGTCTGCTGCACTTTTCAGATTGTTGAATTCCTCTAATAAACATGACGAAGCTATTGAATCCCACCGAAAAAAAAAAAAAATAAGAGGAAAATAAAAGGGGAAATATGTTTGGCAAGTTTTGTTTTTGTTGGTTCATTGCTTGGGAAATTTTGGGATGTTTGGAAGTTGTATATAGATGATCTTTTGGTTTGTTTATTTGAACAACATTTGGGAGGATAGAATAAAAGTAATTTTGGGTCTTTTGAACCTCTTTTGATTTTGTTTGGTTTTGGCAACCATGATGTGCTATGAAGTTTTCCTATGATGACTCTTGGAAGTACTTGCATTCACTTTAGCCTTTCGTTATTCCTTTTTCTTTCTACCCCAACCATGGCCCCGTTATAACCCTTTTTGAAAAGACCCTTGATTCTTAATGTTGGATAATATATCTTTGCATGGGAAATGATGATTTTCATTCAAGCCTATGGGATTGTCATTTTGATTTATCACTTGAGTGCTTATTATATTTTAACCCACACTGATATTGAGAGGAGTGTATACACTGTTACCCAAGGGAGGTTGTTGCTTAATGTGTTGATGTTGGATTAATTTGATTGTACTTGAATGGACTTGTGATTTTAAACTCTCTCTCGTATATTTAATTTGGTTCTTTTGACTCTATGCTTGAGGGCAAGCATACTTTAGTGTGGGGGAAGGATTTGATAGTGTGAATTTGTGCCTTGTTAATTGATATTTGTTTTGGATGTTTATTGGGTGTTTTGTAGCACTTTACACTTGTTTGTGTTTGTTTTTGTTGTTTGTAGAAGATGCATGGCAATGGAAAAATTAGAGCAAAGTGGACAAAAGAAGCAAAGTTGGTAGAAGATGCCCTATCCATTACGACAACCACAAAAGAAAGGGACACATTACCAAAAAGAAGAAAGAGGGAAGAAAAGCCAAAAAAGGAAGAAAGAGACATGCAACCATGACTTCCCTAGTCATGGCCATGTACTAGGTAGAAGACCCAGTCCATGGGCCCAAGCCATACATATTGAAGAAAGGACAATGCACTTGAGTAGGAGAAGAAATTAGAGAAAGAACAAAAAGAAGTAGGAGAAGGAAAAAGAAGAAAGGAACAAAGATGAGAAGGATAGGCAAGAAAAAAAGAAAAGAAGAAAGGGACACATCAACTAAAAGAAAGAAGAAACAAAGAGAGGAGGAGAAGAAAAGAAAAGAAGAAGGAGAAAAATAGAGAGGAAGGAAGAGAAGGGGATAGCAAAGAAGAAGAAGAAAAGAAGGAGAAGAGGCCAATCAAGTTCTTCTTTCTTACCTCTAATCCTTGGAATTTTGGTTGTATCTCTTCTTTACTTTTGTTTTCTCTTCTATGGATTTAGAGTAGTTTTTCATTTTCTCTAGTTAAAGACTTGATTAAGAATGGCTTTTGGAATTTGTGAGATGATGTAATTGTGAACTATAAAACTTGATGTTTTGTTGGTATTTATGCAATTCCTATGTTTAAGGTTTACTATTGTTGAATTGGATGAATGTTTAGGGCCCAAATATTTGTCTAGTTTGATAATTGATTGCCAATTCATTTTGGGTATCCGTAATTATACTTGAATTGAATAGGTGGTACCGGGTTGATTAGTTCCTTCCCGGGGAATTGTATAATCGCATTGTGAATTACTCCCGCGTAGGTAGTAATTGGTTTCGAATCAGGCTTTTCTAGATTATAATGCAATTGGATAACATCTTCTATGGGCGTACCTAGGAGTGTTAGTTTGATTAGGTGGCAATTAACGGGCGTACCTTAATTGTCTAAACTGAAAGGAAAAGTTGGTTGTCTAAGCGACCTGACAACTATAACTGGTTTATCAATTGGCACAATGTTTATGCATCGATGATCTTATCCAAATGCCATTCCAAATCAATCTTTGAACTAGAGGTTTTTAATTTCAATACTTTGTTTTAAATTTATGTTCTTGATCTCACTCATCATTTTCATAGTTGTAAAATTACTTAATTTTTAGTTCTTGTTATCATTTTCTCGTTCTCAAAATACAAACCCCCCCTTTTTAATATTGTATATATTATGAGAATGTGGTATTCCAATCCCTGAGGACTCAAACCCTTGTCACTGCTATACTATACTTATTTTGTGCTTGGTGACACAGGAATTAAATTATCTTTTGCAGCTATAACGACAAGCTGCCAGTATATCCTTTTACAGAATGAATAATCAGTTTTCTTAAGTTGTTTTTGTGCTATTATATTTGTACACTTATCTTTTAATATTTTTAACCACATGGACAGCCCTCATACTAATAGTCCATTGTTGAGGATTCTTTTCAACCATTTTATTCCATGTATCTTGAATTTCTTGGCCAATTGGCCTTGTATTTTCATAAATAATTTTTCTCCTAGCTCTTGGTTAAAAGCACCTCCTGCTAGGCCTGTATAATAGACGTATTCATTTAAAAAGTCTACTGTTCCATACAAGTCATCTAAATGCATCTGGTCTAGATGGATTAAGGCATCCATTTGTGTTGTTATATGTCCTGAATTCCCATCTTCACCTGTTATTAGACTTGATATTTTGTTTACAAAGTTATAAGGATTTGGTCCTCTTTCTATTAAGTCTTGATAATCCATTGGATAGTCTCTTTTAAATACTTCCCACATTGACTGTGCGAATTCTCCTAAATAGGTTTCAAGATATCCATACATTGATTCAGCTGTATCATTATAATCATTTTTGTTTTTGATGTAATCAGCCCACAACTATGTTTTTCCATTTTGCAATTACTGAGCCCCATTCTTGAGGGCTTACATTTGTCACTTCTAATATTGTTGGATTATGATAATATCCTCTTTCTAAAGGTTGCCTAATTCCTCTAGGTTTGTTACCATTCCAGGTTGTATTTTTCCATAAGGATATTTCTGGGATGAACATGTGTTATTGAGTGTCTAGAATTATTTCCAGTATAATTAGTTCCCAGGTTCTCCACTCAGTTCCTCTTTGATAGAGGCAGAATGGAGTTCCAGGGACTCTTGTTATACTGTCTCCTGTATTTTTCATTACAATATCTTGGTTCATGAATTCTTTAGATGTTTTATTGTTTTTTCAGAATGTAAGGACATATGGTCTCCCATATATTGTTCCATTAATGTGTTTTCAAAACTTTGTCCTTCCTCTGGTGAGTTTTCTTTTAAAAACAAGTGAGCTTCGATGTCTGCTTGTTATTATTCTTTTATTTGTATTTTTTGTAATCTTTTCTGTACTTCTTTCTCAATAATGTCTTCTAAATTATTCTTCCATTCTTTATTTTTTCTTTCATTTTATCCTTTAATTCTTGTTTTTGTTCATTTAGTTTTGATATTTCTCTTATCATTTCTTCATAATTTTCTATCAAATTCTCAAAATATCCACTATGTTTTGGACATTCTACTAAATGGATCATATGTGTTAGTTTATTAGAGTGTCTTCTATCGAGATCAATTTTACAATCTTGATAATCGTAAGGTAATATTCCTTTATTTTTAAATTTTTTGGTCAAGGCAGAATGCACATGTTGTGAGAAAACTCTTTCATACCTGTCATGGTATTCTCTTTTATTTAGAATTTTTCCTTTCTTAAAGTTTTCAAATTTTCTTGTTTTTTAAACAAATATGTTGTATGTCTTTAGCAATTCTTTCCACTTCATCCTCACTAGGGTGAAAGATATGTTTTCCTTCATATTTTACATAGTTATTTGTCACTGGTTTTTCTACAATAAACCTTTTCATTTGTTTATTCATTTTCCTGACCTTCTTCTTCTGTAAAATCTATTGGTCGTTTTGCAGTTTCATAGTCATTAAATCTTACTGACGTTTCTCCTCTGGAGTTAATGAAGTAATTTACATTTTTTGGGGTTAAGTTTTTAACATTTGGTTTTTCAAAGAATTTTGATAGATCCCAGTTTTTCCCAGCATTTTCTTCTGATGATATTTCAGTTGGTCCTATCATTTTTACTCCTTCACTTCCTTGATACTTACCACAGTTTCAATTTTTGTTTTATGCCTGGTTTGACCATTGTTTGTGATTCTTCCTAAGAAGCCTACACATATCATTAGGTTATGACCAGTTTTCATTTCTTCATATCCTACGGTTTGAATTCCTATTGGATATGCTTCATAAAATCTGTTATTTGTATCATATAGTCTGGTGCCAAATAACATACTCCCACATTAGGGTTCATATCAATTTCCATTAATCCTATGATGGCTTGGGTTGGATTAGTCCACCTTGTATCTAGAACAGTCATTAAGACTTTAGTTCCTAAGTTTTTTCTAGTTAAACCTTTTACTCCTATGGAGATTAATCCCATATGCATGTATTTTTGTCCTTGTCTTTGAAGCCTAATTGCTTCATTATTGCTTATTAATTTTATTAATTTTTTGTCATCTTTTAGACAACTTATTGGTTCTGTATAATGGTATTTGTAATAACCTGTGTTCCAATTAAGGAATCTTTGGTCATACAATAATCTTGGTTCCAATTGGATAAATGTTCTTTTCTTAAAGTTTTCAAACTCAATATCAGGGTCAATTATTTCTTCAATTATTGTTGGCCCTTCTTCCAGTTTGGTTTTTTCTCTAAACATTCTATCTATTAAGGTTTTTTCAAAGTTTGAGCTTTCAATTCTTTGAGAATTGCTTCTTTCTACTAGACTGTTTTTAGATTCATTTGTAAGAGAAAAGGATCTTCTACTCATTTTTGTAAATACTTTTCGTCTGGTTTTACAACCCAAAAATTTAATTTTTCTTGTGGTTTAGTTTTCCTTCTAGCTTCTGCAGGTAATTTTGCAATTTGTTCAGCTAGTTGTTTTATTGTATTATCTTCAGGCATTCTAACAGCTTGTATTCTTTCAAGTTTTTCATCTATGCTTTCAATGGCTATTCTTAAAGCAGGGTCTTGATATTTTTTCATGTTTTCCATTTGGACATGTACATCATCAATTTTTTTCTTTAATATTTCAGTTGTTACAAGCTCTTTTATTTTCTTATCAATTAGGCTAATATTTATATTATTTGTTTTATTATGATCTGTTATTTCGTCAATCTTCTTATGAAGATTATTAACATTTAGTTTTACTTCTATTAATTCTTTGTTTAATTCTTTAAATTTATTATTAATTTCTTGTTTAAAGTTTTCTATTGTTTCTTTAACTTTTTTCAAGGCTGTTTCCATTATCCTTTAATGATTTTTATGATTTTATTACACATTTCATTTACATTCTCAATATTGTTTTCAACAATGTTTTTAATTTCCTTTATTTCTTTATCAAGTTTTTCAACCTTATCTTGTAGTTGTTTTAATTCTTCACTATGGTTAATGATTTTCCTTGGATTTGGGACATCATTAACTAGTTTAGAACTTTCATATTGGAGTGTTGTTATGGTTTTAGATAAGTTTTTCATTCCACTAGATGATTTATCATATTGGGTTGATAAGTAAGTTTGGTTTTCTAATATAACTTTAAGATTTGTATTATTTTGTTTTTCTAATAATTCTAACTTATCCAGTTTTGCTTCAATTGATTGAAGACTTCTTTGTATATCCATGTTTTTATTTGTTAACATTTTATTCGTGAGTTTTTAAGTGTTGTCTTAAGGCTTCTAACCTTATGATTAGTTTGCAATAATTTTCAAAGGTTTTATTTTTCTTGAGTTTTACTCTTTTAATTTTTATTTTATTTTGTTTACAGATCTTACAATCTTTAGTTTGATTTTTGAATATTTTTTTCTTTTCTATGTCAATTATTAAGAATTTTTCCATAATTAATATTTTCATTTAATTTAATCGTGTTTTGATTATCTTTTAATCCGTCATTAGCCATAAGCCCTAAAATCGCAACTTATGCTCTGATACCAAATTTTTAGAGGGGGTGCGTTTTTTGGCACTTTTTAGAGAAGTGTTAAACTCTTTTAGGTAATTTTTAGATATTATTTCTTTGATTTTATGTTTAAGGGTAAAATGGTCTTTATTTTAAAATTTTATCTCTCCATGTACCTTATATGAATTTTTGTTTTTGGTTGGGGGTTTAGAGGAAGAAAAATTGTTTGGGATATTAAAGTGGTAAGTTTTTTGGAATTGGGTATTTTTTAGGTATTTTCCCGTTAAGGGTTTAGGGCAAAAATAAGTTGGACTATAGAAAATTAAGTTGGACTAGTAGAGTGTTGAGATGTGGATGTTATTTACCGATCCAGTTATTTACTGTATTTGTTAATTCTGAATTTTGGAAAGAATTAATAATCCACCAAACTACCATAGCTGTCCATACCCATCAGTTCACAACCATAAAAAGTCAAAGGCGTGTGAACGCAAGAATATCCCACTACATACGAACCTGGACAACCACTTGTCTACATTCATTCCTTCCAACAGCTCGCCTGTTTCATTACTTCCATAAAATACTGAAAAAAAGGCATCCATACACAATCCATGCCCCCTTCCCCCTGTTTATTTTCATTCGATTGGCCGCTCGCATTATACCTTCATCCCAATCCATAGGGTATACTCGCCAAAAGGGACCAATCTTTATCCCCAAATAAAAGATGAAGAAGAACAGCAGCAGCAGCAGCAGCCCCAGAAAAACAGACAAACTGGACGATTATCATGTTATTCACAAACTCCCTTCCGGCGACAGCCCATACGTCCGAGCCAAGTTTTTTCAGGTATGTTGATTTCATATGTTTAGATTACTGAAAACAATTTACATCTTTGGGCTTCATAGAGCGAAGAAGAAACTCAAGGAAGGGAAAGTTTAGCCCTTTTGCTGTGTTTTGAAGTTACGTTCTTATTCTGGGTTTCTTTTCCCGTTGAAGCATAATTCAGTTCGTTGTTGATTCACACACACCCAATCTTTGGTGTTAGAAATGGTTGGGAATTATGGATTTGATTTTGATGCAGCATGCTTTTTTTTTTTATTTTTTTTTATTTTTTATTAAACGGCCTTTGAGAATATCATGGGGCAGTTTATCTGCAGGGTTCCGATGTGGGGTGTCCAGTGGCGATAATTGGATAATCTCTTTACCTTATGTTTTCAATATTTAAGATCACATTTCATATCGTCGTGCAGACATTATATTTCTGTGTAATATTAATAATATAATTTTGTTTACTTTCAAGAAAATAATTTTGTCCCATATCATGATGTGTCATTGGTTTGATGTTTTGTGTGGTAATGATTTTGATACTAGTATTAGCTTTTATACACAGATGAAGCCTTTAAACTACCAATGTAGTATCTATAAATTGGGAAATTTAGAACTGAAATTGATAAGCCCAAGCAAGTTCCTTGTGTTACCGGATAGGCCTTTAATTTGATGTGCTATTAGTAGCATAGAGCATCCCGGTTACTGAGTTTCTGGTTTTGCTATTGTATATTGCTTACAGTTGGTCGAGAAAAACCTGGAAACTTCGATAGTTTATTTTTGGAAGGCGATTAACGCGGGAGATAGAGTAGACAGTGCTCTGAAAGACATGGCAGTGGTAATGAAGCAGTTGGACAGGTCAGAAGAAGCTATTGAAGCAATAAAGGCGTTCAGGGATCGATGCTCCAAACAAGCCCAGGAATCGCTCGACAATGTCCTGATTGACTTGTACAAGGTTCGATTGTGCAATATTATAGTATTATATCACCGCCCGTACAAGGTTCAATCGAAAATGCATGTTTTGGTTGCTCTGCGCTGGATTTTCTAAGATGGATGGATTATTTTGCAGAAATGCGGTAAATTGGACGAACAGATCGACATGCTGAAACAGAAGTTGAGGATGATCGGTCAAGGAGAAGCATTCAATGGAAAGCCTACAAAAACGGCCCGTTCCCATGGGAAAAAATTTCAAGTCACAATTAAGCAGGAGACCTCTCGAATATTGGTATGCACATCGCCCCTGCCTCATTACGCCTTTCTTTTATGTCCTGTTTATTGATACTCACTGTAAACTTGTACCCAATATGTTTGCAGGGGAACTTAGGTTGGGCTTATATGCAGCAAGCTAACTACGTGGCTGCAGAGGCTGTCTATTCTAAGGCACAAGAAATTGATCCGGATTCAAACAAAGCCTGCAATTTATGTGTATGCCTCATCAAACAGGAGAGATACATCGAAGCTAGGCGAGTACTCGACCAGGTGGTGAAAGGAAACCTTCCGGGGTCAGATGATCACAAGTCGAGGAGGCGTGCAGACGAGCTTATGAAGGAGATAGAAGCATTTGAATCCACGTCTGATACTTCAACTGTGTTTGATCCGATGGGCTTGGATGATGTCTGTATAGGAAGTCTTGATCAGTTGATGAGCCACTGGAATCCCCCCGTTAGATCACGAAGGCTACCCATTTTCGAAGAGATCATTTCGTATAGAGATCAATTGGCCTGCTGAGTGTTTCTTCGGCGAGGTCTCCCTAGGCAAATGGTATAGTTGGTTTTTGCAATTTTTTTTTTTTTTTTTTTTTTTTTTTTTTTTTTTGTTCTGGGCTTGAACAAAGTATATAAAACAGCATAGAGAATAAACTATAGCAGGTGTAATATAGACAGTGTTGAGTTCATTTATAGTGGCAATTGGAAAACATGTTGTGCTGTTCTGTTGTGAACAAGATCAGTCCCATAATGTAAGAAGGCTTTACTGGGGATTTTTATTAGGAACAAGTGCATAATCCATTCCATTTAAAGAATCAGGATAATCGAATTATAATATGAAAGGCAACAATGTCAAGGGAACAAAAAATATTGGCTGATCAAAATGCTTCAATAAAGACAAACTCGACAAGGAAGAAGCAAAAATTTACACACACAAGGGAGAAAAGTAAAACATAAAACTTCTTCATCAAATATTGACTCATGGTTTTGGAGAGCATAATTTTTTGGAGTGAACCGATGGATTTCTTGGGCCACCTTCGGGGTAAAGGTAGACTGGACTTAATGAGTTGATCCCACCTCAACCAATTCTCTGCATTAACAGGTGTTGAATCTAAAACCAACCTTAAACTTACTTAAGCATTGCTTGAAGTTGCAAACTAGTAATTTAATTTGTTTAACCATAACCTCTTAAAAAAAAATAATTGTTGAATGTTTGATTTTATTAAGAACACTCAGTAAGAATTAACTTATGTTATGGTACGGAATAGAGGATTCTTGACATACTGAGGTGTGAGGTGAGCCTGCAAGTTGTTGATGGATGTCACAATCCAACTGTTGAAATTAATCGTAGGTTAATTTTGTAAATTGCCATTATTGGTATTTAGTACTCCACTAATGGGTAATCTAACATTGGTTCTCGAATAAGTGAACAAATCACCCAATGATGCCCGAGGACCACTGTGATGTACATATAGCCTTTATTCTACCAAACACACACACAAGTTCCATAAAGAACTGTAAAGGACTGTTGAACACCCGGAAAGGGCACGAACTTCTTTTTGTATCCACTCCAAGTTCCCGGGCCTTCCAAGAACTCCAAGCCTGCAAAATATTTAGGTTCGACAGAAACCAAGCATAATAGATTTATACCCTGTTTCAGTTTAGGCTCAGGAAGCCCAATCTACCAAACACACAACCGGAGAGCCTTCACAGGGACGATTCAAAGTAGAGGCAGGCAGCTACACTCAATGGTGTGCCACTTAATATACTGACGGGACAACCCTTTAGACCATCGAAATCGTACCCAGCCCAGAGCAGACGAACGTAGCTCTCTCAATCCCTCACCGGAACGCCCACAATCCGGTGGCTCTATCCGGAAGCTGACAGCGCACATCCCTTCGCCAGACACCCATTAGCCGGCGACCCAAAACCCACCGGCGGTAGTAGCAGCTCTCACCAACGGAGACTCCTCACAGCCACTCATTCTCACTCTTACACACCTATCCCAACCCTCACAGAAACTTGCCAAAGCTACAAGGGAGGAACACACAAAGATAGGAGAGAATGAGAAAGGGAATTCTAAGCCCTAACGGTAGTATTTTGAATTTTGGATGTTCTTGCTGCTGTGGCTCATAAGGAATGAGGAGGAGAAATATAAAAAGCATGGCTTGAAACTAATGGGCTGGGCAAGACTAACGGGCCAATGGGACAAATGGGCTATAATACCAACAATCTCCACCTTCGACCGTTTATCCTATTTGCTAAAAGGGTGCGCTCATTTGGTGCTGAATTTCATCAACGCCCTGTAGTACCTACACTTACCAGTCCAGCATACCAACATAAAGTAAATAAAGCAGTAAACCATGCATCAGAACAGATCACAAAAGATCGCAAGTATGCAAATATCAACCAAAGTCATAGTGTAGGATTTTCATGCAAGAGATCATTTTTCAGTTGGCAAACCGCAAACATTAGTACCTATATCAGAAGGATTAAACTCTGATGCAATTTTATTCAGTTTTAGTTTTTCACATTCAACATTATCCCTAATAAAGTAATACTTAACATCAATATGTTTAGATCTATCATTAAAAAAATAGGGTGTTTGCTCAACTGTATTGCAGACTAGCTATCAGAATAAATGGTGATCTCATTCTCAAATTCTACTTCTTTCATCAGCCCACTAAACCATATTCCCTCTTTGAAAGCTTCAGTGATGGCAATAAACTTAGACTCTATAGTGGAGAGAGTAACAACAGGTTGCAATTGAGACTTCCAGCTTACACAAGATCCACCTACAGTAAACACATATGATGTAGTGGACTTCATACCATCCCTATCAATTTGCATAATTTGAGTCTACATAACCAGTCACAGATATATCATCTTCCCATTTTGCGAAACATAGAGAGTAATGCATTGACTTGCTTAAGTATCTTAAAGCTTCCCAATGTGGTCTACCAGGATTTGCCAAGAATCTGCTCAAACAATTAATAGGATAGGCTAAATCAGGCCTAGTAGATATCATCAAGTACATCACAGATCCTATAACATGAGCATAAGGAACGTATTCCATATATTTCAATTCTGATTCATTTTTAGGGCATTGATCTTTACTTAACAGGAAATGAGAAGCAAGAGACAACCAACAGATTTATCACTTGACATCTTAAATCTAGAGAAAATCTTCTTCACATATTCAACCTGGTTAAGGGGTAAGGTCGAATTAGCCCTATCCCTAACTATATACGTTCCAAGTATACATTTGGCATCTCCTAGATTCTTCATGTCAAAGCTTCTGTTCAAACACTTTTGAACCTCAACAATGCTTTTCATAGGACTAACAAGCAGCATGTCATAACATATAGTAACAGGATCACAGGCATAGATTTCACATATTTCATATACAAACAATGATCAAAGTTGCTTCTGGTGAAACTTTTATCTTTCATGCACGTATCAAATTTTATATTCCATTGTCTGGGTGCTTGTTTTACTCTATATAAAGCATTTTTCAACAGACAGACATGATGGGGATTGTTTTGATCAACAAAACCTTCAGGCTGTTTCATACAAATTTCTTTATCAATATCACCATGTAGAATGCACTTTTCTATATCCATTTGTATCAGCTCCCATTTGTGTCACCTTATGGTAGTGATCTTAGCTACCGGTGCAAAGATTTCAGAATAATCTAAACCCTCCTTTTGGGTAAACCCCTTAGCCACAAGCTTGGCCTTGTATCTCTCACCATTGGTTTCCTATTTTACTTTAAAAATCCACTTACAATCAATCACAGATAATCTATCTGTTTTAGGAACCAACATCCAGGTTTGATTGTTATGTAAAGAATCAATTGCTTACTAACCATTTGTCAGAATTCTTAGATTTTCATGGCTTCAGAATATGTTTTAGGTTCCAAATTGTCTAGTTCTTTCACACACTGCCAAAGCATAAGAATTTAGCACACAATTAGAATTTAGGTTCATTAAATCCTTGCACGTCGTCTATAATAATGTGTTAGGATTCTAGTTGTCTCGCACAATTGGTAAGTTTTGTTGAAAGCAAGGTTATTAAAATCTAGATCTAGATCTTAGAATCTTAATATCCTACGATCCCACAAAGCCAAAACGATCAAGATTGGTATGAGATCTAAATTAGATTGAGATCTGGATAAGATCTATAGAATCTATACAAGATTTTAAAATCTTTGAAAGATCTGATCTCACTCCCTCTTATCTTTTATCTCATTTTCTCATTTTCAGCCATCCCTTCTTTTCCAAAATCCAGATCTTGGGATTTTTGTTTGCATCTCCATCTTCCTCGCATCCCCTTCATCTTCCTCTTCTAACAGTCGCCGTTGTATCTCCTTCATCTTCTTGTTGTTTCCGTCGCCGTCGTATCCCCCTTCTCTTCCTACCATCGCCCTCGCATCCCCTTCCTCTTTTTGCCGCCGCCCTTGCCGTAGCATCCCCTTCCAGCACCCCGTGCTGATGGAGATCTTAGTCCTAAACCCCTGCCCAGATGGATGATGATGAATCCAATGAGACAGTGGTTGAGACTAACGAAATGGAAAAAATTCTAATGACAAATCCAACTCAGCTCAAGCATCATGTCTTAAATGCTCAATTGTCCTTTTATTTTTTTTACTAAACAAATTATTGTCTATTTTTTTCTGAGAAAATATGATTTTATTCCGAAACAGACGAATATTCATACACTGCGCACAACATAGCGATCTATCTACCTCAAAATTACAGGCCCTCAGCAGAACAGATGCAAGAGCAGTGTACAGACAACGCATATAGCAAAACACTCATCAAAGCAACCTCCTAAGCTGATCTGCTATCTCTTTCAAGTATAATCCTCATCACTTCACTCCACAGCCACATATCTTACCTCCTTGCAGCCTTCCTTCACAGCAGACACACATGACAGCAGCATAATTTGTAACCAAGTTACACCAAACAACAATCATTCAACTTTGAGAACACAAGAAGCAAACCATGTTGACAGCATCCGAAACTTTAAAACACTGCACTAAACCCACGACTCCACCTTAGAAGTTATCCCTACCATCTAACCACAAGAAAAGACCAGTCTTGTGAGCAACATCCAACTTCCAACTCTAAGCCCTCTATGCTGCGCTAGAACCAGGTTTCAACCGATTGATTACCCGAGGCACCAAGTCTGGCCCAATGATCGGCGACATTGTTGCGTTCTCTCAAGATGTGTACAATATGAATCTCCCCAGCACAGTTGAATACTGCCAATATAGGTACTAGTAGTCTGTTGAATCTCCAGGGAATTGAGCAAGGATTTTGCAACCATCTAACAACGTTCACCGAATCACATTCGAACATCAATTTGGGAAGCGGAACCCTTGATCACGTAGAAGCGCCTTACAAATCCTGAAGATCGCTGTCAACTCCGCATTAGCCGAATCTGTACACCCAATGTAGTCCGATAAAATAAAGATCACGTCACCTTCTTCATCTTTAATCACCCCCCCACCCCTGCCAGACCGGGGTTCCCACGAGAAGACCCATCCGAGTTGATTTTCCACCATCCCTTCTCCGGCCTCACCCAAGTTAATCCACTCCGCGGCTTCCTAGTTCGCTGCCTACCCTGCTACAACATCCCACCAGACCATACATGTTCCATCGTCCCCATGCTCAAGTCGAATTCTGTCGAATCCATTTTCCACCATAACCCCACTCTCCACCTCGTTTCTTCTAGTGCCTGTTTAAGATCAATTTGCTGCCCCCTAAAAATGACACCATTCCTCAACTTCCAAATATACCAAATGACAGCCACACCAGACAGTAACCAAGCCTTCCTGCCCCCCTTTTTTACCTCCATTTCAAACCAGAAATTTAGTAGGTTAGTGATATTACCTGGTATTGCCCATCAGATTTCAAACCATCCCACCACTCCATACCACAGCACCCGAGCCACTTCACACCTACAAAATAAGTGATCAATACTTTCGGCCTCCCTACCGCAGCATGGACACCCCTCATCAGACCCCTGAAGACATCCTCTGTAAGCCGACACCCTCCGCACTGGTAGAGCTTCGTGCATTAGCTTCCACAATAACAGTTTTACCTTCATCGGACATTCCACCTTCCATAACTCTCTCCATATCTACAAATTATTGTCTATTGATATTGGTTATTGTAATTTGCTAATATACAATATGAATGATTTGTTTTGTCCTAATTTCATAGGATCTTAGGATCTGAATTCGATCCTACGTTCACGATCTTGCAAAGGGAAAAATGATCCTACATAAGATCTAGATTTTGATAACCTTGGTTCAAAGTTCTGTCTATGGGATTTCATAAGCAATATTATTCGTAATTTCGTATATATTATTATTATCGAGATATTGATTCAATCAACGATACCCTTAAAAATTTTGACAACAGGGTAGGCATCCTAAGTCGTTGTTCTAGTTTTCTAGACATTAGCTTGATAATCATGAGATAAATTAGTTTGATGGATGAATTTTGCCCTGAAAAATATGATCATCAATTGTTTAATCTTTACATATTTATGCCTTCATAATCAGTAATTGTGCCTATTGCCATGTCAGACATAAGAAATTTGTTAGTTGCCATCACTTTAAAAACTATATCTTTTCTACCCAAAATGGCAGAATAACCACTAAATAGTAGCATCCGTACACCGAGGCATCCCCGGTGGGCCATTATGTAGAATTATTACTTTTTTAGTTTTTTATGGTATTGTGGGAGCATTTAAGTAGATGCGATTTAATGTTGTATTTATTGTATATTGAAAATAATGAGATTTTTTTTCTTTTGGGAAATGTGAAAGACAATTAATTCTTTTATTTCTTTCAATTTTCAAGGTGTCCGCTGGGTTGTCCGCTAGGTAGATCGGCGGGCTAATGTGTAAAAATATTATTTTTTTTTTCAATTTTTTTCATTTTTTAAGGTGTCTGCTGGGTAGATCGGCGGGCTAGCTAGGTGGACCAGCCAGCTATTGGGTAGATCGGCGGGCCAATGTTTAAAAGTGATTTTTTTCAATTTTTCTCATTTTTTAAAGCTGTTCGCTGGGTTGTCCGCTAGGTAGACCGGCGGGCTACTGTGTAAAATTATTTTCTTTCTTATAATTTTATCATTTTTTTAAGGTGTCTGCTAGGGTATATGCTGGGGTGTCCGTTGTGTGTCCAGCGGACCACTATGTAAAAGTACTATTATTTTTAAAGGTATCCGCTGTGATATGGCGCCAAGGGTTTTTATGGGTTTTTCCGACATTTTGGGTAGAAAAGTTGTAGTTGTTAAAGTAATGGCAACAAACTTATTTTTTATGTCTGACATGGCACTGTATCAACGCACCCCTTTCATAATTTATTCCATGATAATGAAAGAACAAAGCTGACCCTGCATACGTTGATGAAAATACAAGAACCCCGTGGTGTTGGGGCCATATGGAATAATGGGCCGCGAAAGAGCTATTGGGCCATAAGACATGGGCCAGAAGAAAGAGGAAGTCCAAAAAGAAGATGGGTTCAAGATTAGTAAGGCCGAAAGAACATAGTAAACCGAAGGGAGGGAAACGAGGCTGATAGAGATTTCGGCCGGAATAGGAAGGAACAGCCGAAACCAAAACAACCGAATTGAAGAGAGAAAGAATTCGGCTCAGAGGAGTTAGCCGGAGAGCGGTTACTCCAGCTCCGGCTATAAATAGGGGTCGACACACACAAAATCAGAGAGATCAATCCAACCCCCAAATTCCTTTTATCAAATTTAATTCCTTGTTATCTTTACTGCTTTCTTTACAGCTTTCCTTTACAGCTTTCCTTAGAGTCTAGCCTAGTTTGTAGCGGTTACCATTTCCAAATCCACCGTTGCTCCTTAGCAGCTGGTAGTTTGGTTCCCTGTTTTTGGTGAATTCCGCCGTTGTTTCTTAACAACAGGCAGATTCTCCGTTGTATCTTGTTATTTCTGATCAATTCAAAGAAGGTTCAATCAACTGTGGGCGCATTATTGTTAATTCGAACCCGTAATCGGTTTGATCCTTTTCCGGTAGCCTCCCTTGAGGAGAAAAAGGTCCTTGGCTACACCCGAGCCAAACAGTGGCACGCCCAGTGGGACACAAAATGGCGTTCGAACAAGCAACTCCAGCAGCAAACACGGCGGCGAGGACTGATTTGCCGCCGATTCAGGAAGAGCGCGCACCAGAAGCCGGAGAATTCCCCCCAGGGTTCCCCGGACCATCACATTTCCATAATCAGGAGTTTTCGAACGATGATTTAACCCCGCAATTCCGAGATCAGGTTCAATTTATGGTGGAGGCGGCGGTTACTAACTCAGTTCGTCAGATTGAGGGAAATATCTTGGCAGCGATGCCAGCCATGTTTAGAGCCGAAATCGCGAGGAGTATGTATCCGATGGGAGCGCAGCAAGCTCCAGTGGCTCAAAATCCACCACCTGCGATGCAAAATCCTCACAATTTTCAACAACAGGCCTTTAGGCCGCCAGGAGGGCATGGAGCTCGGCCTTTTGTTCCTCCGCAGCAGAGGTACGATCAGCAACAGAATCAACCGCCTCAACCAGCTGTTCAACCGCCTGCTCCAGTGGTTCAACAACAATACGCACCACTTCAGCAGAATCCACCACAACTGGTTGACAGAGAGCTTATTGCCGAGATTATTCGCACACAGTTTGGGAATCTCATCGGCCAGGAGAATAGGCCGATGTATCGGAAACCTTATCCAGACTACATTGAGGAGCAGTATCCACTGCCTAGAGGGGTGAAGGTTCCAGATTTTAACACTTTTTCCGGAGAAGTCGGCCGCTCTACCATCGAGCATATTGGCCGATTTACAGCTCAATGTACCAGAATCGCACAAAATGATTTTCACAAGCTGATATTGTTCAGTTTGTCATTAACTGGCCCAGCATTCGAATGGTACATTAATTTGCCAGCGGGATCGGTCAATACTTGGGCCGAAATGGAGCGGTTATTCCATGACCGATTCTATAATACCAGTCCGGAAGTCTCGGTAGTTGATCTGACGTCAACCAAGCAGAAGGCGTCTGAATCGGTTACTGAATTCATTGAAAGATTTTATGCAATAAAGGCTCAGATGAAGACAATGCTGCCTGAGCATGAATATATTCAAATCTTAAAGCAGAATTTGAAGTTTGCCATTAAGGACAGATTGATGGTAACAAGACCAAGGACAGTAGCCGAATTGACGGCTGAAGCTATAAGGATGGAGACATATTTGGCGGAACAGGCGGCTTTCAAATCAAGCCGAAGTCAAAGCGGAAGGTCACAACCTATCCAGTCAGCTGCCTCATTTGCTGAATCTTTGGATAGATGTGAAATTCAGGAAGAGTACAATACGGATGACGTTCCTGCATTAGCCGAAGTCGCAAGGGCAGAGTTAATCATAAAAAAGCCTATGACTTGTCCAGCACTTCGGCCAGCCAGAGGCAAGGAGAAAGAAGGAGGAGATGAATCTCAAAGGTTTTACTCTTTCGACTTGTCACAAATGGATGAAATATTTGATTATTGCCAGAAGAACGGATTGCTAGAGTTTAAAGGAAACCATCCACAGCCTACCAAGGATCAGTTGGAGGCCGGATGGTGCAGATTCCATGGATCAGCTACTCATTCCACGGCGATTTGTGGGCATTTTAGGAAGCTGATTCAGAAGCATGTCGATGATGGGAAGCTGAAGTTCCCAGAAAGGCTTATGGCAATTGACAAGAATCCGTTCCCAGTTGCCAACATGGTGATGGTGCAGCCCAACCAGAATAAATCGGTGCATGACCGATTGGGGGATCAAACATCATCTAGCAAGAGTTCTGTGCACGATCGGCTTGGGGATCGGCCATCGGCTCAGAAGTCAGGAGTATGGAAAAGACTAGGATCTCCAAAGGGAAAAGAGAAAGTTACAGATGTTTTTGACCGATTGGGGAATTATGAGGTAAAAGAGTGGATCAAGCAATCGGAGAGACATCAGGAGATCGAGGTCGGAGATAAGAGTGAGAGACCAACGTTGAAAATCATAACCAACGGATGGGACTCAGAGATGAAGTTAACAGCTGATAAACAGAATGGAAAGACTGTGATACAGATCACAGTCCCTGAAGAAGCTGTTAGTCCCGAAATGAAAAAGCTTAGAAGGCCACCAGCAAATACTCAGGTAGGCCAATGGGTCCAAAACTCTCCAGAAAGAAGGCATTTCGATCAACTCCGGTATGACCATTAAGCTTGGAGGGCAGAGGAGAGAAAAGTCCCAAAAGGAAAGGGATCATATCGTACTTTCAAACGAAGAATGCAACGGCTTAAAGCAGCTGCTGTTTCTGAGCAGGAGGAGTATGATATGATGCATATGGAAGAGGACTTCCCTGATGACTGTTCGTTCTCGGGAGGACGAATACTCAATAGGGTATTTTCGGCTCATTTGAAGTCCGAATCGAAAGAAGAGAGAAAGCCGAAAGAAGGACAGGATCGGCTAAAGAACAAAACTGAATTTCGGCCAAAAGTAATACAGCCGAAAATTGAAAGTGAGCAGCCGAACTCGAAAGAAGAATGGAAGCCCAGACCAGTCCGAACCAGGGAGTGGAAACCAAAGACAACTATCATTCCGCATAGTGATACACCCCCTGTTGGGCAGTTTAAGTTCGACTTCGGATCTAGCGCGAATATGGTGACGGTAACCACCGAAGAGAAAGAGGAGTACTGGTCAGATTCCGAACCAGCTGTGGTTTTCTGTCAGAAGGATGGAGAATACTATGGCGATGAAGAACCCATAGTGGATTTTTGTTTCGATAAACTTGAGGTATTTCGGCCGGAAGCCGAAATAGAGAAATCGTTTGAGGAAGGATATAAAGCATTTGTTCCAGAAGCTCAACCAGGTACGATTTTGCCTCCAACTGCAAAAATGTCTCAGCATGTGAGGCCTTTATACGTTAAAGGTTGGGTCAACGGGAGACCACTTAGAAGAATGTTTATCGACGGTGGAGCCACTGTTAATATCATGCCGCTATCCACACTGACGAAGATAGGCCGTTCGAAGGAAGATTTACTCCCTACGAGAATGAAGGTAATGAGTTTTGTGGGAGCTCAAACTGCGGCTGAAGGATGTATATTGGTGGATGTAACGGTCGGAACAATATCAATTCCGACCATGTTCTTCGTGGTAGATGCAGAAGTCCCGTATGCGGCCCTATTAGGCCGATGCTGGATTCATACATCCCGATGTTTGCCATCAACGCTTCACCAGAAAGTATGGTTCTGGAAGAAGGATGGCACAGTAGAAGAAGTAGATGGGGATCAACCTCCATTTCCAGTCAGCTCAGCCGGACGAATTGATGCGGTGTTATATGAAGAACCGATACAACCATTCCTAGCAGTGGTAGGAGATCGGTACCCGCAGGTGATCGAGTGTGATTGGACAGATTTGGGGTTTGAAATCAGATATCAGGCCGATGAACGGCCAGTCGAAGAAGAAAGTAAATGATGGAGGCACAACCGAATCAAGCGATCGGGTTCGAATCGGCCGAACTCGGAGTTTCAGACGACAAAGCAGGATGGAGCGATTTAATAGACGCAATTCCAAAGCGAACGCCGGATTTCAAAGCTCAAGACCCCTTGAAAATGGTCAATGTTGGTACAGACGAAC
Source organism: Hygrophila difformis (assembly GCA_030278955.1). Classification (NCBI taxonomy): domain Eukaryota; kingdom Viridiplantae; phylum Streptophyta; class Magnoliopsida; order Lamiales; family Acanthaceae; genus Hygrophila; species Hygrophila difformis. The sequence goes on from JAOANR010000008.1 coordinate 50,208,381, forward strand.
ACCCGAGGGAGATCCCGTTGAGTGCGAATCTTGATCAGCAGATGACAAGCCGATTCAAGGAGGCTCTAGTCGAATTCAAGGATTGTTTCGCATGGGACTATACAGAGATGCCAGGATTGGAGCGGTCGATTGTAGAGCACAGACTGCCTATTAAAGAAGGGTTCAGGCCGCATAAACAGCCGGCCAGGAGGGCAGCACCTGAATTAGTCCCAAAAATAAAAGAAGAAATAGAGAAATTGTTAGCGGCCGGGTTTGTTAGGCCAGCTAAATATGTAGAATGACTATCAAATATTGTTCCTGTAATAAAGAAGAATGGAAAATTGAGAGTTTGTATTGATTTCAGGAATCTTAATATAGCCACTCCAAAAGATGAGTATATGATGCCTATTGTTGACTTGTTGATTGATTCGGCCGCAAAACAGGGAATGCTATCTTTCATGGATGGATACTCAGGATACAACCAAATTTTTATGGCCGAAGAAGACATTCACAAGACTGCATTTCGGTGCCCTGGTGCCATAGGGATATATGAATGGGTGGTGATGCCGTTCGGACTGAAGAATGCAGGAGCTACATACTAGAGAGCCATGAACTATGTTTTCCATGACCTCATAGGGGATTGTGTTGAAGTCTATATCGATGACGTCATGGTCAGATCCAAAGATATCGAAAGCCACTTGAACGATTTGCGGAAGGTGTTCATGAGGATGAGGCTGCATGGAGTCAAGATGAATCCAGCCAAGTGTGCTTTCGGAGTACAGGCAGGAAATTTTCTCGGGTTCCTGGTACATAACAAAGGAATAGAAGTTGATGCGAACAAAACCAGGGCTATCCAAGAAGCCAAACCTCCACATGATAAGAAGAGTCTACAGAAGTTTCTTGGAAAGATCGGTTTTCTGAGACGATTCTTAGCAAATGCGGCTGGAAAGTCGAAACCACTAACCGATTTATTGAGGTTGAAGAAGGAAGAGGAGTTCAAATGGGGAGTCGACCAACAAAAAGCCTTTGAACAATTGAAGCAGGATTTGATGAATCCACCTGTGTTGGTTCCTCCAATTTTAGGACGGCCATTGAAGTTGTATATAGCAGCGGCCGAAGAATCTATTGGAGCATTACTGGCGCAAGAAGACGATGAAGGAAGGGATCGGGCGATTTACTATCTTAGCCGAATCCTAAGGGACGCCGAAGTAAGGTACTCGCCGATTCATAAACTATGTTTAAGTCTTTATCATGCATGCCAGAAATTAGAATATTATATTCAACCAAGGCAAGTGATAGTGGTAGCTTCGGTTGATATAGTTAAGATTATGATGAATGATCCGGTCAGTAGCCGAAGAATGGCCAAATGGGCCATGAAGTTAAATGCATACGATTTGAGATATCAACCTTTGAGGGCTATGAAAGGTCAGATTGTAGCCGATTTTCTAGCTGATCATGTGATACACCCGATAACCGATGACATCGATCATCAGGATCGGCCGAAAGAAATTGGTGAGATAGGAATTGTATACTTGCAACCATGGGTAATGACATTTGATGGTTCTAAAGCCGCTTCAGGAGTTGGAGCAGGGTTTACCCTACAAACACCGGAGGGCAAGATATACAAATATTTCGTGCAACTGCCAGAGTCATATACGAATAACCAAGCTGAATATAAAGCGTTAATTTCGGGATTACAACGGTTGATGGAAGAAGGAGTTAGAGCAATCATTGTCAAAGGAGACTCGCAAGTAGTTGTTCAGCAATTATTAGGCGATTTTTCGGTTAAGAGTTCTCAGTTGATTAGATTGTACGAAGAAGCGATTACTTTGTTAGAAGAATTTGATGAAGTGTACATTGAATATATCCCGAGAAAAAAGAACGAAGTAGCCTATGAATTGGCTCAACATGCAGCTAAATATCGGTTGATGCCGATAGCAGGAAATGTAGAAGTACGTTTGGCCGAAACAGAGAAGGCCGAATGGATAAAAAAGATAGCACAGACATTAGAAGATCCTTCGGAGGCTAATCCAGCCGAAAAACGGAAAGCGATGGACTACGCCATAATAGGAGGATTATTATTCAAGCGTGCTATTGATGGAATATTGCTCAGATGTGTCGGAGAAGAAGACGCTAGAAGGGTAATGGGAGAGGTTCATGAAGGAATATGTGGTGCGCATCGGGCAGGAAAATCGATGAAGTGGAGTATTATTCGGCTGGGATATTATTGGCCGAATATGGGTCCTGATTGTGAAAAATATGCAAGAGGATGCAGCGAATGTCAAACACATGGGCCGATTCAGAAGTTACCGGCCGAAGAATTACATATAATGATCAAACCATGGCCATTCAAAGGATGGGCCATGGACATCATAGGAAAAGTTCATCCCTCTTCGTCGAAAAGACATGAGTTCGTGCTAGTGGCAACAGATTACTTCACAAAATGGGCCGAAGCTCAGGCGTATGTCAGCATTTCACAAGAGGAGGTGATTGAGTTTATTAAGAGACAGTTGATTTATAGATTCGGGATCCCACAGACGATTCTAACAGATAGAGGAACTGTATTTGTGGGAGAAAAAGTCAAGGCCTTTGCAGACGAATACGGGATAAAAATTGTGCATTCGTCACCATATTACCCGCAAGGAAATGGACAAGCAGAGGCCACAAACAAACAGCTAATAGGAATTGTAAAGAAAATGATTGAAGATCAGCCAAGAAAATGGCACGAGAAGTTATCTGAAGCATTGTGGGCTTATCGAAATGCTAAAACTTCAGCTACTGGGTTCACACCGTTTCGGCTGACTTATGGAATGGATGCAGTATTGCCAGCCGAAATAACAGTGCCGACTTTGAGAACAAGCCAGGCGGATTCAATGTCGGCCGAACAGTATGATTGTGCGATGAAAGATGAGTTATTGGAGATAAATTCCAATCGGGTGCAAGCCTTTGAGAATTTGCAGAAAAATAAAGATATTGTGGCCGATTGGTACAATAAGCGAATTCGTCTTAAGCGGTTTGAAGTTGGAGACTTAGTTTGGAAAGTTATATGGCCGCCTAAGCAGAAGGATGGCCGATTAGGTAAGTGGAGTCCCAATTGGGAGGGACCATTTATTGTTCATACAAGATTACCGAATGGAGCGTACGTTTTGGTGGACGAAAATGGTGAGCAGATGTCAAATCCAGTTAATGCAAGATACATGAAGAAATATTATCCATCAGTATGGGATTAAACATTAAGCGATGCAAAAAAGTAAAGATTTTATTGCATGAACGAATAACTACAAAAAGGGTGCTACTTCGGCCGAAAGCGGCGTCGATAGCCCGAAATCACAATATACAAGGGAAACGTCCTATACTAAGCAGGCATATACAAGGGAAAGGTCCTTGAAAGACATTCAGCCTTGTAGAAATGCCGCTAAAACTATCGGCGACACAGAAGCAGGGCACAGTTGCTTGCCCCAGCACAGTATTGCCGATTTAGGTCCGACCACCGAACTTCTACTCTTGGATACGATAGAACGAAGAGTACAACGTCCCAGAGGTAGAAGTCAAACTCGGGTACAGCCGCCGCACGACCTCAGACAGAAGGAGGAGGAGTGCAGCGAGGCAGTCACCCAAAAGCGGTGGAAGGGGGAAAGGAGGGAGGAATAACTAGGGGTAGTTATTCCCCCCATTAGAAAAGGTCCGACAGGATATGCAACCGCAAAGTCGAAAAGGGACACACCAGCATAGCCGTCGAGACCTTCATTTGGAATAACATATAAAGATCCTCGCCCATACGAACATGGTGAAAAGGGCATTATTTGAACTCGTGTTGCATAAGCAAAAAATTTTCGTACCACGTCTGGAAATCCTTGCACAAGAATACTTGCCAAAGGCCATGGAGGAACTGGAGACAGGAAGTTGAACAAGGGAGAAGGGAGATCCATATTGTTATAGAAAAAAGGGAAAAAAGGAAGTGATAGATAAGTGTCAACAATGCCGGGTATTTATAGGAAGAGATAAGTGCTTGGCGGAAGAAACGGTCAATAGTAAATGTTATTTATGGGAAAACGTTATAGCTGATTCCCGGAAAAAGCTGCTAATATTCAGAAGTCAGCAATAAAGGAGACCGAAAATGGTGGGATTAACGGGATACGAATCGCATTACAAAAGATACAAAAGATACGAATCCAAGTACAATGCATCAGCCAACATAGTCTAAAAAAAAAGGGGGGAGCCGATTACAGCTGTCAAGAGAAAAAGAGTGACCAAAATTTACACTTGACAGTTAAAACACAGAATTGATATACAAAGACAAATTAGTGGTCTTCCTGATCATCAAAAGGAATAGCATCATCCAAGCCTCGCGAAGTAGCGGAAGTAAGATTAACCGAAGACGTCATCAGATTCGGACTTGCTGAAGAAGAAGGGCCAGCAACTTCGCCAGGTGGGAGGTGAACGGTGGATGAACCAGCACCACAGGAAGCACCAGTTTTCCCTAGAAGAGAAGAAGGAAAAGGGGAATAATAAGTAAGAGAGCATAAAAGAAATATCACAACAGGAAATGGAAGGGAACAGAGTACCTGAAGGAATGATTGGCAAAGGTGGGTTATCGCCCGAAGGGGAAGACTCTATCTCGGAAGGATCCAAAGGAAATAAGACATGTGGAGAAGAGACGTGAACAACACTTTGCCCACCAAGGCTCTTGATGGCCGAATCCAGTTGACCAACTAAAGACTGGGTTTCGGCCCATTTTTCTTGGAAGGTACCAAGAATGAAATCGTTGAAACTTATCCGCATGGCCAAATAAGAAGCATCCTCCTGAGAATTCAAGATTTTGGCCCTAGGAGCTTCGGCCGATTGACGAAGGGTTTTGATCGATTGTTTCAGATCGGCCGATTTTCGCTTAGTGTGAGCCAAAATTAATTCCAAATCCTTCTCTTGCCGTTGAAGCTTGGCTATCTCAGACCGAATCAAAGAAAGGTCCTCGGACTGTTTAAGTTCCTGAGATTCCACTTCGGACAGCTTACTCATTTGAGCCCGATACTCTGCAGAATAATTGTCAAAGATGGCTCGTGAAGAGGCTGCAGCTTCACGTTCGGCGGCAAGTTTATGCCGCATTTTTAAGTGAGCCATAAGTTCCTGATCCATTGAGAGGACGGACTTCGTAATCATCTGAAGAGTGCCACTCAGATTCAGAGACACCATCTCGTCATGGAATTGTTGCTCAAGATGAGACAAGAGAATAAGGATCGGTTTAGGGTTGACGAATTCCACGTCAGATTGCCGGCCGATTAGATTACACAGTCTGGCCAAACAATCGCCAAGCTGAGTAGAAAGATCCGACGGACGAGAAACCAGAGAAGCAGGAGAAAAGAAATCATCCAAGACATGCCGATCAGGAAATGGCGATAAAGGGACCTGATCGGCAGGGGCTTCATCAGCAGTCATACCACTAGATGGGAGGCCAGGCGGTTTCGGAACAACTGAAGACGAGGGTGTAACAGGATCCGTAACAGGCTGAGGATGATCGACCGAAAGAGGGACGGAAGGGTCGGCCGAAGTAGAGCTTGCAATCAAACCCCGAGGGTTAACAGCAGAAGAACTAGCATGAACGGCCAAATTACTGGTACTGGCCGATGTGCGAAATTCGGCTACCGGAGGGGCCGATACCACAGTTGGAAGTGGAGGAACATCGGGTTGAGGCAAAACAGGTGGAACCTGACAAGAATAAGAAAAAGAAATTAGTCGAAAGAAAGGAGCCTGAAAAAGGAAAAGAGTAGTGTAACAAACCGTAAAAAGGGAGGCAGGGATTCTGCCAAGCGGTGAATGAGATGAACGCCTTTTGGTCTGAGTAGGGGGGAGAAAGTCGATAAGAGAGGCCGAAGGCGAAGCAGGCCTTTTTCGACCAGGTTCCGAAGTAGAGGAGCAAGGAACATCTGAAGAAATCGGATAAGTGAGACACAAAGGAAAAGGAACAAGCAATGATCAAAGAAGAAAGGGAAAGAAAAGAAACATACCTGGACGAGAAGCGGAAGACGAACCGAGAATGCGCTGAGGAGTGGAGCCCGGAGATGATGAAGGGACAGAAGAAAATGCCAGAATAGGAGAGAAACCACCCCTCCGCAGAACCGAATCAAGGTTGGCACTAAAAAAGACACCAGCAACACCGTCCCACCAAGACTGAAAGCGGGAGGTAACGGACCCCGGACGAACGGCAAACTTCCAAACCTTGAAAGAAATCAAACGTTTATGATAGAGGGAGCATTGCTGACGGCTGGCAGAAGCAGAAAGGCGTCTACCGGCTCTGAGGGCCTCCACTAAGTCTTGACCAAAGCCGAATTGACGGCTAACCAGATGGGGATTGTAAACTTCGAAAGGAATAGCAGACTTGGCAGATACAAATGTGGAACCATTGAAGATCGGACGGGGTAATATACACCTATTCCAGATTTGAGCAAAAGCTAAAGGAAGAGGAGTCCCGAAGGGGGAAGTAGCAATCTCCCTGACCCAAGCAAAGTCAGTTTTCCAGTAGTGATAATGGGAAAAGGATTGTTCGACAGTACGACCCAGGAAATAGTTGATCCAATAAGGGATCGACAAAGGAGGAAGGGATGCTCTAAGAAGATCAGGAGCGACAAAATGATTAGGACGAATATCATGGGGAGGAAATTGGGAAATGTCACGAAAGTGCCAAACCAACCACAAGTGAAGGAACCATAACGGGCCACGAGCTTTATCAGACGAACCTTTTTCCCAACCCGACACAGTAGCCGAAATACCCGCATACAGATGAGCGAGGAAGAAATCGGCTGAGGGCAGGGTCACATGATTAAGAAGTGCCGAAGCCAAAGAGTGTGTTTCAAGGAGAACACCCTTAGAAGGGACACACCAGAAGAATTTCGTAAGGAAATACATCATGAAAGCAAGAGGCTCTGAAGGGTGTGGAGCAGGCGAAATAGGATCACTCTGATGGGAAATGATCCAATTGGCAAAGGAATCGCCAGAGGAAAAGCCGGTATTTTTCTCCTTGGGCAGCGACATGACGGCAAGGTTATCCCCACGAACAGAGAGGCCTAGGAGAAGTTTCACATCCTGAATGGTGGGAGTCATCATCCCCCAAGGGAAACAAAAACAGTTCACAGAAGGATTCCAAAAGCAAAGAAGGGCTTGAATAGGACGAAGATCTGTGAGAAGTGGCAAGGTACTAAGGGAAATTATACGATAAACATATGACTTATTCCAAGAGTCACGACAGTGGGGTTCGAGATGATGATACCACGCCACATAATCGGGAGAGGGCGAAGACCAATTAGCGAAAGATGAAGGGAAAAGCTTGGAGGAGAAACAAGGCTCATATAGAAGAACGGAACGATTATCAAAGATCCGAGCAGTACATTCATCGATGTCCTCAGGAATGCCCAACGGACCTAAGGAATAGAAGCCCTCAGGCAAGAGGCGAACTGCGGAATGAGAAGCAAAAGAGTTCTCAATTCTGAGAAGATCAGCAGAAAGAGCAGTAACAGGAGCAGGGGGATTTTCCATCGGAGAAGGTGGAAAGAGAGAGAGAGAGAGAGGAGAAGTTGGAAAGGCAGTTCACTCCAAATACGTGGTAGGCTACGTAAATAGGGGAGTGATGGAGAGTGTCCTCGAGAAGAAGAAAATAACCGCCAAAAGGAAGAAGAAAGGGAGATTACTTGGGCTCCTTCGCATATGAAAGCAATTCGCCCAAGTAAGGAGGGCATCTGTTGGGGCCATATGGAATAATGGGCCGCGAAAGAGCTATTGGGCCATAAGACATGGGCCAGAAGAAAGAGGAAGTCCAAAAAGAAGATGGGTTCAAGATTAGTAAGGCCGAAAGAACATAGTAAACCGAAGGGAGGGAAACGAGGCTGATAGAGATTTCGGCCGGAATAGGAAGGAACAGCCGAAACCAAAACAACCGAATTGAAGAGAGAAAGAATTCGGCTCAGAGGAGTTAGCCGGAGAGCGGTTACTCCAGCTCCGGCTATAAATAGGGGTCGACACACACAAAATCAGAGAGTTCAATCCAACCCCCAAATTCCTTTTATCAAATTTAATTCCTTGTTATCTTTACTGCTTTCTTTACAGCTTTCCTTTACAGCTTTCCTTAGAGTCTAGCCTAGTTTGTAGCGGTTACCATTTCCAAATCCACCGTTGCTCCTTAGCAGCTGGTAGTTTGGTTCCCTGTTTTTGGTGAATTCCGCCGTTGTTTCTTAACAACAGGCAGATTCTCCGTTGTATCTTGTTATTTCTGATCAATTCAAAGAAGGTTCAATCAACTGTGGGCGCATTATTGTTAATTCGAACCCGTAATCGGTTTGATCCTTTTCCGGTAGCCTCCCTTGAGGAGAAAAAGGTCCTTGGCTACACCCGAGCCAAACACGTGGCTACCTCAAACACATGCGACTCTCCTTCAAACTACTCACTGTCCTCGAGTTAACTAAGTTACATGTTACAGTAAAGACAAATAAATGAGACTAGAAAGGAAATACATTTTGACTAATAGACAAAACAATAATTACACAAAATGATTTAATAACTAAAGGTCGATCAAATTCAATGTAAGAAAATGGCCGTTTTAATATTCTGATGGAGCGCGCCGGGTACTTTAGTTTATAATCCAATAAGGTATATTCTTTCTAAGTGAATAAAATTAAATGTTAAGTTACATATCTGAAATCGAACTATCCACATCTTAATTTGTTTGCCAATTGCCATGCTGCCATCCTTGACTTGACACCGGTTTGGACTTATTGATTTTCACCACCAAAAAAATAAATAAATAAATAAATCTTTATTATAGTATAAAGTAGGCAACATTCACATACATATTTTTCCGCCTAAATCTTTTCACCCTCATAAAATTCATTTCAATTCTTTCTCACTCACACATTCACTCAATATAGAATAAAATCAGCTTACCAAAAAAAAAAAGATATAGAATAAAATCAACCAATCAATACCTTCCAACTTTGCCATTTTTTCAATACATTTCAATTTTTGCCCCAAAACACCGCCCGACTTCACTGCCCTAAACGCATATACTCTACGCATCCATCCATCCGCCTCCATCCGTCTGCGCCTTGGCTCCCCGGCAATCTGCCAAACCTTGAAGCAGCAACAAGTTGCCCTTGACCCTCCGCTGTTTCGCATCTTCACCTGCATCTTCACTTGGCTCTGCTCCGCCTTCATCTGCTTTGCCCCCAATCTGCGGTTCCATCGATTCCGCCTCGACTCTATCGACTCCATCGAGGAAAAGTATGTAATTTTTTTATTTGATTGCCTTGGATTTTTAATTTGCTATCAAAGTTTATCAGAAGTCTGGTCTAAGACGCCCAATTTTTCCCATGTTTTTCCAACTCGATAGAAAATTTGAAACCGTAGCTGTTAAGTATTCTCCCTTTCCTCTCCCTATCTCCGTTGGTGCTATGAGTTGCAACGGTTTGCTGCTAGTATGTTTACCGCTTTGATTTGTATGCCACTTATTTTTTATTTTTGCATCCATTCCCTACATTGTATTATGGTGAATGTAGATCTAATTATTTTTTTTAAAGAAATATGTTTCCAGCAATAATTGGAAGATATAGTATACGTTTTCGAGGTATGCAGTAAATATAAATTTCAATTTATGTTCCATCCATAACACATTCTTTATTTCTTGATAAATCTCAATATTTGACCTATTTCTTGATTTTTTAGGCATCTCAATGTTCCACATATAATCTTCGGAATTTGCTCTAGTGTTATAAGTTTTAGCTTCACTTAATATCATTGGCCTTTAATGTTTTGTTTTTGTGGTAGGTAACACTTTATTTTGTCCTGTATACACAAATTGTCCCTACCATCTCTCGACGAGCCTTCGCCCTTGCTACTATGTGGAAGAAAACATATGTCTCTTAAGTATATCCACAACTTACGTTGTCATTTCTCTTCTTAAATTTCTCCAATTGAAATTTCTATTTGTTTTCATAATTAATGGGCAATCTTCCAATGGTATATTCTCACCATTTTAGATCTTTCTGTTGGCAGGAATGTGGTTCATGGATCCAATCCATTAGCTGCAGTTGCTTTCCTCTAATGTAATGTTCAAATTGTTGGATGATTTTGCATGAATTCCTTGAATGTTTTGGATGATTTTGATATTGTAATGTTCAAATTGTTTTATTTATATTATGGCACTCATTAATTGTTGGGTAGATATTTATTGTTTTCTTTTTTTTAGGTTGAACACCATTCATTTTTTTATTTATTTTTAATGACTGGAATCAAAGTATTGGCCAAACAATGGGTTTGGGAATCATTTGGTCCCCAAATCCTAACCCCATATACCAAAACCCCCAATAGTGATACACTTATCATAATGCTAACTATTATTCTCTCTCTGTGTCTTTTTCGTCTTTCAGGTTTGGTTTATGGGAAAGTAACTAATATCAATAGGTTCACGACAATGAGGGATATACTCACTATGCTTGACTGTAACTTGACTCCAGAGAATCTCAAACTAGAGTATGATCGGTTTTATTTTCAAAGATCAGTGTAAGTTTCTTTTTAGAAAATGTATTGCATTTACCATATGAACAAGTATTGAAATTTATGCGGAATTTTTGTTGTATTAATTATCTTTCGGTTTGTTCTATTTTAATTGTTGTTATATACTCAATATAATATTCGAACTAACAGGATAAGTTTTCCACATATGATAATCTAAGAAATATATGTATATATATATATATATATTAATGCTTAAATGTAAATCAAATCTACTTTACACATTGGAGGTGAAGTTAAAGTTGGAATACCACAAAAAATTGACCAGCATGTCTTATAAGCTATTATCTTCGTTGCGGTTGCCTTTGTGAATTTTCCACTAATGAACTCAATATTTGTGTTATGAATTACTATATTTCATTTACTATATTTCTTGCTCTTTTCTCCGTACATCCAGAGCACCAATTAAATTGTCAAAACAGTTCATAAGAATTATTAAATCATAGTGTGGTTGTAGGAGTGTTGGATACATGTATATGGCCTGAGAGATGCACCTTCAATAAATCTATATATTATTAAAACCATTAGTGGTCAACCAAGTCAACATTTAATTTGGTGTCTCCATTTTAAGTTTCCCATTTTCTTAGATTTGCATTTTTATTTATTAATTTAGATTTTTGCATTATTTATTTATTTATTATTCATTTATGGTAAAATATATATTGATTTAGATATGGAAATCCTAATTTCCATTTTTTAAAAGATACTCCCTCCATTTTTTATTGTTCTTACGGACCTACCCAGCACGAAGTCAAATGTACATGTCAAATGTACATTTTAAACCATTAATAACTAATATTTCGTACAAGTAAAAATTCCAAAAGTTCCATATTTAAAAACTACAAGATGAGACGAATCTAACAAGATCCCACTTGACTATATTTTAACTTCTATAACTATGATAAAACTTTAATTGAAAGTGTGATGATGAATAGTGTTAGCACTCTAAATGCTGCAACAAAAAATAAACAGAGGGAGTATGAAATTTTAAATTTATATGGAACTCTCATATTTTAATTTTTAAAAGATTTGAAATTTAAAATTTTGCATATTTGCCTTTATTTATATTAGATTTTGGTATGTTCTTGATTTATTTATTTTAGATTTTTGTATTTTTATTCCAATAATTTTTTTAAAAGATTTAAAATTTAAAATTTTGCATTTATTTATTTATTTATTTTAGATTTTTGCATTGTTTTATTCCCAAAATTTTTAATTTTTTTACCCAATTTTTAGTATTTAAAAGATATGAATTTTTAATTTATATGGAATTCACACAATATCAGTTTTAAAATATTTGAAATTTCATGCATATATTATTTATTTATTTTAGTTTCTTTTTGGGTTTTATGTGATTATTATTTTGAGACTTTTAACATAATTTTTCTTTTATGGTACGTCACACTTCTGATGACTCTACGCTGTTGAGTTCTTAGCATATTTCTTGTGAAGAAGTGAATTTTTTAGATGATATTAAATTTTTTATTTTAGTTTCTTTTTGGGTTTTATGTGATTATTATTTTGAGACTTTTAACTTAATTTTTCTTTTATGGTATGTCACACTTCTGATGACTCTACGCTGTTGAGTTCTTAGCATCTTTCTTGTGAAGAAGTGAATTTTTTAGATGATATTAAATTTAAAAGTTCTGACAAAAATTTGATGCTTGAAGGGTTTGATCGATTTGTGTTTTTTGCTGGGTAAATTAGTTCTTGAGTCTTACTACCTCTGTATGATGTGTGTGTGTGTGTGTCTGAATTTGATGCTTGAAGGGTTAAATCGGTTTCAATTTTTCGCATATTTTATTTATTTTTGCCTTTTTATTCCCACAATTTTAAGTTTTTATTTATTTATTTTAAAATCTTAGATTTTCAATATATCTATTAGTAATGTTCACCAAAAAAAAAATATATCTATTAGTAATATGCATAATTTGTTTTACATAGTGAGTTTGTATCTCAATGTTTGATTATTTACTCCTTCGGTTTCACGAAAGTTGGCACGTATTCGTTTTTTAGTATTCCCCGAAATTTGGCCACTTTTCATTTTTAGATAAATTTTAAATTAATATAAATATGATTAGAATCTTAATTATTTTCAAATCCTATTAAAAGTAACCATTTTACTATTCTGCACAAATTCCAATACACTTTTCTTTTTCTATACAAAATTCCTTGCATTTCTTTAATTATTAATATTTCAAATGGGTACAAATAAAAATTGTATAAAATATATATTCTGAAACTAGACACCTAGACGATTCTACCAAGACCACACTTAAATATTAAATATGATAATATTTAGTCAAAGTTAAACAATAAATAGTGTCAAAATTCATTAGAATTTTAAACACAAATACTCTTCTCACTTTAATCACTAAAACCCCACCACCTGAATTAGATTTATTTATTTATTTATTTATGCATTTTCAAATATATAGTAATGTGTATATAGAAATCTCAATTTTCAGTTTAAAAGATATGAAATTTCCAACTTATGGAATTTTAATTTTTTGATTGGTAGAATAATTATGAGCCAATGTGATTTAATCAATTTACACATTCGATTTCAAATGATAAAATTCACACTGACAGTTTGTTTTACTATAACTAAAAAAACGTCAATGCCAATATTTAAAAAAAATATTGGATTCTATTTCCAAAAACCAGTTTTTAGCCACAAATATTTATACACCTATTACAATATCTCATGTCACTAGAAATAGGGGATTCAAAGTATTAATATGTAATTAAAATGGATTAACTAAAGTTATTACAAGAAATGTTGTTTACAATAAAAGTTATGTATGGCAAAAATTTGCAAAATGGATATTTCAAGGAGGTGATGGTAATTGATAAAGTTGATATTGATCTTGGAGATGTACAATTAGATGTGATATTTCCATATAATATTCTTATAAACTCTACAAGAGATCCTATAGCGTCAATTGTTTAGATTAAATATACAAATTATAAACTAAACTACTTCAACTCTAAATATTTTTAAAGATAGCGTTATACTAACCTATACCAATGAGATGGTTGATACGATCAATGATTACATCATGAAACATATGTCTGCAAATGAATGTGTATATATATATATATATCCATTCTAACAATATTTGTCAAGAGGATGAAAGCATAGATAATTCCAATGAATTATTTCCACTGGAATATCTAAACACGATTAATTGTTTTAGATTACCAAATCCTGAAATATTGTTGAATGAGGGTTGCATAGCCATGCTTCTTATGAATATAGATTGTTCAAATAAACTATGCAATGGAAGTAATAGTAACCAAGATGCGGAACCATATAATTGAGGTTAAACTAATTTTCGGGAAACCATGAAAGTAAAAAAAAATTCTTGATTAGTAGAATGATTATGAGTTTATCTGATTTAACCAGATTACCCATTCGATTTCAGATGAGAAAATTTCACCGTAGTTTGTTTTGCTGTGAAAATCAACAAATGTCAATGTCAGTCTTTAAAGAATATTGGACATTATATTCCAAAACCAGATTTTAGTCATGAACAGTTATGTTGCAACATTTGTGTCACTAGCAAGATGTGGCTCAAAGTATTAATATGCAATTATGAAGGATTAACTCAAGATACCACAACAAATGTTGTTTACAATGAAATTTATATACGACATAAAATTTTCAAAATATATATTTGATGTAGGTGATGGTAATGCCGATATTGATTTTTGATATGTACAATCATATATGACATTTCCGAATTTGGGTAATCAGATAGCGGCAATCTTTTCAAGTACATAAATTAATATAAACTGCAACACTTCAAATTCAGACATTTAAAGATAGTGTTATACTAGCCCATACCAATGAGATTTTCAGCAATGAAATTCTCAGCAAATTGTGAGGGAAATTTTCATATTATGTTTAATATTTATATTTAAATTATATTTTATTTTAATTTAAACATCAAATTAAATAAAAATATTATTTTAATAATTATTTTTATTGATACGTTTTAAGTTTGTATCGGACAAGCCACATAAGCTAAAGAAGATGATATAATATGTTTTCTTTGTTGTTTTAAAAATAATTTAATTATATTATCATATACATCATCTTTCAAACATATATAAAATCATTACACATTTTTCATTACTGAAAATACAATTTATTATTACTTTATACTTATTATAAGTATATATTATATAAAATATATAATTATACCCGTCGAGACTCGACGGGTTACTTACTAATAAATGAAAAAAGGAAACATTTATCAACACTCGTAAACCACTAAAACGAGTTGCAAAATTAATATTTTAAGTTTTGAAACACCAAAAAACAAAAAGTAGACTTTCAAAACTACAACACGAGTCACCAGGTGTTTCTATTTCCACATTTTTTTGGTATTGCACACAAGTCTTGCATCATGTTCTTCGGTTATGTTTGCAATTCTAGTTTTTCCATCACTATTAAATTGGTTTTGAGTTTGGTTCTTGGTATACATGTCTTAATTCTGAAACATAATGGTATACATGTTCGAAATGTGGCAGTTTAATCTGTAGTAGAATGATATGTATCCTAATTTCCATTGGCTACACTCATGATAGATCGAAAACAACTCTATTTTGGTTCTTTTTTCCCGTCTATCAAGACATTCACTGATTGAATAGAATCGGAGAGTTGTGTTCATGTGTTTGAGGAGAAAAAACAACAACTGAAAGAAAGAAAAGCATATACTAATTCAATATTACCGACATTTAACTAAAATTTATCGGTGATTGAATAGAACCGTATGCAATGCAAACAACAAACGAAAAGCTATAAGCCCCATAAATTGACCTTGCCAGCAAACTTCCAAAATAAAAATGAATACGGTGCAAGGAATTTTGAATTAGTCCAGACCAATAACCCTAAACTTACCTCGTACTGGGCACAATCTCACTCGACATGACTGACGAGGATAATGCACTTTCATCAGTTGGGCCTTGCAACATATCTTGATCATATTGATAGTGTGTTATTTGCAAACATTCCTTCAATTCTCTGACAAAAAAATCCATGTCTGGTCTTCTAGAAGGTTTGGTCGTGGAAACACATGCCGTAGCCAATTCTATGACTTTCCATGCCACGTTCGGGTTGTAGTGAGTCGTCCTTCCACCATGCATCTACTATGCGTCGTATGTCACCGTTTTGAATATAGTGAGATATCCGTTGGGTGATGTGTGTACCTCTTTAGATGGCGGCCTTGCCCGTGATGACAGTTAACATTAACACACCAAAGCTGTAGACATCGACCTTCTCAGTCCGCATGCTTGGATCATCATATCTGTTTTTTCGAACACAATATTGTTAGAATACATTGATAAATAAAAGAGAAATCTTATAATTAAGGATAATACTTTCAATCAATTTAGATTTGAACACTTACCGAGGATCATGATACCCATAAGTGCCAACTACCGTGGAGGACTGAAAAGGGAAATTTCTGGAAAACCCAAAATCTGCCAGTTTGGCTTCAAAGTCCTTTGTTAACAGCACATTTTCAGGTTTAATATCTCTATGTATTATTTTTGGCTTGCAACCATGGTGCAAATACTCCAAACCTAAATGGATGTGAGTAATAGAAATAGAATAGAATGTTACAACTTATAATAATATAATGGGATGATTTTAGAGAGAAATAAAAGAGAAATAAGTGGATGCAGATTAACATTCTAGCCAGTCATATCCAAGGGTAAATTTTTTTCACCTGATAAATGGTTTTGAAGGTTTCCATTTTCGATGAACTCGAGTATAATAGCCTTGTTTGATCCTTCGTCACAATATGCAATAATTCTTGTCAAATTTTTGTGACAAACAGTTGCTAGAATTTTCACCTGTAGCCGCATTATGCGAAGAAGCATCAGGACAATATATTGCTGGATATATATAAGACTCGAGTAGGTTGTGAATTAGTTACCTTGGACAGGAAATCTCTATTTCTTAGTTCTTGAGAAGAATTAAAAACTTTAACAGCAACTTCAACTCCTCTCATCCATCCATAATACACGGTGCCAAATCCCCCTCTTCCAATTATTTTCTTGTCTTCTATGACATTCCTTATCTCAGAATATGGGAAACTTATAACCTTTGACGACACAATAGGCACCTTGTTACCAGCTAATGACATGGAAAAAAGATTAATTATTAGGAAGATAATCAAATCCAGCATAATGTTATTTTTCGTGACTTTTTCCATAACTCACTATGAAAATGTACGGCCGTATAGTATATGGATTTCAATACTTTTTCCTTTTCTCTTTATGACGATATATATCACAGTTAACACAGCAACAAATCCTAAGACTGAACAAACTGTCGAGGCAACTATAACAGCGGTATTCTTCTTGTTCTTGTTTCGTATCTCCACAGTGGGTTCGGTTAATGCTTTGATCAAAGATAAATTTTTCAACATCATAGCAAATCCTTTTAAAACTTTTGATTATAACAAACAAATAGCAAATGGCTTTGAAAAATGTCATCCATCAAACTCATATGTCTCTCCAGATTAATTTTGGACCTCAAACTCAATGTACAAAGTTCATAATAAAATGTCGATTTTTTTTTTCGGAGAACAATAAAATGACTAACTAAAAACAAAGAAATTTACCATGCATATCTATGTAAACATAAATGACTGATTAAAAATAAATTTACCATGCATATCTTGGTCAAAACCTCAATCCACCACCACCACCCATAAACAACCAAAATAACCAAAATTTCCAAAACAATCCCAACTTCCAGAATCCACAGTATCAGAACCCTCAACCCTCAGTTCAATCAGAACCAATATCCACCCAATCCTAATGACCCAAATGACCCCAGAAATTATTACCAAAATTTCAACCAGCAGCCACAATATGAAGGAGGACCTGGGAACAATCAGCAGCCATCAGCAGCAGACTACATGCAGCCAATCATAGAACCCTACCTAAACATACCTGGGAGGGCACCGATTGTTGCCAGAAATTTTGAACTTAAGCCAGCATTGATCAATCTAGTGCAGAACAGCCAGAGCTGGAGCTAACCATGAAGACCCCCATAATCATCTGATGACATTTCTGGAGCTCTGCAATACTATGAAAAACCAAGGGGTTGCTCCAAACACTATTCAGATGATGCTATTCCCATTCTCACTTGCTAGCGGAGCCAAAACCTGGTACAAGTCATTGCCAGTTAATCAAAGGAGCACCTAGGAGGACATAGTTCGGAATTTTCTGCTGAAATATTTTCCATAGTCGAAAGTGGACGAAGGAAGGTCAAAGATTGCCGAATTCAAGATGAAGCCGGCTGAGTCTCTGTATGATGTCAATGAAAGGTTTATGAACCTTTTGAGGCGATGCCCACAGCATGGATTCCAAGAGTGGGAGCAGCTCCGCAAGTTTTACAGTGGACTTGCGCCGTCATGGCGATACATGTTGGATACTGCGGGAGGAAGGCATTTACTACATATGAACATGAACGAAGCATGGGTCTTCAAAATCCAAATTTTCAGCCACAGATACAGTAGAGACCCCCGCATAATCAAAATTTCCAAAGCCATAACCAACACCAGAACCATAATTTCCAGGGTCAGCCACAGTTTAATCCCAACCAGAACCAGAGTTGGAATCAGAATCAGCAAAAGCCACCGTCCAGGTTGGAAAGCATCATGACCGAGTTTATCATGAGCCAAAAGGAGATAAACAACCACATGCAGGCTTCCATAAGAAATGTGGAAACCCAGGTCACACAGATGGCAAAGGAGATGCAGAAAAGGGATAAGGGAACGTTGCCGAGCAGCTCAGAAAAGAATCCTCAGTGTAAAGCAATAACACTGAAATCTGGGAAAGTTTTGGAAGGCCCTAAGGGCAAGAAAAAAGTGGGAAAGGAAACTGAAAGTGTGGATACTGAGGAAAAAGAAGTTGGTGCTGAACAAGAGACACCCGAATTGCAGACTGAAGCTGCACAAGATCAAACGGGAAATGGTAATGGTGAAGGTACATCTTCTATCCCTTTGCCTCAAAAACATGATAATAAATATATGTCGAGGGTCCTTACCCCGCAAGGCTAAAGAATAAAGAACAAGATCAGAAATTTGAGAAATTTTTTAAGCGACTGCAAGCAGTTGAAATTACCATTCCTCTCATCAAAATGATTTCTGAAATGCCCACCTATGCTAAGTTTTTAAGAAATGATTCCAAGAAAAAGAAAGATTGAGCAGGAGGAGTTGGTGGTGCTCAACAGCACATGCAGCGCGATCATCCAGAAGAAACTCCCGGAAAAGAAAGAAGACCCTGGCTATTATACTCTGCCAATCCGGATTGGTCAAACTGATGTAGGAAAATGATTATGCGATCTGGGATTGAGTATTAATGTGATGCCATTGGCAATGGTGAAGCGCCTCAAACTCGGGGTCATTGAACCAATCAAGATGAAGCTGCAGCTTGCAGATAGATCCATCACACAGCCTATAGGGATCTTAAGGGACGTTGTAATTAGAGCAGGAAACACCCCCTTTCCAACAGATTTTGTCATCTTGGATATGGAAGAGGATTCTGAAATGCCTCTAATTTTGGGAAGGCCGTTCTTAGCAACTGGCGGAGCTTTAATTGATGCTAAATCCGGAAGGGTGACACTGCGCGTGAATGGAGAGGAGGTAATCTTCAACATGGTGCAACTACAGAAGTTTCCAAATGATGGTTCTTGTTATTGATTTGATGTAATAGAGACTCTAACTTTGGATCTGTAATATTCGACAATGATAATGAGCAGGTACCGAGGCCTGCGAGCGCGATGCAAGAAGACTGCAGCGCCGTCTACTTCGCGGATCCCGGAACCGGGAATCTTGAGGAGTTTGACGGCACTGAATTCCACCAAGACGGTGGAGAAGCCGCTCGAAAGGAGGAAGCGGCTCCTGTACTGATGCAGGATCCGAAAGGTAAATCTGATTTTCCCCCATCTAATTCTCACAAATTACTTCCATCCGTGGAATGTCCACCAGAGCTCGAACTAAAAACTTTTATCGGATGATATTAAGTATGCGTTTCTCACTGAACCTAAAACGTTACCAGTGATTGTGTCAGCTAAGCTGACACAAGAACAAGAAAATGATCTGGTGGCAGTGCTTAAAAGATATTTATATGCAATCAGATGGACCATTTCTGATATCAAAGGAATAAGCCCTTCTGTTTACATGCACAGGATTTTGATGGAAGAGGATTTTAAGCCCACTCGCCAACCCCAACGACGTTTTAACCCACCAATGCAGGAAGTGGTAAGAAAAGAGGTTATCAAGCTCTTAGATGCTGGTATCATCTATCCTATCTCTGACAGCAAATCGGTCAGTCCCGTGCAGGTCGAAGTTGCCACAAGGCCGGTCACTGTATGGAGAGTCTGCATAGACTACCGGAAGCTGAACGAGGCCACGCGTAAGGACCATTTTCCTTTACCATTTATCGATCAAATGTTGGAGAGGTTGGCAGGGAGAGAATTTTACTGCTTTTTAGATGGATATTCCGGTTATAATCAAATTGTTATTCCGAGTGAAGACCTTGAAAAAACCACTTTTTCTTGCCCGTACGACACTTTTTCCTATAGACGGATGCCATTTGGTTTATGCAATGCACCTGCCACTTTCCAAAGATGCATGATGTCGATATTCTCCGAATTTATTGAAAAATGCATTGAAGTCTTCATGGATGACTTCTCTGTGTATGGAAATACTTTTGAAGACTGTTTGACTAATCTTGCAAAAATTTTAAACAGATGCGAAGAAACTAACCTTGTCCTCAATTGGGAGAAATGCCATTTAATGAGTACCGAGGGAATTGTGTTAGGTCATCACATCTCGAAAGCAGGCATTGAGGTCGATAGGGCCAAAGTTTCAATAATATCAAATCTCCCTGTTCCTAATTCAAAAAAATCTGTTAGGAGTTTTCTTGGGCACGCCGGTTTTTACTGGAGATTCATTAAGGATTTTTCAAAGACTCCCAAGCTGCTCAGTAACCTAATATGCAAAGAAAATGATTTCATAATAAATGATGCGTGTGTCCAAGCCTTTGACACGCTAAAAATTATGTTAGCTTCTGCTCCAATAGTTAAACCACCCGATTGGTCAATACCGTTCGAGGTGTTGTGTGATGCAAGCGATCTCGCAGTAGGTGCAGTTCTGAGGCAACATAAAGACGGGAGACATTGTGTAATCCATTATGCAAGTCATTCCCTGAATGAGGCCCAAGTAAACAACACTACTACATAAAAAGAAATGTACACTGTGGTCTTTGCGTTAGACATGTTCAGACAGTATCTCATCGGTACAAAGACCATGGTGTATACAGATCACAGTGCACTCAGATATTTGTTTAGCAAGCAAGACGCAAAACCTCGATTAATCAGGTGGGTGCTACTGCTGCAGGAGTTTGACATTATAATAAAGGATAGGCGAGGGCGAGACAATGGTGCTGCTGACCATTTATCTCGTTTAGAAAATGATAAAAATGAAAAAGCCGTAAATGAGGACTTTCCGGACGAACAGCTATTCGCCTTGCACTTACACGATCAAGCATGCCCCTGGTTTTCCGACATTGTTAACTTCATGGCATGCGGAATAACCCCACCATTCCAGAATTATCATCAAAAGAGTAAGTTCCACCGGGGAGTAGCGAACTACTTTCGGGAAAAATCGTTTCTCTTCAGACACTACGCCGATTCAATAATCATACGATGTGTAACTGAGCATGAGGCTTATTAAATCGTCAAAAAGTGTCACGAATCAGAGTATGAAGGTCACCATGGTCCCACTCGAATGGCCCATAAAGTCCTCGAATGTGGATTCTATTGGCCTTACATCTATGAAGATTGCAAGACGTTTGTTAAGGCTTGCGACAGATGCCAAAGATTGGGAAACATTTCTAAGAGGGATAAGATGCCTCAACAAGGAATTCTCATTCTTGAGATTTTCGATGCTTGGGGCATTGACTTCATGGGACCGTTTCCACCATCTGGTGGAAACCAGTATATCTTGGTAGCTGTCGATTATGTGTCCAAATGGGTCGAGGCGGCCGCATTACCAACCAATGACGGTATCCAAGTCATCAAGTTCCTCAGAGAACAACATTTTTAGTAGATTTGGCATGCTTAGGGTGATAACATCTGATGGAGGAACACACTTTGTTAATAAAACATTTGAGAACTTAATAAGTAGAACCAGAATCCTCCATAAGATAGGCACGCCTTATCATCCCCAAACCAGTGGTCAAGTCGAGGTATCAAATTGCGAGATCAAACATATACTCGAAACCACGGTTGGGATAACCCTAATGGACTGGGCTAGAAAGCTCAATGATGCTCTATGGGCATATCGCGCTGCATTCAAGACTCCCATTGGGATGTCTCCGTACAGACTTGTCTTCGGAAAAGTCCGTCATTTGCCCGTAGAGTTAGAGCACAAAGCTTACTGGGCCGTCAAAATGCTTAATTTTGACCTGAGAGTTGCTCAGGGTAAGCGTAAGTTGGACCAATGAAATTGAGGAAATCCGAGGGCAAGCCTATGAAAGCTCTAGGATTTATAAAGAGCGGACCCAGAAGTTACACGATCACCGGATCAAATCCAAGCACTTCTATATCGGCCAAAATGTGTTATTGTTCAATTCTAGGTTGAAGTTGTTCCCCGGAAAGCTAAATTCCAGATGGGAAGGGCCATATGAAGTGCTGGAAGTATTCAAAAGAGGTGCAGTCAGGATCCGAACTGACAAGGGTGATATGGTGGTGAATGGGCACATGTTGAAAGAATACATCGGACAGTTCGAGACAGAAAAAGAAGTCCAGACAGTATCAGAGACGGCTTATAAATAAATATAAAAATAAAAAAATATATATATATTTTTAAATTTTTCAGTTAGTGTAAATATGTTATTGTGCTTTCAGTCAGAAAATATCCAAAAATCAACTAAACATTTAGAGTACTAAGACTCTAAATGTGAGGATGTTGATATTCGAAGAAAATCTAATAAGGTTGATTTATCTATCTTGCAGGAATTCCGGAGCCACCAAAAACAAAGAGAAGAAAAATAAAGCAGAAAATCAGGTTCCCGGTTGGATAAATTCTACAAATTGAGGATAATATTCCCAGAATTTAAAGCAATTTAAAAATCTGGAATAATTTTTGCAATAAGTAGAATTTATCAAACCTATTTTATGCAAGTGGATTATTAAATTTACAGCCCAATAAACTTGTTATGACAATATTTTGGACTGAATTGTTTTAAGTCCAAATATAATAAAATCGGACTCAGGCCCAATTTCACACTCGGGCTCAGTCCGTGAAAGTTTTGAAATTTTGAAAACACGTCGCAAGCCGTGTCCCGCTCGTGCACCCGTCGCAAGACTTTGTCTTGCGACGTACTCTGGATAGGCTTCCGACACACACTTCTGTTTCACCCGTCGCAAGACTGAGTCTCGCGACGGGGTAAGAGTCTCGCAACGTGGTTCCCTATTTACTCCAGGACCCCCATTGCTAAGGAACAGTTCCACGTGGCAAGACCTAGGTCTTGCGACGCATATTGAGCCTTGCGACGTGGTTCCCAACTGGCCTCACTTTCATTTAACCCGTCGTGAAACCCCCCTCACATCGCAAGACCTAGGTCTTGCGACGGATTCCTAAGGACTAGGTCTTGCGACGGATTCCTGAGGCTAGCGACGTGCCTCATGTCGCTAGACCCCCGTCTACCCACTCTCACACACGACGCAAGCCTAGGCTTAGCGACGTGTGTCTGAGTATTGCGACGGGTACCCCCATTTAAATACCCCCTTCTTTCTTCTTCCCCACTCCATTGCAACACTTAGGCAATTTTTTTTTTCGAACTCTCTTCCTGAACACTTTCACGACGGACATCACTTGTTCTTCTTAATTTTCTATCGAAATCAAGGGGAAACTCTGTCCAATTTTCGTGAAAACACCAATGGCGTCATCATCTTTGAATCCCCAGCCCTGCTAAGTGTCCCTTGTCCGATTTCTCGATATTTTGTACCCTCTGTTTTGCGATTTTTGGGGTAGTCGAGTGCAATAACCTGCAAAAGCATGAAATGGAGGCCGATTATGTGAGCTCTCCCTCTTTAGTTTCTGTTTTTGAACATTTCGATATATGGGCATCGTGTTTCTGTTTTGATGAGAGTGTTCTGCTTTTGGCCGGAAGTGAAATAGGGATTGGGGGTTTGGTCTGT
The DNA here is from genome assembly GCA_030278955.1 of Hygrophila difformis. NCBI lineage: Eukaryota > Viridiplantae > Streptophyta > Magnoliopsida > Lamiales > Acanthaceae > Hygrophila > Hygrophila difformis. The sequence continues at coordinate 50,232,148 of JAOANR010000008.1, forward strand.
TGAGGGTTTGGGATTTGTTCGAAACTTGTGGGCATGTTGAATTTTTGAACTTAGGGCTGTTTAGAGAACATAGGCGGCTGCTAGGGTTTGACAGTGGCGGGTGCCGCCATTGTTGAGTTTTTAGATTTTAGGATTCATGAGTTGTTCCTCTTCTGAATCTTGCCTGTTGTTCCCTTGTCTTAAGGTTGCTTTTGATAGCGTATGAATCTATGGTTCAAAGAATTTCTGAAAATCTGTGAAAATCACTGAGTTTAAGATTTGTGAAATCTGAAATATGCTGAACCAATGAACATTTGGGTGTTTTTGAATACCTTAGTGTTATTGGTTGTTTGTTAGTGGTTCTGTAGTTGTGCAGCATGAGTATTTCTTTGATTCATTGCTTTAGCTAAGATGAAGGCATGCTCTGTGATCTTATGGAGGCTGTTTGGGTGCACTTAGTTTTTGATTTCAGTATGCATGCCACTGCGTGAATTCTGCAATTGTGGTGCAGTGAGCATTAAATAGAATGTTTGTATGGTATGACTGTTCCCCTGTAATTTTGGACTGTGAAAGATGGTGTGTGGCTGTTTTTGGCAGCCTGTGCACCAAGTTCACTTTCTGCAAGCCTTTTTCACAAAAAGACAAAGAGTGTTGGTAGGAAATTAAAAGTTGACTAAAGTATTTTTATTTCCAATGAAACTAAGTGTGAGTTTAATAAATAGCAGTATTTTTGTCACCTGATAACTGCTATCTCTTTTCAAAAATCCAAAAAAGGGACCACTAACATCCCACTTTTCATTTAATAAAAACAGTCAACTTTCAAAATTAAAAATAGTGTTTGCTTGCTTTTATGAATGTTTTGTTCTGCCCAAGCAGTCCGAGCAGTCCGGAAGAAGCAAATCCAATTCGCCACATCTCTAATCATTTTCACTTCATCGATTTGAGCAGCCATTCCATTCCATCCATTCCATTTCACTTTCAACAAGTGCCTCGAACTTGTTTAATAAATTGAGAAAATCATATTTTGGGCCCAATGGCCCATTAAAAATTCTTTTGGGTCCAAAGACCATTTTATTTTCTTATTTTGGACTCAATAGTCCATTTAAAAGTATTTTTGGTCCAATGACCTACCTTTTAATTTAGTATTTTAGCTTGTGAATAATTAGTTCGTCTATTAATAAATTCAAGGACTAATCAATTAAATCACATTTTGAGGGATGTTGATTCTTAACTTGAACCATATTATTATTATTATTCTAGAAACATGACTGGATTTAATACTTCCAATCTTTTTCAGGAATGACAAAGTAGTTAAGTCAGGCATTCCGTTGCCTGACTGCACTCTTGATCAGGCAGCTGTTGAAGCCTTAGCGGATAGATTACAGATCGCAGAAATGAGGGAGGCCACAAGAAAGGAGTACAGTGTACCATCGGATCATCAGACGGAGGCAAACCTAGGGCTCAAAAAAGGCTGGGATGTGAATATTGCCCCTGGATGAAAGGTCAATCATAGCCATGTCCATAGAAAGGGATTTTTACCACTTCCTGAAGAAGTTCTGGGGAAGAATGATGGACCATGTCCCGGAAGACACCAAAACCAACCCCAAGGTCCACCATGAAAGAATTCTGCTGAAATTCCAAGACACAAGGCTATTTGGAGCCGACATCTTGAAAAGGGAACAAGGGACAAGGTCCTGGTCGATTTTGATATTATTATTCCAAAGCAACCGATTGACAGACAAGTTAAATTACAGCTTGTAGAAGAACTAGTGGACATAAGCTGAATTTTTGGACGGGGAGTTTTTATGATGCACGAAGCGTTCCCCTTTGCCTTCAACCCATTCCGGTTCAAAAGAAAAGGACCGGAAGAACAACGTTGGGTAACTGAACAAGCCTTCAAGAGGCACAAGGAACTGAGCTGCAATCTGTTTGACAGAGTTAAAAAGGCTGAGAAGTATAAACAAGCAAGGGGCACTTCCCTCTTGAAAACATTCATCAGGTATACGAGCGAGGCAAGGCAGCAATGGTACGACCTAACGTATGCATGGGGAAAAGGGAAGCAGGATATCACAAGGTCCGTGCTGGAAAAGGGAGTTGTGATGCCAGATCACGATGAATTTGAATCCATATTCCTCAACAAGCGTTTTGGAGGAACGGGAACATCAGAGGGATCTGACGTCCCTGAGCATATTGCAGTGTTGAGGTAACAGATCCTACATGATATCCACAAAGGGAAGTGGACAGTGATGAAAAAAGGGGAGAGGCAGTTTCAACTGATGTCCAAAGCAGAGGCCAGAACATACTTGACATATGACTTGGGCCAAGATATGTCATATTTAGATTACGTAGAAAATGATCTGTGGGGGCCATGATGGAGAAATATAGAATTTCTTATCTGGAACTGATAATGGAAATTGACAAAGAAGCCCTCAAATATGGGAATGAAGGTGGTAGAGGAAAAATCCTTCATTACAACCATGACATCCGGAGCAGATTTTGCAGAAAAATCAAAACAAGCTGGGAGGAAATGTTGGTTCACAATACCATAAAAGCTTTGTGGAAGATTATCTGAAACATGCTTAGAAAGAATTTGGATTGGAAAAGGAGGAAGAGGACAAACCAGAGGAAGATCCAGATACAGTGATTGATGAATACATTTCTACTCCTCCTCCACCGCAAGTGCCTACTGTAGCTCCAGTGCAACAAGAGCCACCGCTCAAGCAACAGTCTGAGTCCCAAGTGCAACCAAAGAAAAGGCTTGTATCGCTGGGGGAAAATGAAAAGAGCGGAAGGGCACCTGAACCACAAGTTGTAATTAGAGAGCCCAAGCCACCACTTAGGAAAATTGCTGAATCCTCTGACACGGTAGATAAAGTAAAAGGAAAAGCAGCTGAGGAGCCTCCAAAGAGAGAGCTGAAAAATCAAGCCCAAATCGAAGCAGATGCTGAAAAAGCAAAGGCCTTACAAGAAAAATATGACCGGGAAGCGGCATTGGAATTACAGGCTCAGGAAAAAGAAAGGCGAAGGGCAGAGAGATTGGCTGATGAGAAAGAAAGGTTGGAGGAAGAAAGAATAGAGGCTGAAAAGAAGAAGAAAGCCCTTGAGGATGAATAAATTTTGAAAAATGTTCAAAGAACCAGAGATGAAGAAGCTGCAAGGAACCTGCAGGCGGAATTGGAGGCCGGAAAATCTGGAGAAGCAGAGAAAGAAAAAGAAGACGAGGAAGATTTTGATTTAAAAATTACTGGCGAAGTGGAGGGATCCGGACTGAAAATCAAGAAGGAGCCAACAGGATGGACCGACCCTTCACTTAGCAAGGAAAATATGCTGAGGCGGTCTGAGCAGGAAAAGATTGGGGCTGAGCTCTGACGATCCATACAAAACCTTCAGGGACCCATACAAAACCTTCAGGGAAAGATTGGGGCTGAGCTCTGACGATCCAGAATGGAAAAAATTACAAGAACAGGGCGAAGCCAAGTTTGGCCAGACGATCATTGCTCCTGAAGGTCCATCTGGGACCAATAAGAGAAGGAGAATCTTGATTGGAGAGCAAGATGAACCAGAAGAAGGTGAGCTTCAAATTCAAAACCCGATGACCATGTCTGAGCTGTTGAAGGATAAAGCTGACGAGCCATTAAATGCGGAAAGAGCAAGGATTGAAAGGGAAGAACGAGCCTGAGCTGAAGCTGAGAAGGACAGAATAGATGAAGAAGCCAATGCACAACTCTTGGCACCATTATTCAAGCGAACTGCCAAGCAAATTTTGAGAGAAGCGGTGATAGAAGAGAAAGGGAGGAGGAGGAGGAGGTATCAACTAGTGTTGATGACCCATATTTTCCTGTAACTACCTTTCCTATTCCTGTAACGTCTAAACTCAACATTGTGAGAAATGTAAATAAACAGTTTGAGGCGGAACCGAGTGGAGGGGAACAGGAGCCCGCGAATGAACAAATTCAAGAAAGGAAAGAAGAAGAAACAGACTGGGAATCAAGTGGAGAACAGGAGTCAGTTGGACAGTGAAACCAGTTAATTTCTGACCTGAAAACAAGGTCAGGAACCTGATGGGAATAAAAGCAGCAAATGAAAAATTAGAGATTACGAATGCAGACCTCCAGAATAGTTCAACGGGAAGAAAGAAGGGGCAAAGAAACATGCTTCGTTACAAGGAGCCATTGTGCCCGACAAGGGTTTTAGCCCAGATACCCTAACACATCCCACCGTTGAATATTGGAGTACACAGCAGAGTTGGGGAGAATTCTTGCTGCACCGTGAAGAGGTTGGATATGTAGAGCTAACAAGAGAATTTGTCCGCAACATAGATGATGAGGCCAAGACAACCTGGGTCCGAGGACGCACTATTAACACTTCACCAGAATATTTAAACAGATTCCTCGGAACCCCGGACATACATGATGAGTTCCCAGCTGAGGAGGTGTTGAACAAAAGGGCAAAAACAAAGAAAGTTGCAATTTACAATGTCATTGCCAATAGTTTAACATGGGAACCAATCGCCAAGAACACATTCTACCCAACTCAGCTGCATCTACGCTTTATGCCTACCTATGAGTTCTACATGGATAGGATCAGGCCCAATTCACCCCCCCAGTCTACTTCCGGAAGTATCTTCATAGGATTTGCGAAACTGTGGCATGGAGTCAAGATAAACATGGGTAGACATGTGTTTGAAGTGATGACGACCTGGATTGAACACATGCAAGTTCTGTGTTATCCAAATCTGATAAGAAGAATTTGTGTAAATCAAGGCGTCAATATAGATGATTTTGCTAGGGCCCATTGTATAAATCAATCCCCCCATCCGAGTTCCTAACCTTGGGCTGCGCGAAAAAATTGTATACTCCTTGCCCAACATTCCTGATGACTCCGATCTCCAATCTTCATTTATATCCGGTGGGAAAGCACCCTCTGTGAAAAGACAAGCTCAAAGGCCACCTCGTGCCCCGAAGGGAACAAAGAAAGCTCGTACTGATGCGGGACCTTCAACAACAACTGAAGAGGAGCCCCAAACCGAAGAGATGCAGATTCCAATTCCTCCTCCAGCTTCACAACGAAGGGCTCAACCTTCTCAAATCCCTCCTCAGAGTCAGAATGTTTCCCAAAACCCTGCTGACTCCCGAGTTCTGGAAATCGTAAGCCATATGAGCAAAACGAGGACTGAAAGTGTAAAACAATTGGCAGATGTAAAGAGAAAAGATGATAGGAAAGAGAGGCAGGAAGAAAGGAAGAGGAAGGAGGAGAAAGAGGAAGAGAAAAGAAAGAGGGAAGACGAATTTCGGCTGATGCTATTAGGGATGGTGGAGAGACAGAACCAGCAACGGTTGGAGAGCGAATAACGACATAGACAAATGATGGAGACGACATTGAAACAACAAACTGCACTGATGCAAGTTTTGATCTCCCAAATCCAAAGCCACCTTCAGCCAATAGTTCTGATACTTCCCCAAAAGACGATGCCGGACCTTCCGCTCAGCCAGAGAAGAAAGATTGAGTTTTCACTGATCATATCCATTTGAGCTTCAATGTAAACATCTTACTTGTGAATTTCTATCTTTTAGTGCTTGTTCATTCTGATCGCATTAGAAATCACATGTAAATGATGTAATTTTCAACGCGGATTCGGCCCCACGACCGCGCGGGCCTGGCTGGGCTGCGGCCTGGGCCGGGTCGAATAATCCGTCGGGCCTTTTCTCCTCTCTTTTGGGCTTCTATCCTTCTACGTTCTTGGGATTTGGTTTTTGGGTTAATCTTGGACTTTAAACTCCTATTTTAAATTCATTTCGAACTCAAATTAATTTTGTGTTCGAAATCTTGAGTTCGTCGACATTTGGCTTCTGTGTAATAATTTATTTAATTAAATTATTTCCGACTTCACGGGCTCTTGGAAATTAAATTCTTTTGGTCTTTGAATTAAATTCTGTTTCTCCTTTTATTTTTATTTTTATCTATTTACTTATTTATTTATTCATGTGACTAAGTCGTGACTAATTTCGCGGGTATTACAGTCTACCCTCCTTAGAAATCAACTTCGTCCTCGAAGTTGGGTATTAGTTGTGCTAACAAGATTCTACATGAGCATGCCCGAAGAGAAACACGTAGGACATAATTAGGAGGTAATTAATCGCAAGCTAGAAACTAAGATGGAAATTTCGAGCGTACCTCGACTAGGGCACTGGTTGTTTGGGCCGTTATATCCTCCTCCCATTAAGCTTACAATTATGTCCCCATAACTGTGGTTGAATCGGTTCGGAACAGGGTCGGGTAACGTTCCTTCATGTCTGACTCTAACTCCTATGTGGCTTTCTCCGGTTCGTGGTTAGACCAGAGAACTTTGACCATTTTCACGGTCTTATTCCTTGTCACCCTCTCCTTGACATAAGGTATTTGCACTGGGACCTCTTCGTAAGTCAAATCGTCGTCAGTTCAATGACTTCGGGCTGAAGTACATGTGTCGGGTCCGGCACATACTTCTTTAAGTGCGAAACATGGAACATGTTATGAACTTGATCCAACTGCGGCGGTAACGCCAGTCGATAGGCTAGGTTTCCGACTCTTTCCAGAATCTCATAAGGTCCTATGTATCAAGGACTTAACTTTCCTCGTTTATCAATGCGCATCACCCCCTTCATTGGTGATATCTTCAGCATAACCTTATCTCCCACTTGAGATTCTAGATCTTGCCGTCTCACATCGGCATAACTTTTTTGTCGGTCCTGACTAGCTTTCATCTTCCCTTGGATCACTTTAATTTATTGTGCCATATCCTCGACCAGTTGTGGTCCCACTACCACAGCCTTATCGCCTTCTTCCTAACTCAGCGGGCTTCGGCACCTTCGCCCATACGGTGCTTCGAATGGCGACATGCCGATGCTAGCATGGTAGCTATTATTGTAGGAAAACTCAATTAGTGGTAAATGATTTTCCCAACTTCCTTTAAATTCCAACACACATGCTCTTAGCATGTCTTCCAATGTTTGAATCGTTCTCTCAGTTTGTCCATCCTTCATCGGGTGGAATGTTGTGCTCATCTTAATCTGTGTACCGAGAGCTTCTTGCAACTTAGTCCAAAAGTTAGAGACAAATCTACTGTCTCTATCAGAAATGATGTCATGTGGTACCCCATGTCCTCATACCACATTATCAATATATGCTCGTGCCAATTGGTCCATGGTCCAAGTGTCCTTCATTGGGATAAATATGGCTGTCTTCGTTAGCCTATCCACAATCACCCAGATCTTATTAATCCTTTTCGGTGATTGTGGTAATCCCGAAACAAAATCCATCGATATGCTATCCCATTTCCAACTCGGGATTTCCATTGGTTGCATCAATCATAAGGGTTTTTGTCGCACTGCTTTGACCTTTTGGCAAGTCAGGCATCTTGCCACAAACTCTGCCACTTCTTTCTTCATTCTCGGCCACCAATAATTCTTCTTTTAGTCCTTATACACCTTGTCACCGCCGGGGTGGATCGAGTAGGGTGTGTTGTGCCCTTCCTCCATCAACCTTTGTTTCTGTTCCACACATTTTTGTTTCTGTTCCACACATTTTTGTGGCACGCACCACCTTCCCTTGAAGCGAATGCTTCCATCTTCATTGATAGCAAACCCTATTGCCTTTCCATCGGCAATGCTCTTCTTAGAGGGTGTTTGGTACAGGGAATTGGGCCTAGGGAAAAGGAATTGAGCCAAATTCCCTTGTTTGGTTGAATATGAGAATAGAAGACCGAGAATCAAAGTAATTCTCAGTTGAGTCCAATTCTCTAGTTTTAATTCTCTCCAAAATACAGAGAATTGACACGATTTGCATCTTGAATTCTCTATCGCGACCTCTGCTTTGTCTCGCTCTGGAAACTGTCGCCCCTGCTACTTCTTCCCCCTTTTCTATTGCCATCGCTTCTTCTTCTCTCTGAAACCCTATCGCCTCCCGTTTGCGTCCGAACGAAACAGAAAAATCCATCATTCTCGTGCTTTGTTCACATCGTTCAGAATTTTAACAGAGGGAGTCGTCCTGCTTGACCTACCCTCCTTGGCTCCCTCGCTTTCTTAATTCTTCGGCTTTATTCGATTCTGCAATTCATCATCAAGTATTGGGAATTTTCAGGTAACCTTATAAATATATGAATATACGATTTTGTTGTTTCTTCGTCCCAGTTTAAATTCTGTTTTTATTTATTTTTGGAGATGAGAATTCTTGGATCTGCTATCCAACATTCTTATTTGAGTTGTGACCATTTTCTGCCGAAGGAATGGAAAGGCAATTGAATACGAGTAATTAAATAATTACTCAAGTGTAATTTAATTGGTCCATCTGTTAATTTCAATCTCAAATTAACATTTGATTATTTGATCATATGGATTCAGGGATGTTGAGAACAATCTACAGTGTGACATGTTTGTGTGTGTGTACATATATATATTTGGTTGAAAATATTAACACCCGAAAGATATCATGGAGACATAAATTGAATGTGTAAAGCTGTGGTTTTGTGTAATCAGTGCAGTCTGATAAGTTAACTTGTAGCTTGTTCTCAACACTGAATGGTTGAAATGGTGTTAAATTTGATGAGAATTCTTCTCCTAACATTTTTTTTTCCTCCTTTAAATTGTACAAATAGATTCCAATTTCGGTGGATATGGCTAAAGCCAGTACTGGCAAGTAAAATGAACTGATATAGCATAGTACAAATGACACTTATACTTCGTCCGTTCTCAAATATTTCTTACGGACCCACTGCGCACGCAGTCCAATGCATATTTTGAATCAATAATAACTCAAGTTCGGTATATGTAAAAATTCTAAAAGTTCGATATTTAAAAACTACACGACGAGACGAATCTAACAAGATCCCTCTTGACTATATTTTAACTTGTATAACTATGATAAAACTTTAAATCAAAGTGTATGCGTGAATAGTGTCTTAAAACCAAATATAGTAAATATTTGAGAACGAAGGAAGTATGTATTATGCTGTCCAAGAGAGCTATGGTTCATTTCACAGTATTGTTAAATCCTTGGTTCATAGCAGTCACGAGAAGCAATATGTATCTGTAGATGCTCCTTGAGCTCTCATGGGTGTACACTCTTTACCTGCATAATCATCTTATTTGTTTGCCAGGGTTATGTATCTGTAGGTACCTTTCTGTTGTAACTACTATTTTGCTTCTTGTAAACGATTATGGTTTGTTAATATGATTTAATCAAAAAGTTGTTTCATACTTGATGTTTAGGAGCTGGATAATAAACCAGAGGACTGGGATCAAGTTGTCATTCTTTTCTAGGATATGTTGGAAGTGGTGACCCAAGATTTAATGGATGACGATGTGTCCAAGTAATAGTTCTTTATGTTTCAATTGTTTGATTGTTGTTGTAAGGCCTTGGAGTGATGTTCTTTTTTCATTTATCTTATTTGAGCAGCTTGTTGCAATTGTTTGATTGTTGTTGCAAGGCCTTGGAGTGATGTTCTTTTTTCGTTTATCTTCTTTGAGCAGCTTGTTGGATTCAGTTCATGGTGCATCGGGCAATGATGGAAAGGTTCCTCTTGATCATAACTAGTTGCATCAGCTGGTGCAATCAGATTCCCTACTCCTGAAACATAAGCTTGGGAAGAGAAGGAAAAGCTGATTGAAGCTTGGGAAGAGAAGGAAAAACTGATAGTAGAGTTCTAAAAGCCTGGAGACATTTTTATATATATATATATATATACTAGAATTCGCAGTGAGCGCGCTACGCCGCGCGAAAGTTTGTGTGTATTCTGAATGACACATCGGCGTGTCTGTTGGTGTGAGTTGATGCACCCTGAACAAGGTGTAGAGAATTGTTCAATAGAAGAGTGGAGTAGACCGTATGAGTAAGCAGGAGGACAATAAGTAAAACCATAATGCATATTGAACTTGGTAATAACAAAAACCATAATGTTTGCATCATTTTGCAAAATGAGCAAAGATGTAGGTGCAATTAAAGTACAAAATATGTTCTGTCGCAACAGGGCACCAACTGTCAAAAGGTTTAGCAAAAGGTTGTAATAAGGAGATGACAACTTCAAACAACACATACATGTAGATGGTTTTCTTTGTCACAGTGATTCTTGTCATGCTGACTGGTTTTCTAATCTTGTTTTGGTGGCCCGGGTTTTGGTTTCCTGGTGTTGATCCTTGACTTCTTTGATGGGCTAGCGGGCAAGTTATCAGTGGTTGTATCTAGACGAATCTGAGGGCGATTTTGTTGACCTTTTGCCGTATGGCCCATTTCTGTATTACCTAAACAGTATGGAAATCAAGGAAATAAAATAAGCATTCTCATTAACATAAGAGCAAGTGTTAGTTTGAAGGCGGCATGTTCAAAGGAAAAAAAAAAAAAAAAAAAACGAAAGCAAAAAATTGTCACCTGAAAATATGATACGAAAGTGAGTAATTTTGAAATCATAATCTTATTTTGGAATTTCAGTCATTATGTAGGCACAAGGTATTATGAAGCCAATAAATTGGAAAACGTTAGTTAATACATTTATCATTCATACCCCCGCCTAAAACAAACATAGTTCATTGTGAGAAATGTGTTGAAAGTGCATACCAAAAGTATTTCGATCAAGATTAACTAAGTCTTCAATGTTGCTCCTTCCCTTACACCTCATAATATGTGACAACGCAGATTATAATGCTTCCTTCCAGACATTCTAATTTAATTGATCTGTCTGGAAGCAGACAGTCCAGTCAAAAATTTAAAGCATGAAAACAGAGCAGCATGATGCAGAATTACGGGATAAGAAACTCCTACACAACTTAAATTGTAGAAGCAAAAGAATTACGTAATAGGATCTCTAGTTTAACTGAAACTACTCAAACATTTGAATAAGAAAGAAAGACCACTTCACCTGCCCAAAAAGTAGATCATATATAGTGATATATACTTCAAGTATGTTTGTCTCTGTAGGAAAAGGAACGAAATCAGCAAAAAGTAAAATGGATCTACCAGTACCACAATGTATCAGAGAAATACTCTAATTTAATTGATCTGTTGAAAGCAGACACTCCAGTCGATAATTTAAAGCATGAAACAGAGCAGCATGATGTAGAATTACGGGATAAGAAACTCATACACAACTTAAACTTGTCGAAGCAAAAGAATTACCTAATAGGATCTCTAGTTTAACTGAAACTACTCAAACATTTGAATAAGAAAGAAAGACTACTTCACCTGCCCAAAAAGTAGATGATATATAGTGATATATATACTTCAAGTATGTTTGCCTATGTAGGAAAAGGAACGAAATCAGCAAAAAGTTAAATAGATCTACCAGTACCACAATGTATCAGAGAAAAATTGGGTATTACCTTCCACTTTGGTGCTTAAAATATCAGCCTTCTTTAGTATATCCTTGAGAACTGCGAGATCTACAAACCCAAAAGCAAATATGAAGTCTTAAATGACTTTGTATCACAACTATCCAGACGAAAATGAGTTTTTTTTTAATCACAACTATAACACAAAAAAACTAATGTAATAAGAAGGTTGACAAGAAGGCTGAGTATCATTCATAACATCAACATGACACTCCAGAATTTTACAAATCATGTATTCAAAATACATAATCTAAATTGATTGGACATTTGAAGAGTACCACCAGCAATCAAGATCTGTGACAAATAGTGTGCCCTAAAAGTGCATATTTTTTGGGGAAAAGAGCATTACAAATTACGGCCAGGAACGAAACCTAACCTTAGGAAGGCCAGGTACAGGCGTCGAGGTGTTGGAATGTTGCAGGTACGGCAGCATAAGTTGGAGGATAACTGTGGCGGTCTGAGATGAAAGCGGACATCAATAACCTTGTCACTGCAGCAGCTTCGAAAACCTGAATATATGACATATTGCCCATAAGTATGCAAAGCATGAAGTACTGGTAGTGAATTATGCAAATACTAAACATTGTTGAAAGCCAAAAATTCTGAAAATAATTCAATCGAAATTATCGTGCATTGATTACGAAAACACTGCAGTGACTAACATATTTCGTCAACAGTAAAACATTTGTAGCATCGATCAACACTTGAATGATTCAAAATCAATAAATATAGACATGCCATCTGTTGGAAATCAATCACAGAATGCCCAAAAAAAAAAAAGAATTATTTGTACTGAAATTTAATAACATAGAAAATTCAATAGATATATGGTGCAGGTAAGGAAATTAATTCAATAAATTTGCGGTAAGCAAAAGGCCGTATAGGAGTTGAGCAGTGTATGCCCGAAGTGGCTAAAAACATGCAATGATTTAGAACATAGACACCGAACCGTTTGCATCTGGAAGTGGAGAGCATAAACCTCTAGAACACAAGATGCGATTGGGCTAACATGGCAGACAACAATTGCAGGTAGCAATGAGATGTTCCTGAAATAAATGGAGAGCTCTGGAAAATCATACAATGTATTAAACACTACAAGAAAATTGCCCGTAGGCGACGACACATTTTCCTCGCCTAGTTTGTCGCCTAACTAGGTGAGGCGACGAACTAGGCGAGGAAAATATGTCGTCGCCTAATTCCTTGTCGGCTCCCTGGTTAGTCGCTCATTTCCCCACCCCGGAGGCGACAACTTTGGTGACGACTTTAGCGAGGAACTAGGCGAGGACTTTAGTGACAAATTTAGTGAGGACTTTGGTGACGAGGATAGCGAGGAATTTGGCGATGAAAAATTTACCGATTTTACTAAATAAAGCGACGACACAGATTCGTCGCCCATGTCGTCGCCACCCATATATATATATATATATTAATCCAGTTTGAAAAGAGTATTTTCCCAGTTTTTAACTTTTTGCATCATCCACAAATTTGGAAAATGCAATTACTAAAACAACAATTACCACATAATATATGATCAAAATATTTGATAATAACACAGCATGGGATCTAAAATTGATCCCCATAAACATAGTATTTATACAAATAAACGTAACGAAGCATTGTTTGGCATATGTCCTAACAATAGCAACAAGTCTATCACTCTTATCATCAACCTCGATGCTTAGGTAATTAATTGCTTAGATGATTTGGCTGATAGCAAGTAAGGATCAAAATTAACTCGCAGAAACTATGGATTGCTCTAACAGCCTCTTCTTCCTTTTAGCATGTGTTCGCTTTTCTTCCACCTGCTCTAAAGCCATTATTTCTCTCTCCATTTCACTCTAAACATGGACATCTCTATCAGAACATATAAATGAGATTTTTTTGAATAATTATGAAGCATTAACATACCTTCAGCGATGTATTCCGAAGATTCAAAACTTTCTCTTCAAGTTCCTCTTCAAAATTTGAATCTACAATTCAATAGTGTCAAATAATAATTTGACAATAAGGAAATCAAAATTTGACAAATTCTTGACCCAAAACATCCAGGACAACTACATCAATACCAAGAAAATAATAAACATCTTGAGCTTAAGTAAAGTATTATTGTATCTCGCCTCAACTTAATAACATTACCAGGACAGAGGAACACAACTAGTTATACCCTAATCAAAACTAGGATTTATATAAGAAAATTGACCATTAATGTAACAGCAGTACAATACTATCTGTCCAATCTCAAAAGCATAGGGATATGCCTGATAGTTTACACAAACACATTCATGGAACCAATTAAAGACAACTCAAATTATACGACTTCAACAAGCCAAAATCATCTGAAAGTGTAAATCCCATTTATCATAGTAGTTTATCTTAGCAATATATCCAGAGCAATTCATAAATCTAATCAAATTATATTGCATTTCACATATAAAAATCATTGTTCTCTCAAATACGTGTATAACAAAATGTTACAATAACGAACATCATAACACCAGACTATATAACAAAATATTTAACAACTAGAATTCCACACGTTTTGCAAATGTAAGATTACATTGTAAACCCAAAAACCGACACAGGAAGACCAATCACATTTCGCATAATAAGTGTAACTTGGCGTGGCAAAAAGAAACAATTACAGAGTCAATATTTGGAAATAGGCACATCAACCATTTTACTAATAGAAATGAAGGATTATGAGAGGTTTAATTTCACTTTTCAATTGATGGCACTTACTATTTTGATGTGCTCTAGTTCGGCATCATCCTACAAGAAAAAGCCGAAATATTTAACTGGGATGTCAACCTGAACAATCCAGTTGCAATTTAATCAAAGCAACAGAACTTTTAAATAAAATATTGTCAGCACTTGTGATTCTAATGCCATAAAATATAAAAGAATGATGGAATTCATTTATATGCAATCTTAATTACACAGGATACTTGCTACTTACTATAGGTCCATACCTGAATAATTGGTTAAATTCAAAATATTAAAGTGAATAACCAGATTCAGAACTTCACCATTACCCCAACTTTATCACCAACACTTCCAATAGAAGATTAGAAGGGGAAAGCCGTTTGTTCCAATGAGCAAAAAAATCAATAAGAATGGATTGTTGTACCTCAAGGTTTCATGTGAATCTCTTTGAATCATGGCCTCCAGAGAATGCATACCTGTTTACATGCGTTTGGCGTCAACCAGTTGCCTTTTAAAAGACATAAGAAGTCAAGCTATGCTTAGCTAGATAAAATACTGTAACAACTTGGGTTATTCATGCATAGAACATGGGAGAGAAGCAAAAGTTTGTCATGGAGCATTGTCAAGGAATTCATCCTCAGAGAATCTCAAAATTACAAAGGAGCAAATGAGTGGTAGAAGAAATGCTTTCCATGCTTATGTTATGCAAAGAATAATGAGGTATTTCTTGCCATGTAATGTTTAGCTATCCAGTTCAAGATTGTGAAGTGGAAAATGTTTGAACGTCAAATTTGTGTTCCCAATATTCTAAATAAGACTACTGAGATAAATGTTTAGAAATCTATTGCACAAATTTGCGCGTGTATACTAAGTTTGAGTTTAGCACTTTATTCATTTGTTGTGCTTTTCATGTAATTAAGGCAAATCTGGCTTGTAAGAACCAAACATAAGGCAAGAGGTCATTCCATCGTTATCAATGTCTGGTAAAAAAAACTTTCCACAAACACAATGTCTCAATCTCATAAAGAGTCCCAATATAAATATATGCATCCATCTGCATAGGTTATAGCATGAAGAAAAATAGAACATAAAATAAATGTAAAACAGTAATCAACTAGGTGTTCTAGTGTACCTCCAATAACTAAATAACGAAAGAACAACTATCCCGTAACAACAGCTTCATTGACCTGGCATTCAGACATGTCGACAGAGTATGATAAAATTCACTAACAAGAACTGCCTGTATACATATTAAGATAATTGCCAAAGAAAACCAAGACATGAAGTACAACACAACTTCTTCTCATAAACATTATAGCTATATAACATAAATTATAACTGGTTCGTCATCATTATTTTAGAAATGACATTCTATAGCCTATAGTTCAGAAAATTTCACAATCATTATCTGGAAACAAACATCTTCATTTCCCTGGTTAGAAACAACAAAATGATAAGCACTCACTCCAACTCAAATGCTATTCAACAAGGAAAACAAAAGCATGGCTTACAGATTTAAAGCAATTGATGCTCATATAAACAGAAGCATGGCTGTAAATATTTAAACAGAAGCAATTGATAAATAAACTTACTAATGTTCATGTTCTGACTACAAAATAAATAACTTTCAAATATTTTCTTAAACAATGTAGATTCACATATCACTTTCCTATTAACTGAAATTCAAAGAAATTCCCAATAAAATTTCAGAACTAGAAGCAGATCAATACTCCATAAAGTTCAGTTCCTTCACAACTCCTCATACTCCATTTTTATTACCATAATCGAAAACGCACATAGTAAAAAGGCAAAAATAGGAACTTTGCCGAGCGAGAAGCAGATTAGCGATGGGGAAGAGTGGCGTCTCAGCGGGGATGTAACGACCCGAATATTCTAAACCGAATATTTTGTATCCCAAATAAACAAATTCAAATTGTTTTGAACTACGTCATGGCTTGATCCCTTCACAGGGTACGTAGGCAACTCGGAAATTTTGAAATTTCAACTCTGGGTTCAGTCAAACAATAATCAAACAAGAAACAATCAACAATCGAACAATAATTCAATAGCGCAATATCGCAAAATAATAAAAATAAACAAAAGGACCCTAACTCTTAGCGCGAGAAAAGCCGAAACACAACTTCGAGGACGAAGTTGATTCTTAAGGGGGGTAGACTATAATACCCCAGATGTTTATCCACGTCCAAAGGAATAAAATTTATTCCGATCAATGTCGGAATATCTCCGAGAAGAAGAAAATAATTTATCACAATAAATTATTGCTCGGAAATGAAACGCCGATAGATTCAAAATTCAAAATGGAATAAAAGAGGGAAAGGAAGCCCGAAGACATTCCATGAATTGAGTCAAAATAATTAAATTCAAGAAGGAAAATACTTCTAATTCCAAGAACCCGTGAAGTCGGAAGAAATTTAATTACACAAGTTATTGCACGGGAGTCAAAAGACGACGAATTGGAAGCCGACGAACCCGAGACCGACGGACTTAAGATTTCAAACATGAAATTCATTTGAGTCGAGATAAATTTAAGATAAGAATTTATGATCCGAGAATGACCCGAAAAATCGAGCCCGAAAACGTAGGAGGACAGAAGTCCGAAAGAGAGGAGAAAAGGCCCGACGGGATCGCACGGCCCAGTCCGGACGCAGGGCCCAAACCAGGCGGCGCGCCCTCCGGGCGGTTTTTGGCTAGAAACCGTGCCAACCCCGCGCCACCAACACAGCAGCTGCGGCATGACGCGTTTTGGCGATTTTCTTACCATATTTTCGTGTCCCGACTTTGGAAACTCAATCCCGGTTGATGGAAGGTGTATATGGTCGGTTTTGGAGGTCATATGGCTGATCATTTTCGAGACTCTAACCCCAGCAACCCCAAAAACACTCTCCAACTCTCTATGTTCTTCCAACACCCGAAAACCACCAACTTCGAACTTTCCGATCACTTTCCGGCGACGAAAACCGACGGAGGAGGCGTAAAACACAAGGTCTCTAGTACTCCAGACTTGGGTAAGTCATTTATAGATTTTCATTTAAGTTTTCGAACCCGAAAACTCGATCTAACATTGGATTTATTCTTCCGAGTTGAAATCGTGGCCAAAGTTGGAAGCTTGGCGTTGAGGAGATCCGTTCGTAGTGGATTTGGACGAGCCAAGCGACCCGAGGACGACCAAACACCTTACCACTTAAGTTAATACTTACTTGGTTTTGGGTGACTTAAAATGCAACCAAACGTGTGGATTTAATAACTCTAAAATCTGTCAACACGAAAAACCCTCGGTGCAACAATTTTGTGTGAATTTTTCGAACCCTTAAACTGCTCAAACGGAAAAACTTAAAACATGAAAAACGTTCCTAAGACATAGATCTAGTTCGTGTAAAATTTTCATAATTTTTCATTGTGTTTTGAAATCCGAAAACGGCCGAGAATCAACCTGCCTTGAGATTCGAACTTGAAACCGTGACAGGATTGAAATCCAACCAAAACCCCTATTTCGAGGGTTCAAACTGAAAAACTCAAAACTAGACTTTTAATCCTAACACATAAATCTAGGTTGTGTAAAAATTTCAAGCATTTTCATCAATGTTTGCTATTTCAAATCGCATCAAACATAAACTGCCTTGATAAGCCTTTTCGAAATCTGACTGTGAACATATCCGAATTTGATGAGAATGTTTCTATATTTTCTAGTCCGATTTGATTCTTGCAATCTAAATGAAAGTTGTAGATAATCATGTCTAGTATGTGTCTATAAAATTTCAGAATTTTTGGAGTTCATTTGATATGTTAAAAAGTCAAAAATTCGAACTGTGTCAAACCTGAGTCCGGACCGAATTCTGCTTGTGTAATAAACTCGATTTTTGACATGTTTCCTCAACTTATTTCGAAAAAGTTAAAACATGAAAGTTGTTTGTTGGGATGTTTTTGATATACTGTGAAAATTTCAGAATTTTCCGACTTGAAATGAATTTTTAAATTAAAAAGGCGTAAACTGTGACGCCAAACGACTTTTAAATCAAGAGATTTTGAAATTTCGAAACAAACGGCCGAAGGCTTGAAATACGATACATCTATACTTTTGAAAAATCCCGTTATACTAAATCGAAATGTTATTGAGATACTTTGGTGGAGGGCGAGTGCCCTGCAGGGTGCCCCTCTAGCCTTCTTGGCATGCCTATAATGGACGTTAGATACTTGCATGAAAAACTTGTAAAATTTTGCAAAACTTGTCCTTACCTTGCGGGTTCGTTTCCCCAAGGGCGATCGTTTGTTTTCCTGCGGGTTCGATTCCCCAGGACGTGTGTTAATTCCTACGGGTTCAATTCCCTAGGAAGCGTTTAAATTCTTGCGGGTTTGTTTCCCCAAGATCAAATCATATAAAATCATATTGAACAAAAGTGAAAGAATGAAAATCCTGAAATACCTAATCGTGAAGTAACGGAAAAATTTTAAGACGTGAATGTTTTCCTTATTTAAGTTATTCCTTTAAATTATGCCTTGCAATTATTTTACCATGTAATTTGAATTATGATCACGTGAAATCCTTGGGTTAAATTATGCCATTTATTTATTAGAGGATGATTAACTCAATTTGTGAATTACCTACAAGCATGTTTTTATTAAATTTAAATAAAGGCTTTGAAACCCCTTGATCATATTAGGTGTTAACTTACTCAGCACATTTTTGCTGACCAAACCACATTTTCCCTTTTTCTTTCAGAGTATGAGGATTATGCATCATCATATGCATACATGGGAACATTTGGGAAAAACTCTGTTTTTAAATTCCTACATTTAATTACAACTTGCATGAACGGGCCTGTTTAACCCGTGTTTTGGCCATGTCGGCCCTATACTTAAGTTCCGCTGCATTATACATATGTAAATATTACATTCCGCTGTAACTTTGATATTATTATTTTTAAATTATATTACAATGGGCTGTTTGAATGATTTAAATTCTGAAAAACCATAGCCTTGCATCTCTTTAGCAAGCTCGGAGAAACCGTGTCTTGTTAGGGAGGTGTGGCGGTGACATCCCGGCCTGGGTTATCAAATCCGGGGTGTTACAGGGGATGAATGGTGCCTCGCGACGGGAAGGCCGTAACGGGATGAGTGGCGCCTCGGCGGGGATGAACGGATGCAGCGACGGGCGGGGAGATGAACGACGAAAGAAGTGAAGGCCGGAAGGGCTGAGCAGCGGTGGCGTTGTGCTGATATAAAGACCGGAATGCGTTGGTTGCTGGAGGAAGCCCGCCGAAGGGATGAGAGCAGCGGCGAGGGTCATTGGAGACCGAGGGAGATGAGAGCGATGCAGGTGGAGGTCGAAGGGGATGAGGGCGGCGTAGGGTTGCTGGAGAGTTGAGGACGAAGGGGATGCTTCTGGAATGTTAGTCAATTAGGGGTATTAGGGTTTAGTTTTGAATATATGGAAGAATTGGCATTGGCGGGCTATCCGGCTATGGGTTAGGGTAAATTAGGCCCGTAGGCGACGAATAAAGATTTACTCGCCTAGTTCCTCGCCTTATAGCGATAAAAATTAATTCCTCAAATCATTCCTCGCTCTAGGGCGAGGAAAAATTATTTTCATCGCCTCCCTCCTCGCTAATATTTTAAAATAAAAATATTTCAAAAATTAAAATGTTGTAGGCGACAAACTTATTTGTTCTCGCCTATGTCCTCGCCTGGGGGCG
Source organism: Hygrophila difformis (assembly GCA_030278955.1). NCBI lineage: Eukaryota > Viridiplantae > Streptophyta > Magnoliopsida > Lamiales > Acanthaceae > Hygrophila > Hygrophila difformis. Next base: position 50,251,898 of record JAOANR010000008.1, read on the forward strand.
AGGAAATTTTTTTTCTCGCCCCCGGTCGTCGCCTACGGACAATTTTCTTGTAGTGAAAATGGAAGAAAAGGCAAACAAGCTGTGATATCCAGGCAAGGATACTCACTGAAAGCTGCCGACTGCACTGTATGTTGATTAATTTGTAATGCCTGCCGCACGTAAAAGTTCTTGGTACACAATGTTTCGAGTCTATTCGACAACACCATCGTCTGGTGCCACCATGTGGTCAGGCGAACGGATTGTTATGTGGGGATTGTGAAAGGATCTTGCACGTGACAAAGCTACATATAACTGTCCATGCATGAAAACAGGTTCTTTAATGAATACACCAACATGTTGCAATGTTTGACCTTGCGATTTATTTATTGTCATTGCAAAACAGACTTTTACAGGTAATTGAATTCGAGTAAAGTCAATAGATGTTTTATTTGTTTCTGTTGGCTGCAGGGGTATTCTAGGAATGAAGCAAGTTGTGCCAGAACATGGGCCAGTAATGATTTCAGCCTCAAGAAGGTTGTGCGTCATGTGCTTACAGATAAGTCGGGTTCCATTTGATAGGCCGGTAGATGGGGCTAGGTTACGTAATAACATTATCGGGACATCTTTCTTTAACGAAAGTATGTGAGGCGGCATGCCATTAGGAGTTATTGTGCAAAACAAATCTTCATAATGAGCTTGTTCACTTGGATCTTTGGTTGTATTCCTTGAAATAGATGTCATTATCTCACCTGGAATTTGTTCTAAGATAATATTATTAATGTGATCAACAATTTCGTTTGTTGTTGTAAGAAGTGACCGTGATACAAAAGCCTCAATAGAAGGTAATTGAAGTATATGATGCGGATATATATCATGAATCAATGCAGCAATATTGTCATATTGATATGGTATTAAATTAGTATAAGGTATCCTGACCTCACCATCTGGTGAGTTTAGGCATGTATTGTTCCCAATGGACTCAAGGAATGTTGCAAAAGTAGGGTCATTTTGAGCACGCATATTTTTTTTCAGATGGAATTTTTGTGCATCATGAAACAACTTAGATGATACTACACTTGATTCAATATAAATTTCTTTTGTTGCATTTGGTATCACCGGTGTAATCTGTCTGAAATCACCACCAAATATGACTACTTTTCCACCAAAAGGTTCTGGAATATCAGTGATATCTCTTAAAGTATAGTCCAATGCCTCAATGAGTTCTTTGCGCGACATTAAAATTTCATCCCAAATAATCAATGAGAGTTTTTTTAAATGTGTTGCTAGGTTTGATTGTTTTGATATACCACAAGATTTATGTTCAATTATATCTAATGGCAATTTAAATTTTGAATGTGCTGTCTGTCCATTTGGTAATAAGGAGGCTGCAACACCAGACGATGCAACAGGAGCCGAAAGTAGATTCAATGTGTGGGCAAAGGCAAGAATAGTATTATACAAATATGTTTTACCTGTGCCAGCTGGACCATCAATGAAACATACAAAAGGCAATCGCTTTTCTAATTTTTCAGTAATGACTTGGAAAATTTGATATTGCTCGTCATTCAATGTATGTGGCAAGGGAAGGTTATGATATAATGAAGAATCTATGGAAGAGAAATCTTGAGAGATGTTGTCATTTGTATCTGAGATGGGATCATTATTTACTGTAATTCCAAAGTCCACTAACGTGTTTCCAGTTGCTGCAAGGTGTCTGTTGACATTTATAGCAGCTTGCATTTCGATGAATGCGTTAGGAACTTGAGCAGAAGAGGACACAATAGCAGTACAAAATTCACAGAATTGATTCCATAGATTTTGAGGTTCAGCAGGATTACAAAACATGAGGATTGTTGCAAAGAGCTGTGAGAAGGAATTTGGAAGGTGGAATTGTGATGCTTCATTTAAGCAATCGATTATGGCAGTGTCACTTTCCAACAACCCTAGGGCGACACAAGCAGCCCGAAAAGTCTCACATCGTCTGCCATCAACAGTTGCAACGTCATCAAATGATACGGGTGCTCGACGATGCTGCAGAAGTATTCGAAGATAATATCTTTCGTTTTCATTTGTTCGTGCAGTTACAATACGCCCAACGACGATTCCTTGCTTTCTTTTATACCATTCTTTGCGGTGTGAGTCCCACACAAAATGTTCAGGAAAATCTATATACAAAAGATTTTTCTCTTTAGCGATACTATTGTGATTATTCGTGCTGAAAAATTGTGTAAGCATGGTATGATGTGCTTGGCTATTTTGAACAATTGTTTCGATAGGAGCCATTGTACAGAAAGATGTGTATTGATAATTTGGCAAGTGGAGTTGAAGCGCAATAACAGTAGGGCGCATTTCATTCATCAAAAACCCAAAAATACGCCAAGAGGCCTCTGGAGGAGCTACCCAACGGCCTGTCTGGAATGCAGTAATTTCATCAATTTGTTGATGTTGATCAGAGGCACGCACAGAATAGGCGATGCGGTCATGACCCTTCTATACATATTTATACAAATATTTGACTAATTTAATTGACGAACAAATTTCAACATTAATATGGCAATCAAATTTTGCAAGCAGGTATGGATTGTATGGTACGATCCATCTATTATCAAATAAACGATTTCGTGAGAAGACAACAGAGCCATTATTTCACCTGCGATACAAGGGATAACCATTGGGAGCATGTGTTGTAATATCATTGAATTCTTTAGGGTAATGATTTTTGCATTTCCCATCCCGCATACAAACATTGTTGGGATTGTCCGTTCCACATGGACCATGCAGCATATGGTTTGTATCCAGATCATGCAAGTACTTTTCTGTAGCAGGATCAGGAAGTTCCGCAGAGATGAAATTATCGTATTGTGAAGGATCATCCATTTTGTCTTCAGGATACATAATTAATAACATATGCACATGAGGCAAGCCTCTTTTTTGGAACTCAACCACGTATGAGTAGGCACAAACATGGCCTAATAGATGTTCTTTGAAAAGTTCATGTTGGAGCTCTTCAAGTTTCATACGAAAGATTCGCGCAGTTAAGTCAGGGCGGTTAGTGCAACTCTCATTTTGAGAAGATGTTGTGTAATTTCAATCCATTGTGGATTACATGTCATTGTAATAAAAAAGTCAGGTTTTCCGAATTTTTGAACAAGAGCCATGGCATCCATATAGCGTCGGTCCATATCACGAGGACCACCGATAAAGGAAGAAGGCAGGACAATTGGTTTCCCAATTTGATTTAGATCATCCAATCCTTGTAAGTTAAAAGCATCTTGAATTCCTTGCATGTTTTCAATTCGTTGTTTTTTCTGATTTTGTTCAGATCTGTAGAAGTCCAAGCGTTGAGTTTCAATTTTGATATATTGGTCAACAACATATTGCTGAAATAAATGGCCCATGTTCAGTAAGATGCTGGGCAAGCTGGACGAATCTGAAGCCGGTATGAATAGTACTCACGAATGGAGACATGGCTTTTATCCATCCGTCTTTTCTTTGCTGGTTGTGCTAGAGGGAAAGAAGAAAAAAAAAGGCATTAAAGAAAGAATGTAAAGGGATTTGGGGAAAAAAAAAGAGCAAAGGCTTAAAAGAACATACATTCTTGTCCTCTTTCAGGACAAAGTTCATTGATGCTGGCGAAAAAATTTTCAGCAGTGTGTGTAGGAGCATCAGTAGGCACATTACGCTTTTTCTTAAGCATGCCTGGTTGCCAGCCTGGCTGTCCATATGCATGGATTAAAGGGTATTGCACCGGATCATATGCAAAACAATAATACGATACTTTCTTGGGTATTCCATCAAATGGATAAACTTGTATATCTCGAATTAAGTCAACATCGCTTGATTGTCCATCTTGCCATATAACAGAAATATCATCGACAGTTGGAAGGTTATATACTCGTTGATCCATTCGGTTAGATGTTTTCAAGAAAATTTTATATTCATTCAGACATGGGATATGATGAACTTGTCTAAAAAATCTTGCATATGGATTTGATGTTGTAATATTTATTAGCAAACGAACAAGATCTTTATTTAGGTTTGGTTTGTCATGCATTCGTTTTTCAAGTTCAATTCCACCGTCATGAAAATAAAGTTGGAGATTTTTGGGTTTGTTTGCAGTTGGGAATAATGAATTAATGAAGTGGTGCATCGTTCCATTCACACGGAATACGTACACGTTTTGTTCATTACGTTGCAAAGCATCATCATACTGCACTCCCAAAGTTGAGAAAGAAAATGAATTGTTGTATGTACGGATATATGAAAGGAAATGATCAGATAGTGAATCATTGCGCAGGAAAAGGTCTTGAAGAATGGGATGCGTGACCAATGGTTCGAGAGAAAAATTTCCAGATGCACAGCAAAGTCCTGTGGACTCGCCCGCAAAAATTAATGCACCACAATGAGTGCAAATGGTGGGTGCTGGAGGTGTCCAAGGGGAATCATTAAGGTTGTTTCTACTAGACCCGGCAATATGGGTAAATACACGTAGACATGACACGTACACGACCTGTGTTTTACATGTACGAGTCTTCAAAAAATAGATACGGGTCAAAACAGGTCGACCCGTTTAGTACGAATACAATTTGGGTCAAATGCAGGTTTATCTGTTTTACACGAATTGACCTGTTTTTTACCCGAATTGACCTGTTTTTTATACAGGTCACCTGTTATCTGAATCAGACACATATCTGTATTTTACCTGTATATATTTAAGTACAATAGAATTAAATTTAAATAAAATACGCACAAGGTAAACTTTATGTTTAATATTGGATTTGAACTTTGGATTTTTTTTAAGTTTGAACTTTTGTATTTGAATGTTTGAAGATGAATTGCTGAGTCTATTAGGAATTTTAGGATTTGAATTATGGGAATGTAATATTTTATATTTTATTTTAAAAGTTTAAAAAGTAATTTGATATAATTTAGTAGAATAGAAGTAAACAGGTAAAATACAGGTAAACAGGTCACATGTAAATTCGACACGCGTGTCCACATGTTCAAATTCATGTGTATACAGGTCGACACGCATGTGATCCGTTTTTGAAACAGGTCGTGTACAGGTTTTGAAATACGGGTAAATTCTAAAAACAGGTCGTGTACAGATACAGATCAAACAGGTAAACAGGTACTTGACACGTATAACATACACGACCTGTTTACCCATATTGCCAGGTCTAGTTTCTACATACCTGGGTTCCTTGCTGTCCAGAACGACGAGCACGAATGCGTTGCTGCCGCCCAGTGGATCCTACATTTTCTTGCATTCCTTGTTCATGAAAACGCTGACGTGATGCAGCTCGAGCCACACGAGCACTAGCACGTCGATCAACAGAATTGGATTGCAGCGGAGGTGCATCCTGTTACCAAAGACATTTAAAGTACGATCATTACAATTTAAAAAACACGACATGGCAAAAATGTTCCGGAATATGTGGGTGAATTATGGAGCGAATGGGTAGAGTCATTGAATTTAGAATCAGGGCATGGATGATTGAGCGCACTTCTTCTTGAGCACGGCGACACCCACGCCTAGATGTGTGGTGATGTTGGACATTAGGTTGTTCATTATGATGGGTTCCTGGCTCTACATAACCACCCTGAGCAAGGCGGCGAGCACTGCGGGCCCGACGACCAGGTTCAGAAAGGGCTGCATCCTCAGCCTTCTGGCTCCTTCGTATACTTTTAAGGCTCATCTCTGATTTTCCCGGAAATTATAATACACTAAATGTGGACCTGACAAATGGAGTTGTAGTAAGGTAAGTGTCCCAGACATTAACACAGATTGAAATGAGATGGCTCCCCAAAGATGGAATAAGTTCATATAAACAGAAATTCAATTACTGAAAGTGATACACAAGTTACCTAGCTTAAATTCAATGAACCCATTGTCTACAATTGGATTTCTCTTTGTTAGAATTAATTGCCTTCTTTTTATTTTTAAAATATACTAATTGGGAATATTAGAAAAAAGAACAATTTGACAATTACCGTCTTCAAGGCCATATAATTTGGATTTTTGAAAACTTATTATTAATAAGAGCTTTATTACATTCAGAATATATGAAATAATGATGGTGGAATAAATTTCACCAGCATTGCAATGCAATAAAAAGAAAAAGATGTGTTAGTTCTTAGATGGGTATTTGGCCTGGCCCACTTTTGTTTTTTTTTTTTCCTTTTCTTTTTCAATATTTATTTGGTTTTCTTATGGCCTATTTTGATTTATTTATTTAATCTTTGTTTAGGAAATTAACTTCTTGCAGTCCCTGACTAATTTGAGCAAAAGTTTTTATACTTTAAAACAAAAGAACTTTTCTGTTTCATAGTTTTACCTCGGCCTTCTTTTAGAAACAATTCCTTTAAAGGACTAAATAGAATTTTTTATTAACAAAGTAAAATTGAAACAGAAATATATCCTGTATACCTACACAAAAAAAGGATCTCCTGGTTCTTGCTCTATTAATCATTTCACAAGTCTAAACTATATATCAAGCATATCAAATTTTCTACTTCAAGTAATTTACCTGTACAGACTATAGACATCATAAAGAAATTTTGCTTAGCCAAGAAGTGTAAGGTGCAGAACGAAAAAGAACAATGGGGAGGATTAAGCACATTGAATGCACTTCAAGGTCCAAATACAGTAATGTGATGAAGCATAGAAGCTAGATAATTGTCATACTGATCCAATTTTGTGTAAAAAAAATGCAATACAATATTAGTAACCGAAGTTAAATAATCCTGTCACTATGTCAATATGCAGTGGAAACATTTGTGACATATGCTTTGGAAACACTCGCAATACATCATTTAAGATGAAAGGATGATACTACTGAACCTGTAATGTTGGAAATTAAACAAAAATACCAGTTACATAAGTTAACAACCTCACCTTCGTCAATAATCCTAAAAGGGCTCCTGAAGTGATGCTTTTTGAAAGATTATTTGAAAAATTAAAAAAAAAGGGGGTTGTGCCACATTATCAAATAAATTAATGTGATAAATTAACAATATAAGCAAGGACAGATGATGGACAAGAAATTAGAAGTAACAAAAACCACCTTGCATGAAATCATGTCGTAAATACAAGATAGAAACTTCGCAGATAAGTCATGATGAGGGTTCTTAAAAAAATTACATACTGAGGAAATTTTGATATTTAGGAAGAAATCAATAAGAAAAACCAAAAATAAAAAATAATAACATATTACGTACGTCACACAGAACAGAATCAGGCCAAAAAAAAATCGAAAATAAAGACCGCTTGCTTGATGTCCATTTAACACCTAAAATAAAATCTAGTACAAAGGTGACACATACGTAAATTAAATCCACTCCAATCCTCTCTGCTAATCATAATCACAGAAAATATGTTTGATTCATGCTATAGAGATCAAAAATGTATTCCGGCCCATATAACTTCAGAAATCTTAATCTTCTCAAGGATGCATAGCTAAACTACAATGTTCTAGGTCAATATTGTAACACATGTTTCATGCTCACAAATTAACTTGCTATTTTAATTTTCGATTAGTGCTTAATTTGTATCCTCTACTGGCCGTTTATTTCAATCCATGTTTGTAAGCATTTGGATATAATATAGAAAATTCAATAGAAATTATACTTGGTTCAACTGCCCTTACTACAGAAATTTTCTCTAAAAGAGTGTAATGGAGTGAAACTAAAATTGGCAAGTCAAAGCCATAACAAATTCAATAAAATGACAAAGAAAACTCTAGCAACCCTACCAGACAATTCTCTACCGGAAAAGGTAAAACATATGATAATAGATGCCATGATTTGAATGGGAGCACAAATGTCCAGGAGAAAGTCATTTAGTTGAAACAAGTATAATTTGTATCCTCGTCTGGCCGTTTATTTCAATCCATGTTTGTAAGCATTTATTTCAACTCCATGAATGAAATGCAAATTTGTATGGATTAATTTTCGATTAGTGCTATCTGGATATCATTTCATTCTCAAGTGATGATATCTTGCCTTCATTTCGAAGTATTAACAGATAAGCAGGGCAAAATCCAACCCAACACAAAAACCTGACGACAGATCCAGTTAGATAAAAAGCATGAAGAAAATAAATCCCCAGGCGGATCAATCATTAAAGCATACAAAAAGCAAACAAAAGAACAAATAGGGAAAATCATTAGCACAATACCAATGAGCTTTGCGCTTACAATGCATAGTTCAAAATCCAATGGTAAAATGTCACATGTCGGAACCAAGAGAAACGAACACGAACCTGTCAATTTGTAGGGAACAGAGCGGCCGTAATCCCCCGCGCAATAGCTATCCTAGGCAGTCACCACCTCTACGGAGAATCGTTTAAAAAGTTAGAATTAACGGACAAAAATATTGACACAGCGCGCAGAAACCGTTTAAAGATTTCAAGCCTTACATTCAGATTTCTGCACGGACAAGACGACAACCGCAGAGATAGGGCCTGTGGCGACGGACCGGGCAGGGCGCTAGGATGGGCGAACGATACACGCGGTGGCGGCGTTCGTCCCTCCAAATTACAGTGTAAGAAGACGAAAGAATCACAAAATTCGTCCCCAATTCCGAACCCCTCAACCAATAACCCTAAATTTTTTTAAAAAAACGTCTTACCCTAACGACCTGCGGAGACGACGGGCAGGGACGAGAGCTGCTACAGCGACGAGGGGCAGCGACGATTGGCGCACGCAACGGACGGACGAGGGGCAGCATGGGCGCTTAGGGATGCTGAAGTGGGATGAGGGAATGGAGACTGCAGACCGATTAGGGCAACGAAATTGAAGACGATTCCTGCGGAGGCACGACGTAGAAAGGAAGAGAAGGGGATATGGACAAACTGTACGAGCAAGAGCAACAAAAAGTGGAGAAGGGCAAACTCGGAAACCCAGGGGAATAATTAATGTTGAAGAAAAAAGTACTATTCATTCTTATGTGATGTATATATATATTAAGATAAGATATCTTATCTTACCATTTATAAAGAGCTTTATTAAAATATTTTATACGGCAATTGCAATCCTGACCGTCCATCCCATTTCAATTTCATTTGTGGCCGTTGGATGCCCGGGAATTCCTAACCGTTGGATCTCCTCAATTGAAACTGGAGCGTCCGATCGGCATCCATTGCTCTCAACTCTCAAAGCCCGATCTCTCCGTTCCGATCCTCCATTTCTCAGCGCCGACGGTCGAATCCAATGCTGTTCGGTTCCTTTTTGAAGTTTCCTCTGTTAATCCTAAATCCAGTGTAAGTTTTATTCGTCTCGCCCAGACCTCTCGCGAACCCTATCCCGGCTTCGTTGATGCTTCAATTTCTTTTGCCATCCTTGGATACAGATCCATGAATTGCTTTAAATTGCTCTCGCCAACCCTACCCCGCCTTCATCCCCAAGCGTTTTTGTAAATTGCTCGAGTAGGGGCTTTCTGTGAAGGGGCCGAGGTTGTCGGCAGTGTTCGTCCCCTCCGTGTGGAGTATATCGGGCTATGTGTAGCCGACCCCCTCCGTCGCAGTTGCGTCAGTGGTACCGCCCGTCAAGCACGACTGCGTTGTTGTCGCTGGCTTGGATTTGGACTGAAACCCCATTTTTCGGGAACCTATCGTTCGCCGCCTCCTTGCAGATGCCAAACTCCAATTTCTCCTACTGTGGCTGTTGTTCCCTGCCGAACCTCCTGTTCCCTGTTGGGCATGGTAAGAAATGGTGTTTCCATTTTTATTTTCTGTTGCTGGATACTAATAGACCATTATATGATTTTAATTACTTGTGGTTTGAGCATTTTCTGGTGTTGCTCCAAATCGTCGTCTCGATTGGATCTCTGTACTTGTGTGTCCCCTTTTACCATAAAGTGCTAAATGTCAATGAATTGTTCCGTTCAATTCCTCTTTCTTTCAGCCTCGATGTTGTGCCGTGTTTCGGACTTAATTGCTATTTATAACTTTGATAGCGTTGGAGCTTGGTTGTCATTAAACCTAGCAAGCTTATGGATACTTTCATAGTTGGCTGCACTGAGCACTTTTATACATAAAATTAAACAAATTTAAAACAAAATATTGTTGGATTGTTGGCCGATAGAGTGATAGTTGTGGAGGATACTCAATTTTGCCAGTGATAGTTGACTTATTCATTGATGTTGGCTGATAAAATTGTCCGGATAATTGTCAAGTGTTGTTTTTGAATTTATTCCACTGCTTTCGAGGTAAACCCTGGAAGATCACCGCGCCGCTTTGATTTTCTATGCTGTATCAATGCTTCTATTCAACTTCAATTTCCTCACGAAGTGATTATTTTCCATTGAATATTCAGTTGTTGTGGTCCAGCTCTTTTTATCTTGAATGCACATTACCTGTGCGACAAATTTGCTCAGCTCTTTTGAGATAATGTAGTTGTGACCTAATTTCGTAGCATGGATCCTGTATAGGTGTGTTGTTTCTTTAGTTTCTTCTTCTGTTACTTTACATTATTTCTGGATTTTGTTTCTTAAATTATATTTTGTTGAGTGGATTTGTTATCTTAGCTAATGAGGTTTTGCTCAGTGCTCACTAACTTGTTGGGTTGAAACTATTTGATTCTTGTTCTGTGATTAGATATAAGGAATATGGATTCTGTCCTATTATGGTATCTAACAATTTTTTCTTTGATTTTATTTCGAATTTCCAATTTGGTGGTTTGGGGTTATGGACAAGGACACCTGTCTCCAAGATGCTACTTCTGTCCACCTATGTTTCTCTCTTTCCGCACCTCTTGGTTTGATTTACAGGCGTCCCTATCGGCCGACCCTTTCTGATTTGTCAACTCCTGAACCATCTCCTGTCCAGTTTAGAGCGCTACTACTAGCAATTTCGCCTCCACCACCACTTTCACATATTAGGTTTTATATTTTTAAGGGTTAGGTAATTCATCTTCTTGGATGTACATGCTCTTTTTTTCCATTGTAATGTCCTCCAAAGAAAGTTTGCATAGTGGCGATATATGTGTTGGTGTGTTTTATTGTTATTCTACAATTCTAATAACCATAACCGTTTTCTAGGTAAGATTTTGCTTTTCTCAAAGCTGGACACTGTAACAACATTGCTTCAAGACTTGGAGACTGAACTGGCTGACTTACAAGATGCAGCCAAAGAAACAAGTACAATAAAGCAAAATTCGTGGGAAACTTTTGGAAAATTTTTGTCAGTGTCGTCTAAAGGTTGACATTATGTTAGTGTTTGATGATCTTATGGTTCACAAGAAAACAACACTCTCTTCCCAATATCAGATGACATACAAGATCAATGTACCTCACGGAATCAAATTTTGCTCCACATTTTCTATAATACCAATATGCATTTGGATTTGAAAATGGGTTCGGTTCTTTTTGGATACTTTTGATCTGAAAATCTACAAGGGGGATTTGGGCTTCTTTATGGCACTTCATACTTTTCTTGCCTTTTTTCATTGGTCTTCTCATTCTAGGCCTCCTTAAAGGTCTGCATTATTTTCCTTTCATGATTATCTTCTATATTTTGTTCTTCATTGAATGTGTTCTGTTATTGATGATGTCTATTCTCAGTCGTTGATTCAGTCAGTAGAGTTTATGCTTGATATAGTCAAGGGTGAAATTCCTTGAAAAGAGTGTATGGTGGCAATATCTGAGTTGTTTACATTTTTATACTATATGAGATTTTGGTTATGATCAATTACATGTTTTTTCAGGTTTTCTGATTGATTTAAATTTTTTTTCCCACCTTGGTTGAAATATTATAAGATAATTTCTAATATATAGGTTGGTAATATTTAAGGGGAAAGTTCTTGCGGCAATACTTGCTTAAAACTCAGTCAACCTGCACTCTTTCAATGATCTTCCTGTGATAAGTAGAAATTAGGTTTAGAACAATTTTAGTTGTTACAAAAAAAAACATGTTGGGATTAACTTCTTTAAATAGTTGATGATTTTGATAAAATTTTGTCTCTTGTTTCAGGTATCATAGTATTCCCCATTATATTTCTCATAATGACAGCAGGAATCTCAGGCATAATTCTTTGTCTTTGGCCTGTTCATTGTTACTATAGATATTCTTGCATTTTGAGGTGTGCACTTGAAACTTGTGTTCTACACTCGGTTATTCCAAAATAAGCTGCCATCCGTGAACTGATGCAATTTTTGTATCTTTCTATGTCAGCACAAAACAGTTTGGTCCATCTTTGAAGCTCACACTTTGCATTGTTGTTGTTCCTATCATATTAATATGTTGGCCACCAATTGGAATTGCCTCAGGAATGTTAGGTGGGGCTGCTTATGGTCTGCTTGCACCAATGTTTTCAACCTTCAAGGCAATTGAGAAAGGGAAAACCAACAAACTATACCATTGTATATGTGTATGTAAATCTATGTCTACAAATTTCAAATTTCAATGCCTTTGATTTGCTCAATCTGCTTCATTATGCTTGCAGGATGGAATTTGGAGCTCTGTGAAAGGGAATTTTACTGTTGTTAGGGATTTTTTGGATGTTTGTTACCATTCTTATTTCTCAATCATGGGTGATCTCCGGAAACAAGGGCCTCGAGAAGGAAAATATTATGAAATTACGTATGCTTCTCTTTGAACCATTATTTTATACTTTATTCAATGGTATCCTGGTTTATATAATTCTCATGATTTTCATATCATCTTTTAAATATCCCTTTGTGAATAAGACAGATGCTCAATATGGTATAGAATATTGCAATTACTCTTATCTTGTAAGATCCTTCTCAGCTGGCCTTTATGGTATGTTTGCTCATTACTTGGAAAGTTAATTCATCAGGGGAAACTGCTACTACTAGGCTCATATTAATTTGATACCTGTTTTGTTGTTAGTCCTTGCAACTCCCCATCAGCCTTTAACTTAACACAATTATTGATTTGTGCTTATTTGGTTCTGTTTAAATCTTTATTACAGATGCAGTAGTTTGCTACTAGGAATTAGATCTAATTCCTCTAACGCCTATCTCTGTAACATAATTAATTTATCATTTCTGTTTAACTTCTATGTCCAATGATATGCTGGATATAACATAAATATATCTTTTTATTGCTTACAGACATAGATTAGTCTGTCCTTAGTCTTCACAATTTATGGCAAAACTGATTGTTATTCTTCTTCTTTTAGTATTATTATGCTTGTAAGATTGTCCATAAATGCTGAGTTACCACTCTCCACCCCTGGGGTCTTGAAAACAACATATACATTGGTTATAGTATTAAGTATTGTGCAGCTGAACTCTTACATAATGTCACTTGATTGTGTGAAATAGTGAACTAGAGAAATAGTTCCCTGAATTGGCACAAATTTGATATTAATGTAAATACATATATAGTAATTAGATGCTGAAAGCATAGTCCTCATCTTACTTTAACTATGATTTTTGGCCTAATAACACATCAGTTGACCAAATTTCTTCTTTGTTTTGTAGATTGTTGTATATTCCGTTAGCTCTAGACAACGCAGGACCAACCAGTAAAATTACTTGAATGATACATCAAGCTCATAGTGAGGACTATCCACTGATAAGCGCAAAGACTAAGAAAGAATGTCAAAGCCAGTAAGCCGACAAAGAGGTAAAGGACCCTCAGGATCAGCCCATCTGTTAACTTAATAATGAGCAAGAAGAAACTACTGGACCTGATGCATCTGACGGGCTTAAGAGGATGGTGCCTGCTAAGAAAAAAAAATTCAACAGATACTTGGATGGTGCTGCAGGAGCTTGCTGTTTTGAAGGTTTACCGTGAGTTGAAGCCCGTTGATATTTTTCTAGAGTAGAATATGTGCTAACGTAAGTCATCTTGGTATCACAGAATTTTTGGGTGAAGAATTGAGCAACTTTCATGCCTAGAATTCTTGCAACTTTGGGCAACATGGCTCCAAGTAAATACTTAACTTTTGTGCTTGTTCTCTAAAATTTGTTTACCCAGGAGTGAAGCTTTTGAGTCTTGTCGTTCGTCTTATAGTTATAAGTATTGCAGGAAAATCGATTAGAAGGTATAGTTTCCACAGGATTGATGTGTACAGCTATGGGATCTTGCTCTTGGAGGCCTTCACAAGAAGACAACCCTCGGATGTGTACAGCTACGGAGCCAAGTGGTTTGCAGGGAAGTGGCAATTAGTTCTAAATAATTGTAGGTGAGCGCACATGAGATATCGGATGTGTACAAACTCTTTTTCTTTTCTTTTGCTTTTACTTGCCACTAGATTATATGTATGAGACAAATTTTATGTCATCCCGCTCTTTACTTTTTGGTTGAATTTCACAGTCCAGAGGTTCGACTAGAGATGGTACCGGAGTGCATGATAGTATTGTGAACCAGCTACTCACCAATGTATTATAAGGTATTTGTAGTATTTGGTTTGAGTTCCCGGCATTTAGTATTTTACTCTCAAATGGTTTTATGTCATTTGTCACCTTTGCTCTAGATTGATGGTGTGGAATCACTGAATAATGTCCTCCTCATTGGAATGGCAAATAGAAAAGATTTGCTTGATGAAGCTCTAATGAGGTAAATACACAAATTTATTATTTTCTGTTACATTTCAATTGTCAGAACCGCATATGTTCAGAGATTCCACTCACAGGCTAATGGAATACAATTACTAACATTTTTCTAGAGTTTAAAAATATCAAGCTATATTAAATGGTTTTTTTTTAAAAAAATAAATAAATTTCTTTCAGGCCTGGACGTTTGGAAGTTCAAGTGGAGATCAGCCTTCCTAATGAAAATGGCCGACTACAAATTCTTCAGATTCATACAAACAAGATGAAGGAAAATTCTTTTCTTGCCCAGATATCAACTTGGAAGAGATTGGTATGTTGTTGACTTACTATCTTGTTTGTTGACTTGTATATTTTTTTTGGCAGTTTTAATGTCCTTTTACAATATTTGCGATATGAGTTTATTCTATATAATTGGATAATCTCTTCGTGTGGGTAGCATTTGGATGTTATAAGTCATTTAAATACAGTATTATGTTTTGAATCAAATATATCGTGCTGTATTTTGCTCAGTTGTTATAGATTTTCATTACGTGTCTTTCTCAGTGGAAAAAGTAAGTTTTGTGTTATACTATCATGTCAGTTTGGAATTCAAGCTGAAATTTTCAATTTTTGCTTTTAGTAGTGAAATTATAGTGCAATAAATAACATAAATAAGCAAGGTGTATCTTGTACAAAGCAAAAGCAAATCCATCTTAATTGTTTATTCGTTGATGTGAATCTAATTCAGAATTCCTTGCCAGATATTGAAGGAGCTTCATAAATCTTGTCAAAAGGAAGATGGTACTGATGATCAGAAGAAAGGTACACAATTGCTGGAAGTTTATGCCATTGAGATCCAAATGTACACAGAGACTAAAAACAACAAAAAGCTGAAGGTAAGTTTAATAATTAATACTCCCTTCGTTTTTTTATATCTTCTCTATTTCTTCTCTGCATGCAATCCAAGATACTTTTTTAAACATAAATATCTAAAATTATAAAAATTTGATATTCTAAAACTACGTGTTTAGACGACTCCAAGATCTCACTTGACTATGTTTTATCTTATATAACTATGTTTAAAAATTGAATCAAAGTTACTTAATGAATAGTGTGAACTATGCAAATGGTAAACTTATTAAAAAACGGAGGGAGTATATCTTTTAATTTTTTTAAGACAGTTTTTTCATTCAAATGTCCTCAATCTTGCTGTTGTGGATGTTATAACCTTATATAGAGTTGAGTTGTTATCCTGAACTTTGCAGGAACTATATCAGAAGGCCTTATCTGTTAAATCTGCTATTCCACATCCAAGAATAAAGGGAATAATTCGTGATTGTGGTGGAAAGATGCATATGGCAGAGCGACTATGAGCTGAAGCAACTACTGATTTCTTTGAAGCTTTTAAGAACTATGATGAAGCTGGAAATCAGAGGCGCATCCAGTGCCTAAAGTATGGATTTGATCGTTACCTGTTTGCCTATGTGTTTGGGAATGCAGTTACCTTTGTGCTCATCCGTTTGGGCCTGAAAGTGCAGTACCTTCAATATTACTTTTTTTGCATACACTTGTCAACCAAATTTATTGTTGTGTGATTATGTTGGAGCACCTGATGTATAAATTGACTGGGTGCCTGTGGCCTCCTTCAGAAAACATTATCATAAATTAACCCAATGACATTAATTAACGGTTTTCATGACTTGTAACTGTTTGGATGTAGAAATTCTCAAACAGGTTTGTAATTGACATGCTTAACTTTGTTATTTGCACTCTTAGGCTTCATCGGGCTTGAGTGTTGTTGATTTTGTTATAAGCAACCATATTTTATCATTCTTTGACCGCTGGTGTAATTTTATATATGCTGGTCTTTTGAAATCCGTATGAATCTAACGAGCGGTCCTTGTGTGCGGGTATTTGGTCCTAGCAAACATGCTTATGGAATCAGAGGTCAATCCTTTTGATGGGCAAGAGGCAAAGCCGTATGTCTGGTGATTTTATGGCAATTAATTATTCAATGAGTTGTTCTTCCATTTCTTACGTGTGAGTTGTTTTGCAGAAGCTGAAAAGCAATGGTTGCAAGAATCCCCGCAGACCGGCTGCAGATACTCAGAGAAGCATATTGGGTACTGATTTTTCTTGTTTCTGTTTGACCCTGTTCTTAGTTTTTTTACATGCGTGTGCGAGTTTGATTGATCCTAATATTGGGGGAATTTGCAGGGAAGTGCAACGATAGACCTGATGAGGATTTGAATGCTGAAAAGCTCAATCCATTGGTTCCTACTTCGTCTGACTGCAGGTTCTTTATGATGATTAGCTCCCCCCCTTTTTTTTTTCCCTTTTTAGAAAAAAAACTAATTTGTTTTTGGCATTACGGCGGCTTTGACACATTTTTTATGTTTGCTGGCAGTTAAAATTTGTCCAATTTCTTCAAACTCAGAAGTCAGAAATCAGTAGCCTATATGGCCTATCTATTAGTTGAATTTGTTTAAAAATTAGTTAACTTTTAATAATTGCTATATCCAAATAATTAAGAGATTGGCTGGAGAAAAGAGCTATATCTCCAGTTTAGCCCTTCTTGTTCTGGCAAGAATAGTCAGATGTTTGATATATTGCTTCTTCATCACATGATTAAATGTAACTGGTTAGTGGACTTGCAATAGAAGTTTTAATTTTTTTTTTTATCTTTCTAAATGTAATTGAGGAGCTAGATGTGGCTTGGTGTTGGTTATTCTTCCTTGTGAATTTGGTTATTGTAGATTAGGCTTAGCAAGACGTTCTGATCTGAAATCTTGTGAGGCATGCTTTGAATTGGTTAGCTATGAAACACATACACTGTAGAGGAAAAGTTCTGCAGTTATTGACTTATTGCAATTCCTCTACAATGTTAACCAATGAAACTTTACACTCTTCTAATCCATACTAACATTTTCTGCAAGTAGTCTTTTTTCCTATTACGTTGCATGGTTATAATCTCCCTGACAGTGTCACAGATGTGGTTGCAATGGATTGTGAAATGGTTGGTGTAAGCTCACAGGGCAACAAGAGTGCACTTGCAAGAGTTACACTGGTAATTTTGGCTTTCACCTTTTCCTGATGTGGTTTTATTTATCATCCTGCTTTTTAATTTATTGAGTGATGAGATAAACTGGTGTATGTATAGCTTTTACCAGGATGAACTTTTCTCATGTTCTCTCTGTAATTATGGTAAACTTTTGGCTATATGATTATATGACATGTAGTTTTATTCACTTTAAATTGACAATGTTGTAAACTCACTAGCCATTGTTTGCTAGCTAACCTTTGTTTATGATCAATATTTTTCTACCTGATTTATGTATCTAAATGGGATGTGAGCACCACCCTCTTTCGGCTATTAAATCAACTTTAGCACATGGCAGGTGAACAAGTGGAGAAATGTTATTTACGATGAGTATGTGCGGCCAGTGGAGTATGTTGTTGACTTTCGGACGAGAATAAGTGGAATTCGACCACGTGACTTGAAGAAAGGTATGTACATTATAATAATTTTGATGTCCATGAATACTCTCTTTCATGTGCATATACAAATTTAGGAACATAAGACTTTACCCCCGTTGGGCATTGGCAATAAAGGAATGCCACTTATAGTTCACTCTTAACTAAGGGCTCTTCGTTTTGTCACATATTTTGATCAATTTTGGTTTGGTGAAATTCTTTGGCCCTTTTCTATTACAAAAACTGAAGTGAACAATTTAGGTGTGAGAGCTGCATTGTTCATGCTAAAATGAGTTTTTGTAAGATTTATGCCTCAGTTCTTCCGTGAATATTAACTATTGCTTTGTCGTGTTCTTCATTCCACGAAATAGTAGGAATAAGGAATGCCACTTATAGTTCACTCTTAACTAAGGGCTCTTCGTTTTGTCACATATTTGATTAATTTTGGTGTTTTAGGCTCAGGTTTAATAGCAAAGGGGAGTGCTTAATCAATTTTGACTGTAACACCCGAGAAAAACAAATTCAAATTGTTTTGAACTACGTCATGACTTGATCCCTTCACAGGGTACGTAGGCAGCTTGGAACTAATTTCTAAGTTCAGTCACGAAATAAATCACAAATTAAGTCATAAAATAAATCACGAGATAAATCACAAGATCGATCGCAAGGACGATAGGAGGAGTTGGAACTAATTTAAGCTAGACTACTTAGGCCACGGAGATGTTACGAGCGATAAGCCGAACTCGTATAATCAACAAGGTCAAAATGTAATATGTGTTTATGTAGCTATTGGGCAAAAAGCATCTTCTGTAGCTCAGGTAGTAACTACTTTACAGGAAAGAGGCGCGATGGAATACACAATTGGTTTAATAGCAAAGGGGAGTGCTTCATCAATTTTGACTGTAACACCCGAGAAAAACAAATTCAAATTGTTTTGAACTACGTCATGACTTGATCCCTTCACAGGGTACGTAGGTAGCTTGGAACTAATTTCTAAGTTCAGTCACGAAATAAATCACAAAATAAATCACAAATTAAGTCATAAAATAATCACGAGATAAATCACAAGATCGATCGCAAGGACGATAGGAGGAGTTGGAACTAATTTAAACTAGACTACTTAGGCCACGGAGATGTTACGAGCGATAAGCCGAACTCGTAACAAGTTTAAGGTGAAGATGCCGAACCGGAGACGACCCAAGGAGTCGAGCTAACACATAGGGGGTAGAAAACCGATAGAGGAAAGTAAGGAAAGACCCGACGGAACACGCGAACCGCCGAACCGGCCGGTCCGGCCGGCCCGCGTCCGCCGCGCCCCGCCGCGCGGACGAAGGCGTCGCGACGCCAGGCCTGGCACGCGTGCTCCGCGCGGCCATAGGCGTGGGTACGCGCCACCTCCGCGCCAGAGGAGCTGAAGGTGTAATCTTTCCATTCGGGGGTGATTTTCTTGCCTAAATTACGATTCCCTTCGAGGGAAACCGAATTCCAGCCTTAAGGAAGGCTTAAGGGCAGCTGGGGAGCCTCAAAAACCCTAATCCCACAGAAACCAATCCCCACAATACTCTCAAACTTCCTCTCCAAGCCAAACTCTCCCGACGAAACTTTCCGGCGAACATTCCGGCGACGACGAGGCGGACGGGACGGAGCCACTGCCGCATAGAACCTTGGTAAGTCTTAGTATAGTGTTCCATCCGTCCATAAGTCTCCAAAACTCAAATTCTAACCCTTTTCCTTTGCCACAATTTCACGCCGGAAAACGAACAAAAAGCGATCGGAAGGATTGGCCGTTCGTCGCAACCCTAAGACGTCCGGATACCCGCTCCAGTGACCCTAATCTCTAAATCTGTAAGTTAAAGACCTTACTCACAAATTTTTGTGGTTTATTGTTGTTTAAAACTCGAGATCTATACCCGTAACGAAAACCGATTTTTCAAAAACCCTATTTTCGTCCAATTTCAAAAACGCACCTAAAACCCGACCTTCGGAAATTCAAACCGAAAACTTTCCAACATAGATTTTGTTCCTAAGAGTTTTGTCTATCTTGTGTCCAAATTTTAGCCGCTGACATTAAGGTTTGCTATCCCAAATCTCGCTGTAAATTTTCTGTGACAAACCGAACGTTTGAAACCATTGACAGATTTCATTACTCGACTTGATGCATGTTTTTCACCCATTTTTAGAATGATTTAACTTTGCATTTTTAAACAAAAGTTGTAGATAAATGTGTCTAGATTATGCATATAGAATTTCATGGATTTTGGAGTTCATTTGATATGTCAAACGGCCAAATTTCAAAACATGTTTTAAGCGATCTTTTGAGTCCGTGCGTGTACAGCGTGTTGTGGTCGATTTTTGAACACCTAAAATTCATTATTTCTAATTTCTTAAAACATGAAAGTTGTTCCTTAATGTGTTATGTATCTCTTGTAAAAATTTCGGATCAATTGGCTTTGAAATAAATTTTTAATCGGCGTCGCACGAACCTGTGACGAAATCAGTTTGTGAGACAGAAATTATCTTTTGTAAAGAACTCAAATTTTGACTCACTTCGAAACCTTATTTCCCAAAACTTAAAACATGAAAGTTGTTCGTGTGTGTGTTTTTGAGCTACTGTGTAAATTTCAGAATTTTTGGTGTAAAAATGAATTTTTAATTAAGAAAGGCGCAAACTGCGTCAAACCGGATTTTTCGAACTAGAGAAAACTCGAACTATGAAACGCAATATCGAATCTTTTGATCACTTGAAATACGAACTTTCAAAAAATCCCGTGCACTAGGCTGAGCCGATCTTCATGCTAATCATTATCTTTGAGACTGCCTCGTTAGTGGTCTCCTTACTATCTGAGATTGCCTCGTTAGTGATCTCGCGCGCTGTGTTTTAGATCGCCTCGTTAGTAGTCCTACTATCTTTTGAGACTGCCTCGTTAGTGGTCTCCCATTGTTGTGGACTGCCTAGTTAGTGGTCCTATGTTGAGATTGCCTCGTTAGTGATCTCCCGGTATGGTGTCCTCTTCTTAGTTTGCGGGATAAATTATAAAAGACTTGTGTGAGTGTTAGTTACGCTTAAATCCTACTTACCATATTTTTAAATTACGCATTTAAATTACGTCATTAAATTATGCCTTTAAATTCCGCCTTTAAAATTTAGTCTTTTAAATTATGCATTTTCGTCTTGGATAAATTAATCATGTTTTTCCGCTGCGAATAAAATATGGATTTTAAATGAATGCATGAAAAGGTAAAAATCTTTGGATTTGAACACATGGAACCCCTTAAATTGTTAGTTAGGGATTAACTTACTCGGTATATTTTTATACTGATAAACCGTTGTTATTTTTCTTTTACAGAGTATGTCGAGTGACGCATTGCATATGCACTTGGGGGAAACCATAATGGACATTTTAAATTCTGCATCGTACTGTTTTTACCGGGTCTGTTAAACCCGAGGATTTGGCCACGTTGTCTGTGATTTACTTTCCGCTGCATTTACTCTATTTATTTTTCGTGCATGATGATTACTACTATCGTATTTTGAATTAAGTATTATAAATTTCCGGACTAAATCTTGAAATGTTTTAAATCTTTTACATACCCACAAGCCTTGCATTTCCTTAATGAGCTCGGGAAGCCGTGTCTTGCTAGGGAGATGTGGCGGTGACATCCCGGCCTGGGTTATCAAATCCGGGGTGTTACATTGACTCTCTATAATATTGAAGAAGTTCAAGAACACTGTAATCATCAATGTAAGTTACCCTTAGGATTTTGCAATATTAGAACCCTTCCATGCTGTTGAATGGGCTACTTGTGTAATGTGACAGTTTCTCTACCTTATGTTGGTGTATCTTTAATGCTCCATAACAGAAGGTGTTAGATTTAATCTTATATCTTTTGCTTGATACAGTTTTCATTCAAACTCACCATATTTATCCAATGTGAAATTGTCTGGTAGATGCTTGGGGGGTCGTCCTGAATGATTGAGGCAATAATTGGAAGGATTTAATTTTTTTCCATGACTTCAGGATATTAAGTGTATTGATATGTCCTTAGAACCATGTCCTAATGTGATTTTCACATTAGAAGTTCTTAAAAATTTTGTGGTGCATGGATAGTTTGACTTTTTAGTGTCGTTTAAAAAATGCTCATTTTGTAATGGTTGTCATCCCTGTAGGCAAGATTCCTGTTGGCCAAGATGAACCCTTCTGCTACAAACAGCAATGCACACTTGAGTACTGGATCTGATGTGATCTTCACTGATGATGTGAGTCTGCAAGTATTCATAGATCACCTTCAGAGGCTGGCGGTCCAAGGTTCTTAACAAAGTGAAGACTTGCATGACAATCCTTGATAATATGATAGTATAAGACAACAGCGTATTCCAAAACTATACTTATTGTGGTTAAATTGTAGAGATGAGACCAGACCCTTTACTATATGATAACAGTCGGTATTCTTTTGGGGCATTAGAAGATTATTTGCATCTATTTGAGTCTCCGAAAGACTGACTCAAGGATTCTGTAAGTTCTATGACAAAATTGGGCACGTTTGTGTTGTAAGTTAAGAAAAACAAATGTAACATTTTTGTGTTGGACATTTGGTTCTGGTTTAGGTTGAGGTTCATAGATTTGGTAATTTTTTTTCCCTTTTCTTTTTTCTTCTTAAATATTGTTTGAAAATTTTTTACTTGTGTGTTTTTGTTTCTGTATTGAATTGAAGAAGTTGGTAGCTGGGTGTAGACAAGTGCCAAGTCTTGCTTGATGTTTATTATGTGTAGTATAAGAACATAAAAAGAAATACCAGGCCAACATTTGTCCTCGTCTTTACGATATGTGATTGCTCAGAAAAAGAAGCAAGAAGCATGAATGTATTATTACTTTTTAGACCTGATGTAGATTGTTAGGGCCTAACATACATCTGAAGATATACTTGGTCGATACTGCTTCGCGATCATCGTCATCAAACGAATAAACCAATAACCAGACACTTGAGATTTGCAGAGAATAGGAAGAAGAAATTAAGCTCGATAAGGTAAGGCTTGTGATTGTTGTGTTCCAAGGGTTGGATTTTTGGATATCTAATCTAATTAAGCCTTGTAACGAGAAGCAGATTGTGTGCTGCTGACTGACGCCAATCTTGACGACAAGTAATTCAATTAATCTATCTCTGAAAAATTGCAGAAAACGAATCATTTTACATTGGTTTTGTTATGCACTCCCTGGGAGTACTCCAAGTAGTAACTAACTAAAATAATGAGGAATAAAATTGTAAGAGATACTCCAAGTAGTAATTTTCTCTCCTTTCATTCTAACTTGAACACAAGAAAAATCCTGTCTTTTTTCTTTCCTTTTCTTTTTTATTCCTTTCCTCAACTAAGTAGTAGTATAAAACTGCGAAGTGCTCACATCACTTGGTAGCCTCAATTACAGTTTGTGTTGTGTTGTCGTTTGTTTATGAAGGGCGTTGTTAAGTTGCACTTACGAAGATTGGGGTGTTTGAGCGGTTTTCTTTTGTTCGATGTTTGCCTAATCTCTTTTGCATAATTACATGTACCTATAAAAGTCATGGAAATAATGCGTACCACCGTAGCACACACCAGTTGAATCTGAATACAATATTATGTTGAACGTTTAGTTAATGATTGCTCATTATCTGGGTTTTTAAGGTTTCATTGATGATGGTTTTATTTCATAGCAGTTGTAGTGGTAGTTAATTTCTGTATGCCTAACAAATGCCAATTTTGGATGATGCTTGGGTTTTTTTATCCCAATTAAAAAATCTAAATATGGATAGGACCTATGGATCAAGTGGTGTCAGTTCAAGGGGGTCTTCATATGGTCTCACTGGACTGTTGAATCTTGGAAACATTTGTTTTGTGAATAGTGCAATACAGTGCCTTGTTCATACACCTGAATTTGCTCGGTATTTTCATGATGATTTTCATCAAGAAATAAATTGACAGAATCCCTTGGGCATGGTGGTAAGAACTGCTGCAGATTTTTGTAGTTCTGATTTATGTTTTATACTTGAACGTTCCCATCTTTCTGTTCTTTAAATGATATGTTTTATTTTTTTAATATTGTTTTTAAATCAATGATACATTATCTTAAAAAAGTTCTCTCATCTACTCTCATCTTTCAATCCACTAATAGATTCTCCATTTCTCTCTCCATCCACTACTTCTCTATTCCTTTTCCTTCTCATCCTGAAATCACGTACCCAACTCCCGCACAAATGTGTTTATGTTGACACTCTTCCTTAGAATTGTTTGGGCCATGCAATTAATTGAATGATGTTCATTCATGAAACTGTCAGTTAGAGTCTTGATGTCAATTTTATTCTATAATATTACTACTCCAGATGATCTTCTCATGGACCCTTATGGTTATTCAGTTTCGTTCTTTGAGCCCCGGGCTACTGGATGCGTATTTTCTATATTATGTATACTTCTTGGTTAAGAGAATAGTTCAGTACTAATTTCGTGGAAGGGTATATTCTGTATGCGTTGAGATTCTCCCTTTCACCAAACTTGAATTATTAATATTTTAAGATGTCATTGTTTTATGTTCATAATTTCCCGGCAAAAACCATTTAAATACGGATAAAGTATATAGAGAACTGTCACGCATGCCAATACATATTTTTAACAATTAATAATTTAAACTGTATATAAATAAAATTTAACAAAAAGTAATATTCAAAAACTATAAATTTAGATGAATTTCAAAAACTTCCCATTGGTCTTATTTCTCTTTATATAAGTATGATAAAAATTTAAATCAATGTTAAACTAAAAATAATTGAAAGTAGTATGGTGGTCCAAGCAAAAAAAAAAAAAAAAAAAGGAAGTAGAAGACTTCAAGGGTATCTTTTAATTGTAAATAAACCCCAATCAACATCAATATATCCTAAGCTAATAAACAAAGCCATATTTTATCTTATGTAACTGATTAAAAAGTCAAAACACAGTTATTCAATGAATAGCATTCACTATGCAAACGTGTGTATTTTTTAAAACGGAGGAAGTATTTAATTCACCATTTAAGCAGCCAATTCATTCAGCTCCACGGATTCAATATGCAGGACAACAAGATGTAAAATTAAATCATTTGCAAAATATATGATGTATTCCACCATTTTGCAAGTGTTAGAACCACGTGTGCTTACCTACAATTATTTTGAGGAATGCTTCGGGTCAGTGGAAGGGAGGGGCCAGCGGCTTCCTGGGTAATAATTCCTCTCTTTTTGCTGAAGTCTCGGCTATGGCGTTGGGCCTGGAATTCACGCTGAAGGCAGGTTACCGTCGAATAAGATGTTACTCAGATTGTAAGCGAGCAACAGAACCCCTCAAGGAAGAGGTGTGCTTCCACTCTTTAGCACCTATCCTCAGAAGAATCAAATCCTTACTTGGCTCCTTTGAACACTGTGCGATCTACCACACTTTGAGAGAAGGGAACCAAGTTGCCGACGGGCTCGCAAAGCATGGGGCCTCGATGGAAGCCTTTTTCACCACGTGGGCCTTTCCCCCCCGAATTCATTCATATGAAACTTGAAGCAGACGAACTAGGTGCCTGGTTTGTTAGGCGTTAATGGCTCTGTGATTTTATTACTACTGTTTGGATCTCCTTCCTTTTGGTCCTTCTTTTCCTTTTCTTTCCCTGGCATGTATGCTTCGCCAAAAAAAACTTATAAGTGTACCTTAGTGGTGTGGCAACTACCATACTATGACAATATGCATCATTACCCAAATGAAAGCAACTAATTAGCTTTTGTGTCAATACTCAATAGTATTCCATAATGTGCCTGTGTGGTATCTTTCCTGCTACTTATTAACTGCGGTGTAGGTTGGAGTTGAAAGTCAATTTAAATTTGAGTTTGTCTTGTGCATTTATCAGAAGAAGTTAATGCTCTTGCCGGCCTGTGATTGCAGAATAAAATTTTCATACCCTTTTAAGTGGGGAGCTCCTTCAAGTGCAGTTGCTCAAGTCTTGGAAATTCGCCCCTGAATTACAAAATTTGGTTTGTTATAGGTCTTGGAGATATTTCATTTTTTTTCTTCTCAAACTGTGCATATATATTGTTGCTTAATTTCTTTAATTTTGTGTCTTTGTCAGATTTCAGCAGATTTAAAGTTTGAGATATCCGTCTGCTTTTGAACGCGGGAAGAATCTGGCCACCACATTGCATCCATGAGATGTGGCTTTAATAATAAATCAGTGAACAAGCCTTGCTAAATTATTTTTACTTGTTTTTCTAATTGTTAGTGATATGCTAAAATTGAGTTTTCCTATTGAATGTCTGCATCCCGATCCTTTTTCCAGCCTCTTATTTAGCTGTTTACTTGAAGTGTCATTCTTAATTCCCTTGCCTCTACTTGCCGGGCGGGGCCAAGACCTTGTTGTGGGACATCGGCTACCCATTAAGGAGGGATTCATGCCATATAAACACCGAGAAAAAACCATTACGATGACAGATATCATTGTCACTATCTACATATCAAATTTCACTACCGCGCCTCATCTATTGCCGTCACCATCTGCATCCTGCTCGGTCAAGCTTGTTGCATGAATCAATAAACTTTTAGCTTGCTCATGACATTAACCACATTTTGCACTTGCTCATGACATTAACCACATTTTGCACTTTCATTTCATTGTCATTTTTTTCCCGGAGCACTACTGCTGTGCAATCAGTGGATGCCGAATCAATTAGATTGCCAACTCAAGCTGTAAGGTTATTTGAATTGATTGAAATACTGTGGTTGAATGTTTTGACTAAATTTAAAGGAGTGCCTGCATCTGACAAACAGGGGGGAGACGGTTTCTATGCAATGCTCTTTAATTTGATTTCTTATATAATTGACCTTAAAACATGGCAAGTCATGAGTTTGGAATTTTGGATGTCATCAATTTTTCTAATATTTTGAATCGTTTCTTCTCGCAGCCTGCCGTTTTAACTCTGCAATCAGTTCTGCAGGGGGATTTGAAGGCCAGTGAGATTGAGGTAATCCATTGTAGTATATATTTGACTGAACATTCCCCCATTCTAATTTTATTACTTGATTTTACATAGCTATTGTTGTTCATTTCAACGAATGGTATTAAACATTTAATTTCATTATACATTGACTCATGTGGGGGGAAGGCTAATGGAAATGGAGTCAACAAAGTTAACAAATCATTGATGACCTCTCAATATGGTAAGCATGATAATATTGTACTTCTTTTGTAGGCCTTGCGTCATGCCATTGTTATATTTTCTTTTACTCTTGGTGGTTATCTGGAAGCAACACTGATTAATACTTCTGGTGTGGTGTGGGGTCGTAGTGGGATGCCACAGGTCGGGGACGAGAGTGAGCTTGATGGGGAAGCTATTCGGCGTTGGTTGGAATGGCTAAAAGGCAATAATAATAAATGAACACTATAACTTGTTGACGGTTATTCTTATATTAGGAAAAATGGGTTAAATTGAATTTACTTCTTTCAATAGCCCATAAGTTGTAACATGGGCAATGCTTTTCACTACTCTCAGTTGAATATTATAGGTAAGTGGTTGGCTTGGCTTATTTTGTTGAATTTTAATCTAGGGGAGGTTTTTGTTTATATCTTATAGTAATAGGAGTGCTTCCTTTGGTCTTTGATTCAAGCAAGCAAGTTTAGGCAGCTAGGAGACAGTTGACGAAAGCTTATTTGCTTAGGTATGTCTTGTTAGTTCATCTTCAAGTGAAATCTAATGAGAACTTGTATTTCTGTTATAGTATTCCTGTATTCTTTATTGCTTGGCCTTAGTTAGTTTTTTCTTGCATGAAGGATGATAAAGGTAATATTGGTGGTGATGAAGAAAAGTAAAGGAATACGAATGAGATATATGTTATTGGTGAATCCTATACAAAAAAATTGTTGTGGATGGGAACCCACGTACACTTACCTATAATTATTCTCTTTTTTCTTCATGGGCAGTTGTACGTCCTCATTATTGTAAACCACATGTAAAATCTATGGTTAATGATGTTCAATATTTTCTAAGCCTTCAGCATCATCAATTATCTGCGAAAGAGATTCACATCTCCAGTGTTGCCTCCAATCTTTTTGCTTCTCCATCTTTCTCGAGCTCACAGAATATTCTCCATTGTTATTAAATTAAATTCATAGGTTATTTTTTAAATCCGTGTATTTCATATTTGTTTCTGTTGCTTTGCGGATGTTAGAAAATTTTAGCTCTAAATAAATTTTATATTGTTTGATTTTGGCTTCCTCAACACTACATGCTTCGTAAATTAAATATAACTAAACTTCTTTGAATGTATTAAGTATCATACAAGAAAACCACGTGCACTTACCTACAATTGTTTTTTTTCCTCCATGGGCAGTTGTACGCTCTAAATATGCCGTGCATCGCACGGCTCAAAAGCTAGTATATGTATATGTACTTTTCATTTATTATAAAATCTTCCATTTTATGTATATGCATTTTTTTCTAAAAAAACATTGATCACATATTTTATTATGGATTATTTGTGTCTATTTTTGTATGTTTTTTTTAATTATTTAAATTACCTATTGTTATAAAAAAAAGTATGGTTGGGACAAAAAGATTTAATATAAAACTTACATTTCAATTCTCTATCTATAATAACCAAACAAGAGAAGTGATTCTCTGCTACATTTCTCTGTTCAATTCTCTGTGTTACCAATCAGGAGAATCAATTCTCTTTCTCTAACTCAATTCTTTTTCTCTGCAATTCCATTCTCTGGCATCAATTCTCTGCAATGCCATTCTCTGTACCAAACACACCCTTAATTCTTTCTAACTTTTCGTCACTTTCCTGCCGACTCACATGTTCTGGAAATTGTGAGCAGTATGAATAAAACTGTAACGGAGAGTGTGAAGTCTTTGGCAGATGTGATAATTCTGGGGAGGGAAGACGATAGAAAAGAGAGAGTAGAGGAAAGGAAAAGGAAGGAGGAAGAGAAAGCAGAACATAGGAGAAGAGATGATGAGTTCAAGAAAATGAAGCTCGAAAATATGGATAAGCAGAGGCAATTCATGAAAACAACAATGAGACAGCAGGCTGCCCTGATGCAAGCCCTCATCAGTCAACTCCCGAAACCACCATCTCCTCCGACAGACGGTGCTGGACCTTCAAATTAGCCAGAGAAGAAAGATTGAATTTTCATTGATCATATTCATTTGAGCTTCAGTGTAAACATCTTACTTGTGAATTTCTATCTCGTAGTGTTTGTTCATTCTGATCGCATTAAAAATCACATGTAAATGATGTAATTTATTGCTTTCCAAAAATGGAACTTCACTCTTTGAGGTCCAAAACTTTTTAAGAAAAGATGTCTGACAGTCCGAGATGAATAAGTGACTGTCAGGCTAAAAATAAACTGTAACATGCTCTGTCAACAAGCATGTTGACAGTGCCTCTTTCTCTGCTTTAAATCAAATAACCAGCAAAAGCATGCATAAATCTGCACTTAAATTCACATGTTGAATTTAAGCTTATGATTAAATTTTCAAACTTTTAAATTGGGATAATATAATTGAAGACATACATGAAATGAATTCTTGAGGTTTTGAGCTATAAAAATTTAACTATATAATCATCTTGTTGGGTCATAAATCTTTATGTTGAAAATTTTGATTGGATAAAGTGTAGAATTAAGCTTAGATTAATTTGAGAATATTGTATGCATGAATCAACCATTCCTTGTAAGATCTGAACCATGAGTCACTTTTAACATTCATTCTTTGTTGTGTGAAAATCATTTTTATTAAAGGAAACTAAAACTTGCGATTGGGACCGATTCAAGATCAGGTCATATTCGAAAAATCGAGCATATGAACGAGGCACCTAGAAAACCAAATTTTTGGCCTTCTTTTGAAAAATATTTTCCCTTTAGGATTAACCAATGTGAGCCTTAAGCCTAATTTTTCTTTGAAGCCACTATATTATTCCTAGCCTTATAAAAAGACCAAGAAATTCAAACCCAAGTGTGCAAGAATGAATATTATCAAGGCATTATAATTTTTGATCATCAAAGAAAATTCAATCGGTATCCAAAATCCGATTCAAAAAGAAAAAAAAAATGTTGAGTTCAACTCAATGCAATAAATTGAAAATGACAAGGCAAATTAGACTTAGTCTAATGTCATGCAAAAAGAAAAACAAAAGAAAGGAAATATTGATGATCATAAATTTTAAATAAAAACAATGCCAATGCCATGTTATGATAAAATAAGTTCTTGCCACTTTTCAACCCAATAATTTCCTTCCATACCAATGTTACAACCGTATGCCCCGTTATAACCCTTAAATAAGACCTCGGGATCTCAATTTGAAGAAATGAGCCAGTGGCGGGTTGGTTTGATTGCAAGCATATGAGATAATTTAATTAAATTTGATTATGAGCGTTCATGATTAAAAGCTAAGTTTGAGAGTGTGTGAAATTTCCGCATCCACTATATGTGAGGCCTCATTTCTAATTTATCTTCATGTCATGCTTTAATTCTTGATATTAATTTTTGAGTTTTCCAAACATGATGTTCATGAAGGGTTGACGATAATGACTGATTGGTATGCCCGACTAAGTGAGAAATATCATTTCATTAAACACTGCAATAAAGAGAATTTAATGTAGTTTTTGATTGTCTTATCCCAATCCAAAAAGAATGAGATTTTTGAAGCCACGAAAATGAATTGAATATGCAGAGTCCGAGTTCTTAGGAACACTGACTCTAACTGCTCGGGGACGATCATAATTAAATGTGAGGATGTTGATAATGGCCAAACTGTCCATTATTTTCCATCCATTTTCGTGTCTGATACGGACGTTTTGATCGCATTCCGGTCTTATTTAAATAAGAAAGCAGTTGAATTGGACAGATATATGTATGTTTGTAAAAATAATAAGCTGGTGTTGAAAAATAATAAATATGTAATTTTATTACATTTTTGCGTTAGAAAAATCCAAAAACAGGAGAAAAAGAAAAGAAAAGAAAAAGGAATGAAAAAGATGGGGAAAAGAAAGAAAAAGCTCACAAAACTGCATACTTGGCCCATCTGGCCCAACCCGTCGCAAGCCACCTTTCACGTCGCAAAGCATAGCCTAGCGACGTGGAGGAGCTTGGCGATGTGAGAAGAGAAGAAGAAAAATCTAAGTGCTGAAGACCCCGTCGCAAAGCATTGTCTTGCGACGTGGGTTAGTCTCGCGACGTGAGGCAGAGGATCACGGCCTGGGGAAGAGAAGAACTGGAATGAAATCCCCCGTGGCAAAGCATGCTCTCGCAACGTGGGTAGCCTTGCGATGCAGCCAGAGTCTTGCGACGCACATTGGAGTCTCACGACGTACGTGAGTCTTGCGACATATGTGGGCCTCAAACTCAGAGCTGAAAGGCCCATGGGCCTAGAGTTTCACATCTATAAATAGATGGTGATCCCAAGGTGCCAAGAGTTAGAAATTTTACACCTGAAGGCAACAACAAGGAATTACTGTAGGTAGATTAGTGTAGTTTAGTTTTAATTTTCTTGTATTATTTAATTTATGCAGTGTAGACTAGTAGTATATATTAGCTTATTTTAGTGTTTTCAGTTTATTCTTAGTGTAGATTAGCCATCTTTCTCACCTTTTCTTTCTTTGTTAAACCTTATTTAGGGTTTGAAATACCCAAATGGGTATTATCAAACCCATTTTATAAAATGGGAAGTTAATCTAAAAATGAGTCCCAAAAACATGAAATGGATGCTATAATCCATTGATTTTACATGCTTTATTTTTATTTTGGTTTATTTTGACCACTTGGTCATTTTTCCTTATTTTTTTGATTTTGTTTTGGTAGATTGGATCCTGTTTTATACATGTAGTGTGATGAAAACCCTAATTAGGATTTTTGCTTTATTAAATACTGTTCGTAGGTAGATTTAAACTCCAGTATGCCATTCTCTTTAATTTTGGTTCTGTATGCATTTTCATGTGTAGAATAGGTTTTGAAATCTGAATGGGATTGGATGTCACACTTTTTGCATGCTACTGTTCTAGAAACAATGTTCTGGAATATCCATGTCGCTAACCGGCCTCACGTCGCGAGACCAAGTCTTGCGATGTGAGGGTAGTCTTGCAACGTGGGTATTACAGAAGGTCAGAATCCTTGCTTTATTAAAACCCACGTCGCAAGACATCACGTCGTGAACCCATGGTTCACGACGTAACTTTTCAGTCTAGCGACGTGGAACCAAATACTTGATAAAATTTCAGAAAACACTTACGTCGCAAGACATCACGTCGTGAACCCACGTAACTTTTATGTCTAGTGGCGTGAGATCCATGCCTTAGAAAATATTCAATATCTACCCGTCGGAAGCCTCACGTTGCAAGCCTAGGCTTGTGACATAATTCATAGCCTTGCGACGGGGTCCCCCATTTTCAACAATCCTTTAAATTCGAACACCCGTCGCAAGACTCACTTCGCAAGCCTAGGCTTTGCGACGTAATTTACAGCCTTGCGACGGGGTCCCACTCTTTTTCAAAAATTGGAAATCTTCTAAGTTCTGTACCCCACGTCGCAAGACCCACATCGCTAAACCCAGGTTTGCGACGTGAATATAGTCTTGCGACGTGAAAACTCTAAGTTCCAAAATCCAAATTTCTTTATCACCCCTCTATCAGGTCGCAAGCCTCACGTCGTGAACCTAGGTTCACGACGTAACAACTGTCTTGCGACGTGGATGGCATCCTCATGCCAAATTTTTAATGTTTCTCCATTTCTCACTTAATTAATTGAACCCTTAAGTCATTAATTAAAGATCATAGTTAGCAATAATTAAGGTCAATAATTACTCTGATTAAAGGAATTTTGTTCAATTCTCACTAAAAGAATTTTCTATAAATTAAACTCTAATGCTCTAAGCGTATAATCCGGACTGTAATTGCTTACGGTATGAAAGATTATTTAAAGCATTAGCCATGGATTGAATTCATAACCTTGTATGAGAAACCAATGTCTCTCATACAAAGGCATTTCTATTTTCTAAAAATATTTTTCCTTTCATTTATTTTCTTTTTCCGTGTTGTGTGAAACGAGTAGTAAGAAATATCACAAACTAATGTTGGCGGATAATCCCATCTGGATAAAATTAGCTCGTGGTTTGGTTGGTGGAAGTCTTGGCGGTTGGTCTATCCGGGATTTGTAATAGCTGCTCAGCCGACCACTACCCGGATATAGTTTTATTTTCCTTATGTTAATTTCACAACCTGAATTCCAATCTGTAGTGAGATCAGTTGATTTCTGTCAAAATTATCTGATGATCATTGCAGAAAAGAAACATGTAGGTTATTATCCAATTTCACAGATAGTAGAGACCCAGCTGGTAGCGACACTTCCATTATAGGGTTTTCTGCCATCTAAAATCATCGCACCTAAATGGTTAGGGTACTGGACCATAGATAACTGCAATCCAGTTCTCCCTAATTATTTCGCCATCTTTTTACCCAAATAA
Source organism: Hygrophila difformis (assembly GCA_030278955.1). Classification (NCBI taxonomy): domain Eukaryota; kingdom Viridiplantae; phylum Streptophyta; class Magnoliopsida; order Lamiales; family Acanthaceae; genus Hygrophila; species Hygrophila difformis. Next base: position 50,285,346 of record JAOANR010000008.1, read on the forward strand.
AATTCCTCTTACCTTCGGCTATTCTTTTTTATGTAACAAATTCTGTCTAAACCCACCTTATATATTTGGGTTAAATTAATTTTACATTTCCTTATAAACTTATGCATGATATTATTATGTGGATATTGTGGTATGAATTATTTTGGGATCCTTCCCTTGGACATAGGATTCTTGATTTTAATCAGATGTTTCATAATAAATTTCCAACAAAAATTCATTTATAAAATCCAGATCTGAGTAAGGGATAAATTCCACAGTTATGACTAATTCATATCTGACTGGGGGTTGATTTTAGGATATTAGAAGCAGAAGCGATTAGGTCTAGGAGACTGAAAGGGTCTGTGTTTTAATTGAGAGTCTAGTACCTGTTTAGGGAATGCTTTTCAAATATCTGTTATTTTCCAAAATTGTTATGTGTTGGAAATCTTATATTAAATATTACATTGAATCAGGGTCCACTTGGATCCAGATAAGATGTGGTAAATAATACTAGAGGAACAACATACGGGCGTTGGTTATTTTCTAAAGATAGGGTTGAGTATTCTTTCAACTGTTATCCTCTTCTGCCAAAGTCTATTTTCGAGTCTTGATGAGTGCTGTAACACCCGAGGAAAAACAAATTCAAATTGTTTCGAACTACGTCATGACTTGATCCCTTCACAGGGTACGTTGGCAGCTTGGAACTAATTTCTAAGTTCAGTCACGAAATAAATCACAAAATAAATCACGAATTAGATCACAATGACGATAGGAGGAGTTGGAACCAATTTAGACTAGGCGAATTAGGACACGGGAATGTTGCGAGCGATAAGCCGGACTCGTAACAAGTTTAAGGAAAAGATTCCGAACCGGAAACGACCCAAGGAATCGAGCTAACACATAGAAAACCGATAGGGGAAAGCAAGGAAAGACCCGACGGAACACGCGGACCGCTGAACCGGCCGGTCCGGCCGGCCCGCGCTCTCCGCGCGCCGCCGCGCGGCCACCGCACGGACGGAGGAGTCGCGACTCCAGGGCAGACCACGCGTGCTCCGCGCGGACAAAAGCCTAGGTGCGCGTCACCAGCGCGCCAGAGGTGCAGGAGGTGTAAACTTTCCTTCCATGGCGATTTTCTTGCCAAAAACAACACCCCTAACCATGGCAATCGGATCTCAGCCTTGGGGAAGGCTTAAGAATACCCTAGGGGCGCCCCAAACCCTAGGTTTTCAGAAAACATTCAAGCCTCCACCCTCAATTCCCTCTCCAAGTTCAAAACCCCTTCGACACCACTTTCCGGCGAGTATTCCGGCGACGACGGGACGACCGGGACAAGCCCCTGCCCTCTAGACTCTTGGTAAGCTATTGTACAAAGTTTCAATTCGTCCATAGATCTCAGAAACTCATATTCTAACCCTTTTTCCTTACTACGATTTCCCGTCGGAAAACGAACAAAAAGCGATCGGAGAAGTTGGCCGTTCGTCGTGACCCTAGGACGTCCGGAAACCCAATCCAGCGACCCTATTCTCTAACTAAGTAAGTTAAAACCTTACTCACAAACTTTCGTGGTTGTTTGTTGTTTAAATCTCGAGATATAGGCTTGTAACAAAAATCGGTTTTCAAAAACCCTATTTCGTCCAATTTTAAAGACTCGCCTAAAACTCGACCTTCGGGAATTCAAACCGAAAACTTTTCAACATAAAAGTTGTTCCTAACACCTTTATCTATCTTGTGTCCAAATTGTAGCCGTTGACATTGAGTTTTGCTATCCCAAATCACGCCGTAAACTTTCTGTATCGAACCGAATGTTTTAAAACTGAGACAGATTTCCATATTCAACTTGATGCATGTTTTTCACCCATTTTTCGAATGATTTAACCTTGCATTCCTTAACAAAAGTCGTAGATAATTGTGTCTAGATTATGCATGTAAAATTTCACGGATTTTGGTGTTCATTTGATATGCCAAACGGCCGAATTTTCAGAACTGCTTTAAAATTGCTTTAAGGGCCGCGAGCATGCAGTGAGTTGTAATCGATTTTTGAGTACCAAGAATTCATTATTTCCAAATTCTTAAAACATGAAAGTTGTTCCTTAACGTGTTGTGTAGTTGCTGTAAATAATTCACATCGATTGGTTTTGAAATGAATTTTTAATCGGTGTTGCACGAACCTGTGACGAAAACAGTTTTTAAGACAGAAATTATTCCTTGCAATGAACTCGAATTTCGACTCACTTCGGAACCTTATTTCCAAAAACTTAAAACATGAAAGTTGTTCGTGTGCGTGTTTTTGAACTACTGTAAAAATTTCAGAATTTTTGGAGAAAAGACGAATTTTTAATTAAGAAAGGCATAAACTGCCTCGAATAGGATTTTTCGAACTTGAGAAAACTCGAACTATGAAAACGCGATATCGATGATTTGATAACTTTGAAATACGAACTTTCGAAAAATCCCGTTCACTAGGCTGAGCCGATCTTCATACTATCATTATCTTTGAGACTGCCTCGTTAGTGGTCTCCTTACTATCTGAGATTGCCTCGTTAGTGATCTCGCGCGCTGTATTTTTGGATCGCCTCGTTAGTGGTCCTACTATCTTTGAGACTGCCTCGTTAGTGGTCTCCCCTTGTTGGACTGCCTCGTTAGTGGTCCTATGTTGAGATTGCCTCGTAGTGATCTCCCGGTATGGTGTCCTCTTCTTAGTCTACGGGATGAAAAGTAAAAGACTTGTGTGAGTGTTTCATTATGCTTAAATCGTATTTATCATGTCTTTAATTATGTATTGAAAGTTTATGCATCTTAAATTATGCTTTAAATTACACTTTTAAAATTAAGCCCTTTAATCATGTTTTTCCGCTGCTAATAAATTATGTATTTTTAAATTCTCGTACGGTAAGCGAAATCTTTAGTTTAAACACTTGTAACCCCTTTTATTTGTTAGTTAGGGATTAACTTACTCAGTATATTTTTATACTGACAACTGTTGTCATTTTCCTTTTTACAGAGTATGTCGAGTGACGCATTGCATATGCACTTGGAGGAAATCATAACGGACATTTTAAATTCTGCATCGTACTGTTTTTACCGGGTCTGTTAAACCCGAGGATTTGGCCATGTTGGCCGTGATTTACTTTCCGCTGCATTACTCTATTTATTTTTCGCGCATGATGATTACTACTATCGTATTAAGTATTATAAATTTCCGGACTAAATCTTGAAATGTTTTAAATCTTTTACATACCCACAAGCCTTGCATTTCCTTAGTGAGCTCGGGAAGCCATGTCTTGCTAGGGAGATGTGGCGGTGACATCCCGGCCTGGGTTATCAAATCCGGGGTGTTACAAGTTGGTATCAGAGCCCGGAAAATTTTTAAAAGCTATTACTATTATTTTTAAACCATTATTTCTAAAACCCAAGTATTATTTTTAAATTATTTATTTTGACTACTAGTGTTGTTTTTAGCCCAAAAGTTTATTTCTCTTTCTCATAAGCCCAAAATCTTGGCCAAAATAAATATTAAATTTTTTTGGCCCACTATAGAGGCCCAACCTTTAGCAATTTATTCTAAACATACAAACTAAATTTTTATGGGGAAGGGACTTGCACTTGCATGTTGCATATAGATTTAAATTTGTGCATATCTTAACCTTGCCTGAAAAATGTCTAACTCTAACCTCCCTTGTTGACATTAGATGGCTGAACCGAACGCGAACATGACCAACCTGATGATGAAACTGACCAACGCATATCTCGAGTCCCAACAGCATGTCAATCACTTCAAAGCTCGAGTGGGGCATCTAGAGAGTAACGTGGACTATCTGAGAAATCTTAGGAAAGCTGACCATCATGAAATAACCCAACTCAAGGCCCAAGTCGCCGAACTCCAAACACTAGTGGTTGCGCTCCAAAACAAGGATAACGAACTGATGATGCAAATAGGACACTTAGGAGCTGAGCTGCTGGGCCTAGAGGCTGACATATTCCCTCCGAGCCCGAGCCCGAGCCCGGTGGGGACACCCATTCCCATTGACATATCCAGCGACGAGGACGATCCCATCGAGGATGTACCTGCCTAGTCACCCTAGACTTAGAGATCCATACTGATGCACCATTGCTATTCCCGTTTCGAATGCTTGTAACCCAAATTTATTTCTTGAGTAATAAAAATACAAGCCTATTTAGATTTATTCCATACATTTTATTTAATTCTTTAACTACCATGATCAAAGAGGGGACCTACAACCCTAGACCGAAAAAAAATCAATAAATAAAAATAAAATAATAATAATAATAATAATAATAAAATATATATATATATAAATATATATATACATACATATATAAATAAATAAATAAATTCCAACAACCTTTACAAGAAAACCCTGATAAATTGATACCTATTAAAAAAAAAAAACTAATCTTCATTCAATAAAATTTTCCCCTTAAGAGCAACTATATATTTTACATATAAACTCTAATCCTGTGTATCTTATCACACTAATTTATCTAAGTCCATCGAAGCGGTCTAGTCGAGCAACGGCGTAGGTATTACTGGGCAATCCACACACATGCAGATACGATAGGAAGGTAACAGTAAATCCAGAGCATCTCAAACCATAAAATGGACAGAACAATTAAACCATGGTTCTAAAATAGCAGCAAACAACTAACACATGTCAAACACCTAACTAAGCAATAACATAACGAAAATATAAATCACAAATCCCAGGCAACAGCAACGTCCTCATAAGGAGGAAACTAAACAAAGTACGTCTAAATGCAAAACCTAAACGAAAACGCGAAACCAAAAGGAGACATCACTGATCGGGAGGCGGGAACTGCCGGCGCATGTAGTCGTCCATCTGCCGCACATAGGCGCACATGTCGGACATGGTGGCCTGCTGCTGAGCCTGCCTCGTAGCAAACGAGTCCATACGGGTCTGATAGAAGTCCAACCTAGCGTCGAGGGCGTCATAACGAGCCTGCCCAGCTGCAAACCCGGCGTCCATACTGACCCGCATCTCCTACATCATCTGCAGCATCTGAATCATCTCCTGCCCCTGAGGTGCCACAACAGGAGGTGCCCCAGCAGGAGGTGGAACTACTGGAGGAGGGGGTGGCTGCTCCGGTGGTACAACAAGGATCAGGCCGCCGTCATCAGGCTGCGGGCGAAGTACAGCACGGGGAGCCCCACGACGTAAGGCGCCACGCCGCTCAGCATAAGTCGGGATACGGTAGCAACGGCCCGGTGCTAGGTCGTACGGGTCTGTCTCCGGTGTAGTGCGAATCCCCTGCGCCGCGCACAACCCACAGATGAGGTGAACGTGGGTAATCACCCTACTCACTCGTCCTCTCCGCATGCCCCGCAAGTTGTCCTCGATGCAAGCTCCTACATTCACCCTACCGTCTCGCGCGATAAAGCAAATGGTCTGGTAGACGTGATCCAGGATGATGTGGCTCCGGGTGATCGGCCGGACACGCCCTAACCACAGCTGAGCAAGCTCTCACCAAGGGGAGTCCATCGTCGTCAAACGAAGCTCATGTCTGTGCTCGAGCTGAGGAGGCACTATGGTGCATAAGGTGTTCCACGCAGGAGCAAGAACACGTCCCTCAGGCTGTGGCCGGAATACGCCGTCGTCGGGCAAGCCAAAATCGACATTGATCGCCCGAGCACTGAAGTCGAGATAGCGACCACGGACCCATACCCGGGATAGATCGTCACCCTCCCCGAGACCGCCAATGTTGGCAATAACCTCCATAGCCAAATAACCGGAGGCGACGCCCTTCGGGTGACGTGCCAGACCGGTCCACTGCAGATACTCCAAGACTGCGCTAACCCTGTCATCGCCCATATGAAGAGGATATATGCCTCTCTCAGGGACGTAAGCCCTGTTTCGACGAAGCTCGTCGAAATAAAAGTCCTGGGCAGCCTTCGTCCTAAACCGGAACCTGTCGTGCCGGTGAGGACGCACCTCGTTCGGAAGACCCCTGAGTCGCGGGCCCCGCTGCTCCTCGTCCTCCTCTGACTCGCCCTCGTCGAAATCAGGCATCGCCGGAGCGGCATGACTGGGGCCAGCCTCATCAGCAACTCGTCTCCTAGTCCTCGGAGGACACATGAGAGACGCCAAAACGACCCACAAAAAGAGCAACATCCTGCAAGTTACCAAATACCAATTATAAGACTAAGTCCCACACAAAAGTCAAGCGAAAACACGTAAAGGGCATCAATACACGCTTCCAACGCTAATGTACAGTAAGAACAACAAATCCTACCGTTGGCTAAGACCAACCAGGAGGTAATCTAGACAAAGGATATTCTCAAACTAGTGCCTAAACCCTTTGTGGCATTTCGTCGAACACGTTATGTGCGCAATAAACCAAAACCTAAGTTACTAACAACACACGGAAATTGCCCACCGAATAAAACAATCATTCCATTAACAACACAGCGCGTCCTACCGCACCAAACAACAGGGGAACGAACTAATAACCACACTCCAATAACAACCAAACATCATAGCCTTTCTAAGGATTCGAATTCAACAAGAATTTGCCAAAAACATAAACACATTATAACATAAACATAGGCAAGGCAACAAGAGTAACAACAATTGCCACATACACTTGCTAATTTGCACAAATCAAGCCTAAAAGTCATAAACCCCCAATTTTTGTACACAAACCCTAATTTCCTAAATCTCTTCACAAATCAAGTCATTCAAAACATAAAAGTTGAAATTAGTAAGTGGGTTTAGTAGAATCGTACCTAGATGAGAGAAATTGAAGTCGAAATCAAGCAAACAAGAAGGTAACTCGCCGGAATTAGAGAGAATTGGGGGTGTGTTCTCGAATGGAAAATGGGGGAAGTGGCTCGCGCGGAGCGCGAGCCCTATTTTCTCGAACAGAGGGAGCCACGCGCTCTCCGCGCGCTGGGGCTCATTACCGCGCGGCCACCGCGCGGGACCCGGAGGGAGTTTTATTTTTCCTGTTCTGCTCAATCTCTTTTGCTACACGCTCCTCACTGAACCCGGGCATACATTGACAGTGAAATACGGCGACATTGGGCATCACCTGGCATTATTCCGGGCAAGGACAACAGAAGTGCCTCACGTCCTCCTTTCGCAGGACTACAGGAAACCCTCGGGGCGTAAATACACAGGGACCATAAGAAATTCCGTAGGGAATAGGAAATCACCTAGTGACTAACGTCCCAACCACAGTTTGCTCGCATCCATAACGAGCTCCACGACCCCCAACTAAAGAGGTATGTGCCCGACACGTCGCATGTACTCCAACCGGACGTAATCGAATTGGACGATGACTTGACCTATGAAGAAACCCCGGTGCAAATACTCGACTACAAGGAAAGGGCGACAAGAAATAAATCTGTAAAGATGGTCAAGGTCTTGTGGTCCAACCACGAGACAGAAACGGCGACCTGGGAATTGGAAGCCGACATGAGGCAACGTTACCCTACCCTCTTCCAAGACAACCCGACCACAGTTATGGGGACATAACTGTATTCTTAAGGGAGGGAGGATGTAACACCCGAGGAAAAACAAATTCAAATTGTTTCGAACTACGTCATGACTTGATCCCTTCACAGGGTACGTAGGCAGCTTGGAACTAATTTCTAAGTTCAGTCACGAAATAAATCACAAAATAAATCACGAATTAGATCACAAGGACGATAGGAGGAGTTGGAACCAATTTAGACTAGGCCAATTAGGACACGGGAATGTTGCGAGCGATAAGCCGGACTCGTAACAAGTTTAAGGAAAAGATTCCGAACCGGAAACGACCCAAGGAATCGAGCTAACACGTAGAAAACCGATAGGGGAAAGCAAGGAAAGACCCGACGGAACACGCGGACCGCTGAACCGGCCGGTCCGGCCGGCCCGCGCTCTCCGCGCGCCGCCGCGCGGCCACCGTGCGGACGGAGGAGTCGCGACTCCAGGGCAGACCACGCGTGCTCCGCGCGGACAAAAGCCTAGGTGCGCGTCACCAGCGCGCCAGAGGTGCAGGAGGTGTAAACTTTCCTTCCATGGCGATTTTCTTGCCAAAAATAACACCCCTAACCATGGCAATCGGATCTCAGCCTTGGGGAAGGCTTAAGAATACCCTAGGGGCGCCCCAAACCCTAGGTTTTCAGAAAACATTCAAGCCTCCACCCTCAATTCCCTCTCCAAGTTCAAAACCCCTTCGACACCACTTTCCGGCGAGTATTCCGGCGACGACGGGATGACCGGGACAAGCCCCTGCCCTCTAGACTCTTGGTAAGCTATTGTACAAAGTTTCAATTCGTCCATAGATCTCAGAAACTCATATTCTAACCCTTTTTCCTTACTACGATTTCCCGTCGGAAAACGAACAAAAAACGATCGGAGAAGTTGGCCGTTCGTCGTGACCCTAGGACGTCCGGAAACCCAATCCAGCGACCCTATTCTCTAACTAAGTAAGTTAAAACCTTACTCACAAACTTTCGTGGTTGTTTGTTGTTTAAATCTCGAGATATAGGCTTGTAACAAAAATCGGTTTTCAAAAACCCTATTTTCGTCCAATTTTAAAGACTCGCCTAAAACTCGACCTTCGGGAATTCAAACCGAAAACTTTTCAACATAAAAGTTGTTCCTAACACCTTTATCTATCTTATGTCCAAATTTTAGCCGTTGACATTGAGTTTTGCTATCCCTAATCACGCCGTAAACTTTCTGTATCGAACCGAACGTTTTAAAACTGAGACAGATTTCCATATTCAACTTGATGCATGTTTTTCACCCATTTTTCGAATGATTTAACCTTGCATTCCTTAACAAAAGTCGTAGATAATTGTGTCTAGATTATGCATGTAAAATTTCACGGATTTTGGTGTTCATTTGATATGCCAAACGGCCGTATTTTCAGAACTGCTTTAAAATTGCTTTAAGGGCCGCGAGCATGCAGTGAGTTGTAATCGATTTTTGAGTACCAAGAATTCATTATTTCCAAATTCTTAAAACATGAAAGTTGTTCCTTAACGTGTTGTGTAGTTGCTGTAAAAATTTCACATCGATTGGTTTTGAAATGAATTTTTAATCGGTGTTGCACGAACCTGTGACGAAAACAGTTTTTAAGACAGAAATTATTCCTTGCAATGAACTCGAATTTCGACTCACTTCGGAACCATATTTCCGAAAACTTAAAACATTAAAGTTGTTCGTGTGCGTGTTTTTGAACTACTGTAAAAATTTCAGAATTTTTGGAGAAAAGACGAATTTTTAATTAAGAAAGGCGTAAACTGCCTCGAATAGGATTTTTCGAACTTGAGAAAACTCGAACTATGAAAACGCGATATCCATGATTTGATCACTTTGAAATACGAACTTTCGAAAAATCCCGTTCACTAGGCTGAGCCGATCTTCATACTATCATTATCTTTGAGACTGCCTCGTTAGTGGTCTCCTTACTATCTGAGATTGCCTCGTTAGTGATCTCGCGCGCTGTATTTTTGGATCGCCTCGTTAGTGGTCCTACTATCTTTTTGGATCGCTTCGTTAGTGGTCCTACTATCTTTGAGACTGCCTCGTTAGTGGTCTCCCCTTGTTGGACTGCCTCGTTAGTGGTCCTATGTTGAGATTGCCTCGTTAGTGATCTCCCGGTATGGTGTCCTCTTCTTAGTCTACGGGATGAAAAGTAAAAGACTTGTGTGAGTGTTTCATTATGCTTAAATCGTATTTATCATGTCTTTAATTATGTATTTAAAGTTTATGCATCTTAAATTATGCTTTAAATTACGCTTTTAAAATTAAGCCCTTTAATCATGTTTTTCCGCTGCTAATAAATTATGTATTTTTAAATTCTCGTACGGTAAGCGAAATCTTTAGTTTAAACACTTGTAACCCCTTTTATTTGTTAGTTAGGGATTAACTTACTCAGTATATTTTTATACTGACAACCGTTGTCATTTTCCTTTTTACAGAGTATGTCGAGTGACGCATTGCATATGCACTTGGGGGAAATTATAACGGACATTTTAAATTCTGCATCGTACTGTTTTTACCGGGTCTGTTAAACCCGAGGATTTGGCAATGTTGGCCGTGATTTACTTTCCGCTGCATTACTCTATTTATTTTTCGCGCATGATGATTACTACTATCGTATTAAGTATTATAAATTTCCGGACTAAATCTTGAAATGTTTTAAATCTTTTACATACCCACAAGCCTTGCATTTCCTTAGTGAGCTCGGGAAGCCGTGTCTTGCTAGGGAGATGTGGCGGTGACATCCCGGCCTGGGTTATCAAATCCGGGGTGTTACAAGTGCATCCGGAACAAACTTGTTTGTATCTCATAACCATCTGAAAGTAGGTAAACACTGCAAGCGGTTTACTGATGTTCGGGAATTCTTGATCCACGTTTGGTCATTATGATTGAGGGCTTTCCGATGGTTTTGAAACTTTCGAGTGATAGGATTTTAAACGCTTTCTTTATTGATTTCTTTTAAATGCTTTCATAGAGGCCACTTTGATGAATTGAGAGAATTTCTAACTGCTGCTAAGTTTGAGAGTTATGGAATAGTTCAGGGCTTGATTAGAATCTTTGGGTGCGACCGGGGGAATGATGGGAGTACTTGGCATTTCAATTAATGATTTGTCAGGTGTTGCTTGTCCACCACAGATAAATGACACGCTCTGACGGGAGCAGTTGTAAGTCTGTGGTATGTTAGAATTTATTTTCTTAAGAGCATGTAAACTCTTACTGTAAGTACCTATCTGTTAAAGGGAACATAGTATAGAGAGCATGAGAGTTAGCTATCTGACAGGATTATTCCAAACAAAGATCTGTGTAACAAAATGAAAGTTTAATTGTGTTTCATCTGAGTCTCGTCCAATCTTTATTCTTTTCTTCCTGTCCCTTGTGTCTCATTTACATATGCTTTCTAGATTAATGATAGATAGTGTAGTATAACTTTTACCACATCCTTAGGATAACTTTATTGCTTTCGTATAATATTTTCAATTGCTTTTTTAGAGTGAATTTCTCTGCTTTCTAGAATAGCTTTAATACGCTTTGTAGAGTAATTCTATCTGCCGTCATAGATTAGTTTAAATTCTGTCAGTAAATGTTAGTTTTCAAACTCTAAACTGATTTGAGCAATACGAGTGAAAAATTTTATAAAACGGTGTGGGACCTGCTTCTATCGCACATCCTCTAGTGAATGATCCGGTCTTACTATAAATTACTGCAATTTTTGACACCGTGCGCTTTCGGGCCACAGTTTCTTAACACGAGTAATAAGAACGTGACAACTTATAAATATATCCCTAATCCCAACTCCATCATCATAAATTGGTTTCATTAAATATAATTAAACCAGGATTATTATCCTTTCAAGAATACTCGTGTGAGAAATTGTCAAAAGTTTCATGCATCATATGATCACATCGAATACTATCACCCGAAAGTAAAAAAACTAGCATCTGGTAGGGCACCAACGGTCCTACTCCGTGCTCCCGCACAAATCGGAAAGCCACTAATGAAGAAACGAGTTTATCTCAACAGTACTAAGGCTAAAGGATTCGCAACAGAAGTAGCACCAACTCCATGCTTACAAATGAAATTTAGAGTCCCGAATGAACATGAGACTCCAGAGTCAAACACAATAACCGCAACACAAAATGCGACATGAATAGTTCCCGTAACAGGGAAACGAGTTTATCTCTCAACCAAAGAGTCAAGAGGAAACACCTACGATACAAGAATTTACACGCGTGCCAAAACGTTATCAATCAACATAACATTTCCCAAGACATAAAGACAACACGCTTGACAAGCCTTCCTAAGTTGGCCGCTCATCACAAGCGAAGTCAGTTCCCTCACGTCACCGATCTCAACATGCAGGACAGTCGCCTTGGCTCGACTCACACGACAGGCATCTAACGTTTCGAAGAACAGATCTCAAGTCCTTTTGACTGGCCCAATGTGAATTCTATGCCCCGATACATCGTTATTCTTCCTAACCCAACTATAACATCACTGGCATAGCCTAGAAATGGGTTTGCACCATCCTTCGCATGCATACAGACTGCCAATGTCTATATCACCCCAGTTGGTCATCGCACTAGGGGGACTTTTTGCAGTACCCTATCTCACTCTTGAGAGTACATCAAACCCATTTGAACACCATTCAATACATTGGTCCCGCTTGGATCGCTATTGGAATAGCCCAGGCTTCCATGAGGCCTTTCCAAACTACTTAGATTGCAACATTAGCAAACAATGTTAGCAGAAGTCACCAACATGCATAATATCATGAATAAGTGAGAGCAGAATAATGAATATAATAAATTAAATAAATAAATAAACGTATTCACAGTCCTCAATGACTGTGAAATCACAAGGATCGAGTACCATTGTTCATCCATAGTTCCCCAACTGTGGCTCGACCTGGTATGCGCAAAACTCAACAAAAATAACGATAAGGATGCAATTCTACATTACATGTATCCCCCACATATCTCACCACCTATGTCTACACAAATTTTTTAATATAATAAAAGAGCACACAGGCGCTGATACCACTCTGTAACGCCCCGCAAAATTCAAACCTGCTTTTCGCAAGCATTACTGCCGTACTAACTATCTAAACTAGTGGCCAGCTAATTTAAAACAGCTAGTACAAGGGTAAGTAAACCTAAAATGATCATCTGATTAATCCAGTTTAATGCGGAAGCTAAAAAAATAAATAAAACACATAAGCACATAGGAGGTCTCAGAATAGTTATCAAATAAATGTTCCAGCAGCTTATCCAGGCTGCAAACCTCTCAAACAGCATCTAAACATCATACCGATATCTCAAACAGGGCTACCAGCCAAAAACAGTAAATCATAAAGGGCCACAGGCCGACAGAAAGTAAATCCTAGGCTCACAGGCCTCCACTATTCAAAACAGGTAACAAGTCATAATAAACAGAGTATCACATAATCACATATAATAATAATATCAGAGAAGTCCTAGCTATATGATCTCTCATAACCCCAACCCTATCATGCTCCAGCGTCTCCAGTAGGATCTATAAAACAGACAAAAGCAAAGGGAGTCAGTACATACGTGCCGGGGAGTAAGGAAAAACAGAGCCACAATAAATAATAATCGTTATAAATAATAAATAATAATAACATGAATAACATGGCAGAATATAAATAAAGCAAATCAACATCACATCGTCCCATACCGGTGCTTCAACCCTAATCATACAATTTATGCATGTGATGCATGGCCTAACATACACCTATCTAACCTATATGCGAATGCAATGATTATGCCTAGCCGGCAACATAAAAAGCCGGGCGGTATGAACCCACGGGTGAGGATAACATCAACTCCAATCCGATACAGGGTAACATATACCATCCCCGCAGGGACCACAAGCATCACAGCCCAATCACAGGCATAACAGCCAAATCACAGGCACAACCCAATCACAGGCATAACAGCCAAATCTCAGGCATAACAGTCAATATCACAGGCAATAACAGCCATATCATACACCCCGCAGGGTCAGCGGGATTCAACAACACTTGTGAAAGCTACCCGATAAATCATATCACAGGCATAACAGCCAATAATCCAGGCATCACAACCAATTAACCACCCCGCAGGGCCATCGGGACTCAACAACACCGGTGAAGGCTGCCCGACCAAATAAGTCATCATAACAACCCATCGGGTTCATAACCGTCAATTCCAATGCAATATCATGCAAATACAACATGCCATATAATCCAACACCTAATCACTAGGTTCGCATGTTTCTCACTCATAAAAGATCTAATACATAATCCCTAGGCTAAGGCATTAATGATTTGATCCATTAATCTGCGCATAATTAACGATATCGTAACTCAACGATTCCTCCAAGCAATTCAACAACCCCCACGGGTTAAACAATCATTCAATGAATCATTAATACTGTGTGTCAACGTTGCTTAGGCAAGTCATAACATATCTCGAGGCATAGGAACGAGTAATAAGCGAGAAAACATTAAAGAGAATGAAAAACGGAAGAAAACAGCGAATCAGGCGTGCAGATGACACCCTGGGGCGCCACACTGGCGCCCAGGGCCACTTTCAGTCGCCACCCAGGCAAGGAGGCGCCTGGGTCTGAGTCCTGTAGAACAGGGGTGCCGCATTGGCACTCGGACCATTTTTGGGCGCCGCCAACGCTCTGCGGCGCCCTCTGGGTCTGTAAGTGTAGTCCGGCAATTTCGCCGTAAATCGACCTTCCCCAATACCCCCAACACGTAATTTAAGCAATAAACCCTTGCCTGACATCTTCGAACAATTAACAAGCTTCCATTCGTCCAATCCAAGCCTCGATCGATCAAAATCCAACAAAAGAACACCAAAACCTAAAATTTACAAAACATCTCCAAATCACCACCAATTCGAGCAAACTAAAAAGCTACGCGAAGAGAACAACAAGGGGAACTACTTACAACCAGCCGATTGGTCGATTGCCAAGGAAATACGATGATTCGAACCAAGTTCTTCTCTTCCCTTTCTTCCTCCAAACCGATCGACCCTCTCTTCTCTCTTTCTCCAATTTCTCCAAAACTTCAAATCAACCCCAAACTAACTTAAGACATCTATTTGGGCCCACCCGGGAATTGGGCTTCTCACCAAAACAATAATTAAAATATTCAGCCTAATAAAATTCAATCGGGTCATTACACACCTCCCAAGCAAGACACGACTCATTTGAGCTCACTTGAGAGATGTTAAGGCTAAGTGTATCGCAAAAATAATTTAAAATCAAGCCCAATAGATTTAGTTTAAAAATAGTAGTACCACATTCATGCATAATAAAATAAATAGCAGCGGAAGTTAAAGTATGGGCCGACATGGCCAAAACGCAGTGAACATTTAATGTTTAATAAAATGCGACATTGCCGCAGTGTTTTTATTCCCCTCCCCGATACATGCATATGCTCATGGATATTCGCCATACTCTGAAAAAAAGAGAATACAACAATTTTATCAGTATATAAAATACTGAGTAAGTTAATTCGTATTATAACAGTAATGGGTTTAAAAATTTAATTAATAAAAATTTACCTTTTTACTCATGCACAATTTTAATATAAAATCTAATTCATGACAAAATTAATTACAAGAGTTTAAAACGCACTTAAAAGGTAAAAGACGTAGAAGAATATTTTACATTAACTTAAAATTTAAATAAAAGCATAGGCATGAATTTAAAAGCATGTAATTAATCTAAATAAATAAAAATGCCAAATTAAGTCTTTTAATTCCCGTTAACTAATAGGAGGATGCCACAATAAAGGTATCTCATATCTCAAGTATCACATATCACGAGTCCATTGGCCGCAGCGCCGCAGCCAAATCTGTCGTACATAGTACCACTCCGGAGCCTCGAGTAACCCAAACGAATACATCCGAGTGTAGGCCTAAAAATCTATGGCCGTTTTGGCATAATATCACAAAAATCATCATCGCCCAATCCGGCATGAAGTGAACAGTTAGAGGGGCACCCTGCAGAGCACTCACCCCCTAATTCGCAATTGGAGATCTAGCTCAACCAAGTGTAACGGGTTTTTGAAATCGTTTTTATCATTTTAACAAGAATTCCAAATATTAAGTTTAGAAAGTTCAAGTGTCTACGTCACAGGCAACGCCGTTTAGCTTTAGAAATCCATCTTTAAGGCGAACATTATGAAATTCATATAGTAGATTCATAACTCCAATACGAACAAATGTCATTAAGCAAGTTTCTCAAAATAAGGTACGGATCTAAGTCAAAAGTCGAGATCTTTTCATTTAATTTTTATTAAATTTGGTAGTTAATATTTTCATTTAATTTAATTAAATTTTTATTATTTTTATATTCATTATTATGATAAGCCTTAAAATCGAATTTATACTCCGATATCAAGTCTTTTAGGGATACACTTCTTATATTCTTTTACAGTACAAATTATTTTTAAAAAAAATGTATAACAATTTACTCCAAATTTCAGATAAATTTTTATTTCATACTGAAATAGATGAGAATTACTGGATTAAGGATATTATGTCTAATAATTAAACTATGATGTATTTTAGTCTTTTTTTCCTGTTATTTCTTTTCTTCTTTAAAAATAAAAAAAAATATATAGAATTTGTTTAGAATGGTATAAATTTTTTTAGCTTATTAGTCATTTTACATTAATCAATATTTTTAGGGTCAATTTAATGTTTACATCATATTTTCAATGAAATATTTTTATTTAAATATAATTATTATATTCCTTATATTGATATATGATTATATATTTTTTAGACATAAATTTGTAACCTAATTAAATATTTTTTAAAATATTATGTATACAATCAAATAATTTATATATATTTTTAATCAATTATATCTTATTAAAATATATATGAAGGTTTTCTCAAGATTTTGTTATATTAGTAGATAGATTTATTTTCTAGATATAGATATTGATGATGTGTCCGATAATGTGTAATTAGTCAGCAGATTATGTATAAATTTAAGAACCATTGATCAATAATTAAGCATATAATGACTAATTAAATCCTTTGAAATTAAGAAGGATGAATTAAATTTAATAAGGACAAAAGAGTCTGCATAGGTCAAAAAGTATTCAGGATTTATTATATAGATGAATCAATATGAAAATGCTCCCAAGTTGGTACTTCGATTAGGATTGATCACCTAATAAATCTATAACAAATTAGCACTATATACGGATAACCAAAACATTGGGCTAACGATCACCTAATATCTTTCTATTAGGATTGATTACCTAGTTGATTATTATGACCAAGTAATCACTATATGGGCCGAATCAGTATCTGTCAATTCAACTCACTTATACAAGCAAAACCCAAATACTGTCCTGACGGGGAAATGATGGGCAATAAATAATAATTGATCAAAAAAGTGGTTGGGACCATATAGATTATTATAATATTCCGCATTAGTCAACTACATGTCTGACTCTACATGTTATTTACTATGAGATTATTACTCCCTCTGTTCCTATTTAGTGGACGTTTTACCACAAATTACAAATACCAAGAAAAGTAATTATTATCATCTAGTTTTCCAATTTTGCCCTCATTTATTTACACACAAATCAAGTAAAAGTGAGTTGGAGTGGAGAGAGAATCAATAATATTTATGAAAGTAAAGGGTAATATTGGAAAAATGTGATATAAAAATGGAAAGTGACAACTATTTTGGAACACTTTTTTGTTTCTAAAAAGACAACTAAAAAGGAACGGAGGGAGTATAATTTAAAAAAAACAAACAAACACTATAACGTAGAAGTGGACAAAATATTCAAATCGATTGGAGCGAATCGAAATCGAACCGATTTTTCGGTTAACTAAGGACTTCGGTTCAAATACAAATATCATATTTCAGTATTTGTCCAATCCATATACAAATACAAAAATTTTAGTATTTTCTCTAGTTACCCGCCTAGAACCAAATATATATTTTTGCTAGATAGCCTAACAAGGCTGGAAAAAAAAACAATAAAAAAGACCGAAATAACAATGCTAGACTAGAGCCAACTAAAACCGTTGAAATCACGTCCCAGCTACGTATGCCGCGAAAAAAAATTTCATAGAGTCGGGAGGAAACGCCTAAGTGATGAAGAAATCTTCGCCGGTAGCTCCTAACTTTGCCACAGAGTCTGCAACCGCATTGCCTTTCACGAAGAATATTTTCAAAGAAGGCGAAAGAATAGTTCGCTATACGCCTACTACACGGTTGCGTGCGGGTTTACTTATTAAATTAGATTTCGCAAAGGCATATGACAATGTGTCTTGGGAGACGTTGCTTCGGGTATTGAAGATAATTAAATTTGATGCTGTTTGGATTGATTGGATGAAGGAATGTATTTCTTCAGCTACTGCAGCGGTGTTGATAAATGGATCTTCCATGGAAGTCTTTAAGATGCAAAAGAGTTTAAGGCAAGGGGACCCCTATCACCTTACCTTTTTGTCTTAGTGGTGGAAATATTGAACAGATTTTTGGCTAAGGCGAGGGAGGCAGGGGTACAAGGGCTTGCGTGTAGTGGCAAATGGCCCGATAATTTCGCATCTTCAATATGTCAATGACACAATTCTCTTCTGTGAAGGTGAGATACATCAAGTAACCCTCATTAAAGGATTCTCCTGTGTTTATCCCTGTCTATTGGGCTGAGGATAAATTTTGGCAAAAGTTGCATTTTTGGGATTAACTGTGAGGAGGGAGTAGTTTGGGAAGCAACCGATTTACTGGGGTGTGCAGTGGGAACATGGCCGATGCACTATTTGGGGGTACCGATTGGGGGTAGGATCAAAGGTACTACCATATGGCAGCCGGTTTTAAATAAACTAGAAAGGAGATTGGACAGATGGAAAGGAAGGTTGTTGTCTCAAGCAGGAAGAATATGCTTAATCCGAACTGTGTTAAGTAGCTTGCCTACCTACTTCCTGTCCATTTACAAAGTCATTAGGGAAGTGGCAGAGCGTATTGAAAGGATTAAAAGGAGATTTTTCTGGAACGAATGGGGTGACGGGAGAAAGATGCATTCGATTAGGTGGGGATCTATTTGCAAACATAAGGAAGATGGAGGCCTAAGCATTTGGGATGTTCAAAGCGTTAATGTTGCATTATTGTTGAAGTGGAGACGGCGATTCGGGGAGGAACAATCGTTATGGAAACGGGTAATTGATGCAAAATATTATAAGACGTCCTATTCCGAATAAAGATAGATTGTACTCAATTCTGGCATGATAGATGGATAGTTGGTGGAATTTCTTTGAAAGATCTTTACCCAAGGATTTATGCTCTTGTGGTTAATAAAGATAACCTGATTTCCGAATGTGGGCACTGGTGTGGTTTTGATTGGAGTTGGAAATTTCAGCTAAGACGTCCACTTTTTTATTGGGAGAAGGGCGTGTGGGATCACATGATGATAACACTTAGCAGACAGAAGCTATGCAGGTACTCAGGGGATCGGATTAGATGGTCGAAGGAAGCTAATGGGAAATTTTCAGTTGCATCCTGCTGGTCTCGGGATGATAGGGCAGACACTGTTGTGAGGCGGTGGTTTCGGCGCAGGCTGTGGAAAGTTCTTTAACACCCCGGTTTTGGTAACCCAGGCCGGGATACCACCGCCACACCTCCCTAGCAAGACACGACTTCTTCGAGCTTGCTAAAGAGATGCAAGGCTAGAGATATTTGAAAAGGGTTTTAAAACACAAGTCCGGAAATACTTAAATTATAAATAATTTAATAACATCCATGCACGACAATAAGTAAAATATGCAGCGGAAAATAAATACGGGCCGACATGGCCAAAAAATTGGGTTAAACAGGCCCGAAATGCAAGTCATATGAACGATGAAATAATTGTTTCAAAATATCCCCCAATGAATGATCATGCTCACTCTTCATACTCTGTAACAGAAAAATATAAAACAACGTTTATCAGTATAAAAGAATACTGAGCAAGACAATCCCTAACGTAGCAATAAAGGGGTTTTAGAATTTAATAAATAAAATACATTTTTAAGCATGCATATTTAAAACATGTAATTTGACAAATTAATAGACAAGAATTTAATCCACATATTCCTCATAGCAAAGTTAAATTTAAAACTGATAGATTGAGGCATAGGCATAAATTTAAAGCATGACTTATATAAATGAATAATAGCATGAATAAAAATGCAATTTAAAAGAAAGGTTTAAGTCTTTTAATTTTCCCGTTAACTAAGAAGAGGACGCCACAACCAAGTTTCTCAAGTATCAAGTTTCTCAAGTATCAAGTTTCAGAATTGCCGAAGCAATCCGCGTATCACGCCATACACAGTTCAACTCCGGAGCCTCGAGTAACCCATACGGATACACCTGAGAGTGTAGACTAGTTTTTCAATTGGCGTTTTGGCACAATATCACAGTATATTTCTTTCGTCCATTTAGGCACGAAGTTTCAAGCTAGAGGGGCACCCTGCAGAGCACTCACCCCCTACTTAATACGTGGAGATCTAGCTCAACCTAGAATAACGGGTTTTTGAAAACGTTTATATCATTTAGACATAGCTCGCAAATTGTGCGTTTCAAAAAGTTAAGATTTTCAACATATGAAACAAAGTCCTTGCCACAGTATACGCCTTTTTAGTTTAAAAATTCGATTTAAAGGCGATCGACTTGAAATTCGCATGGTATCTCAAAAACATGCTAAAGAACAACTTTCATGTTTTAAGTTTCTCGAAATTAGGTGAGGAAATAAGTGAAATTTTACAATCTTTTTAGAAAGCAAAATCTGTCATAATTTCAGAAACAACGCACTGATTTTTAAACAAGTTTTCGACCAAGAAAATGAACTCTAAAATTTATGAAAATTTACAGGCACATACAAAACACAAAATTAAACAAGTTTTATTATAGGCATTTTGTCCGAAAACCTTCCGGATTAAATCAGTTTCATGCATCAAGCTCGGGTAGAGAATCTGTAAGAATTCTTATTGAAAACGCAGGCCGATCAGAGATTTTACGGACAGAAAATCACCAAATTTTACGGACACATTCCTGAGACAATTATCTACAACTTTGATTTTTACATCGAAGATTGGTTTGGAATGGAAGTAATAGAAAAATCCACATCAAGTTCGATCAGGTATGCTGTCAGGTTTTTGAAAATTTTATAAAAACTCTGAATATGTCAGATGCGATTTGGGGTATCAAAACTCGATGAAAATTCTTGAAAATTTGAAAAAACCTAGATTAAGATGTTAGGAACAAAACTTTAGTTCGGAGTTTTTCGTTTCGGATTCTCAAAATAGGTGTTTTTGTTGGATTTCAGAAACCGCGCAAAGGTGAGCTCTTTAGGTCTGATTTTTATGTTTTGATTAATTCTTGTGTTACGAACGTTCCTAAGCAATCGAGATTGATACGTAAGGCATTGACATACTTGATATGAGATGTAGTACGCCTCTGGATCATTTGGCGTCTACGGATTGCTACGAACGGATCTACTCAACACGATTTCTTCCTCCTTTGGCCACGAACCGAAATCGCAAGGAATAATCCGTAGTTAGATCGAAAGTTTGGATTCGAAAAAAGGTGAAGGGAAACTTAATAAACACTTACCAACGTCCTAAAGGCCTGACTTCTCTTATCCCACGTCCTTCTTGCTCCGGTTCGCTCGTCGAAAGTTCAAGAACACAAGGAACTTGGGGTTTTTCGGTTTGGGAGAACTTGGGAGAGAATATGAGAGGCAAAGAGGTGAATGGAATCTGATAAAATGGCCAAGGATCAGCCCCATCTCGTCCCTAATACCCTTCCATCATCTTTGATTGAGTTTCCATAGTCGAGGGTTGAAAATATGGCAAGAAATCGCCATGATCGTGCAAGGATCCCGCAGCCTGCTCCTTTGGCGCGCCCTCAGGGCCGAATTCTCCAGACCACGCGAACAGCGCGCGATCCCGGCCTGGGCTTCGGTCTGGGCCGGTTCTTGCGATCTGTCGGGCCTTTTCTCATCTCTTTTGGGCTTCTATCCTCCTACGTTCCCGGGCTCGATTATTCGGGTCATTCTCGGGTGGTAAATTCCTATTTTTGAATTATTTTGACTCTAATTAATTTCGTATTCAAAATCTTGAATCCGTCGAGTTTGAATTCGTCGACTTTGAATTTGTCGGCTTTTGGCTCCCGTGTAATAATTTATCTAATTAAATTATTTCCGACTTCACGGGTTCTTGGAATTAAAATTCTCTTCCTCTTCGAATTTAATTCCAATTCTTTATTATTGAAATTGCGGGTATTATAGTCTACCCTCTTTAACAATCAACTTCGTACGTGTTAGCTTCTCGCGAGCTCGGAACTAGGGTCATGTCATTTTTATTTCTTGTATCATGATAGTGACTGAACTTAGAATTGAAATTTCCAAGTTGCCTACGTACCCTGTGAAGGGATCAAGTCATTACGTAGTTCAAAACAATTTGAATTTGTTTATTTAGGATACATATTATTGGGTCGTTACATCCTCCCCTCCTTAAGCTTACAGTTATGTCCCCATAACTGTGGTTGCATCATCTTGGAATAGGGTCGGGTAATGCTGTTTCATGCCTGCCTCCAATTCCCACGTTGCTGTCTCTGCTTCGTGGTTAGACCAAAGAATCTTGACCATTCTCACGGTCTTGTTCCTTGTTACTCTCTCCTTGACATCGAGTATTTGCATAGGAATCTCCTCGTAGGTCAAGTCATCATCCAGTTCAATCCCTTCCGGTTGAAGTACATGTGTCGGGTCCGGCACATATTTCTTCAATTGCGAGACATGGAACACATTGTGCACTCGAACCAGTGGTGGCGGTAAGGCTAGTCGATATGCTAGATTTCCGACTCTTTCTAGAATCTCATAAGGTCCTATGTATCGAGGACTTAGCTTTCCTCGTTTGCCAAAGCGCATCACCCCCTTCATCGGTGATATCTTCAGCATGACCTTATCTCCAATAATTCCTCGAGTTGCTCCTTCAACTCTTTCATTTCCAATAGCGCCATGCGGTAAGGAGCCTTCGAAACAGGTTCCATTCCCGGAATGAGATCTATGGTGAACTCAAGATCTCTCTCAGGTGGCATACCAGGGATGTCTTCAGGAAATACATCCGGGTATTCTCTTACCACTGGGATATTGTCAACCTTGTCCTCTTCCGCTTCAAGGTTGTGAATGTAGCATGCATATAACGCATATCCCTTATGTAATACCCCGTAAGATGGACATTTATTTTTGATGATATGTATTCCGAATGAATAAATAAACAAATTCAAATTGTGTTGAACTACGTTATGGCTTGATCCCTTTACCGGGTACGTAGGCAGCTTAGAAGTTTTAATTCTAAGTTCAGTCACAACATAATAAAACAAACACAAGACCTTAGCACGAGAAAGGCCGAAACACAACTTCGAGGACGAAGTTGATTCTTAAGGAGGGTAGACTGTAATACCCGTGAATTTTCCATCATTAAATAAAACGATAATTAAATAAATAAATAATAAATAAAATAAATACCATAAATAAATAAATGAATCCAGCAAATAAATAAATAAATAAAGATAAGGAAATGAGAAATGAGATTTTAACTTAAAAAGGAATTAAAGGAATTTAATTAAATAAAAAGAATTATTAAAGGTAAATAAATTGTACATCGAAACCCGACACTAATGAACTCGAGGATTCGAGTCCAAACATCCAATTAGACCCGAGTGAAAATTTAGAGAGAAAGTAGAAACCCGAATATACCCCGGAAATCGGAATTCGGGAGCATAGAGGGATAGAAACCCGAAAGAGAGGCGGAAAAGCACGAGATCGCACGACCTGCCCGGACCGAAGTCCAGGCGAGTGTCGCGCGGTGGCCGCGCGGTCAAACAAGGGAGAGCGCGGTCAAACAAGGGAGAGCGCGCCACGACCGCGCCACACGACAGATTCGCCCGTTGCGTGAATCTCTCGCCCGAACGCGGATTTTTCGACTTTCGGTTGCATCTCTCGACCCAAGACCTTTAGGTCAGATGTTGGACGCCCTAGGGCCTGGGAAATCTATAAATAAACCCCTTGGGAGCCCCGAACAAGTTTACAAAACCCTACAACTTTCTACCCGTTCGAAACCCTAAATCCGGAGTCGTCGGAGGCACGAAACCAAGACGAACGCTGTTGGACGAATTTCTCTACAGATCTCCATAGTCGTGGTAAGTCTCGATCCAATCTTTATTCAATAAACGATTCGAAAATGAATCCTAATCATCTCCTTTTTCTTTCTACACCCCGTATTGGATCTAGATCGTAGAACCCGACGAACGGAGAGGAGAAAAGGTGGACGGGAAGCCACGCCTTCAAATAGACGGTCCCGGACGTTCATAAACTCAGTAAGTTAACTCTTACATGGTTTTGGGATTATTTAAAACGTTCGAAACTAAAAGATTAACAAGAAATCGAAAATCTGTCAATTTATGTTTTCTACCAACGCAACCGTTTTGATGAATTTTTCCGAACCTTAAAACTACTTCAAACGGAAAAACCTAAAACACGAAAAACGTTCCTAAGGCTTAGATCTATCTACTGTAAAATTTTCAGAATTTTTAGAGACGATTTGATAGGTGAAAACCAACCGAAACCGAACTGCTTGAATCTAGATCTTGAAATTCTTGACAGAACTTAGGACCGATCTTGATCATGTTTTTGACATAGGTTCCAGACTGATTTAGATCTTTGGCCGAACATTAAAGTTGTAGATAATTGTCTTAAGATGATCTCTATAAAATTTCATTAAATTTGGAGTTGAATTGCTATGGTAGAATTCGAAATCTTTAAACTGAGTTATATGAAATTCGGACAGAACAGTACTTCTGTGAAAATTAGTGTTTTTGACCTATTTAGGTATCTCGGATTGAAAAAGTTAAAACACGAAAGTTGTAGATCTCGACCTTTTGGAGTCAGTCGTGAAATTTCGGAATTTTTGAAATTAAATCTGATTTTAGAAGAATTTTAGAGTAAATTGTGGTTGACCGAGTCAAAACTTGAAATCTTGTTGAAACGGTGAAATTAGCCTTTAAGGTTGAAACGAATAGAAATACTTTGAAATACGATACACGAAATGAGAAGATTAAAATATTGCGGGTTATGACTAAGCTAGATACTGTCAGCGTTCTCTGCGGCTTGGGACATAAGAGCCCAAGTGTATGTCTAGGTTGACGTAAGAGCCCTAGCGAAACACTGATCGTATGGCTAGCGGACGGATTAACTCTAAGTAAAAGATCGACCATGATACCTGTGGACATAAGAGCCCAGGCGCAAGGCTGGCGGACATAAGAGCCCTAGCGGTGGTGATCTGTAAAAGAAACGAAACGAGACATCGATAAGGGAAATCCAATTAAATGCTTGATGATTGTGTTTTTAAGTTTATGGCAACCTATGTAATTACGTTGCAAGCTATATTGATGATCTTAGGAACCCATGTCTTCTAAATTATGCGATTGAATGAATTGTTTAAATTATGCACATGTTTTCATTAAATATTAAATAATGGCTTTGAAACCTCATAATCTTGTACGTGTTAACTTACTCAGCACGTAGTGCTGACCAAAACCATTACTTTCTTTTTCCTACAGAGTATGAAGATTATGCATCATCATATGCATGCATGAGATATTCGGGGAAATATTATCTTCTTTATTATTGTAGCCTTAGATGTGAATTGCATGAACGTGCCTGTTTAACCCGTGATTAGGCCATGTTGGCCCTATTTTTAAATTCCGCTGCAATATATATGTAAATATTATTTTCCGCTGCAACTTTGATGTATTATTTTAAATTATATATGAATGGGCTGTTTGAATATTTTTAAAATTATGAAAAACCATAGCCTTGCATCTCTTTAGTGAGCTCGGAGAAACCGTGTCTTGCTAGAGAGGTGTGGCGGTGACACCCCGACCTGGGTGACAAAAAACCGGGGTGTTACACCTTACGCATCATGCTACATAATTTGAGAGCGTTAACAATCTTGTTACTTTTCTTAGGGGGTTGAGAGTAAAAGATGACACTCTTTCCCCTACTTTTCGACGGGGTGATTTTCTGCTTCTGACATTCAATCACACCTTTATACTGGGTCAACTAATCCATTCCCAGTATAACGTCGAAGTCCCTTAGGTAAAATTATACCAAGTTTGCTAAAAATTCTACGTTCTTGATAACTATCGGAATTCCGTTATAACGTTTAGAGCATGATACTACTTCTCCTGAAGGTAGTTGAATTCCTAAGTTAATCATCTCACACTTAGGTAGATCTAGTTCAGTTAAGACTCTTGATGATATAATAGAACAACTAGCTCCTGAGTCAAACAGAACCTTAAGTGGTACGCTTAAAACGTGAAATGTACCTGCCATCACGTCACCTTGCACAGGTATGTCAGCTTGGTTTATCACATTGAGTCGTCCCATAGGGCGTCCTTGGTTGCCCTGCTGATTCGGCTGGTTATTCGAGTTCTGGTTCTGTGGAGCGTGCTGGTTCTGATTGGGATTCTAATTTTGAGGAGGTCGGAACCCCTGATTTTTACCATTCCGGCCGTTTTGATTACGAGGCTGCGCTGGTCCTGTAACCAAATCCTCCCTCTTGGTGATGTTCTCAATGCGAGTGCGACACTTACGCCTCTGATGGCCAATCCGACCACATCGGAAACACACACCCTGCTTGAGGCATCCCCTCGCTAGGTGAGGTTTGCCACACCTCGGGCATGGTGGTATAGGGCCTCCTTGATTATAAATCCCCCCATTGTTCCCTCCGTTGTTTGCCTGCTGGGGTCTATTTGGTCCTCCCCGATAATCATTCCTCATTGCATCCTTGTCATTCCTGTTGTCCCTAATCCTCTTATCTTGGGGACCTCGGTTGGATACCCCACTCACACTCCTTTTCAACTGCTGTACTTGTGCCACTGCCACGGCACGGTCGTAGACTGCTTGCAAGTCAGGGTAGCGTACTCCCGTGATTTAACCCCATCTCAAACTTTTGGGCCTTTCCTACATCAGTAGGCACCAACCTTGGCGCAAACCGCACCAATTCCTTAAACCGGGTAGAGTATTCCTGGAATGTCTGACCTCCTTGCTTCAGGGACAGGAATTCCTCGTACATCGCGGCTTTGGTGCTCAAGGGATAGAAGCGATCCCTGAGTAGTTCCATAAATTCATTCCAGGAGTAGGGTTCATCCTCTTCATTCAATCTCCCTTGGGTGGGATGCCACCAGTCGTCCGCCTCCCCTTCAAGATAGAATGATGCCACGTGCACCTTATCCCCATCCGGGCATATCACGGCGTTCAGTAACTTGTCGAATGTCCGGATCCATTCTTCAAGCTTAGCCAGATCTTCCTCGCCGGCGTAATGCGGCGGGTGATATGGGTTCAGCATGGCCAGGTAATTTATGCGCGCTTTCGGCGGGGGTGCCGCCGCGGCCTGGCCTTGATTGACGTGTGCAATGCCTAAGGCGACCAACAGCTCTTCAATGGTCCTTAGTCGGCCATCTATATTAGGCATCGGGGCTGCTGGCTCTTCCTGAGCGTGTGCACCCACATTTTGTATCGGTATGTTGGGTTGTCTTGGTGTCTCGTTGGTGTTAGGAGGAATGGGCTGTGTAATACCCGTGAAATCAGTCACCCATAAATAAATAAATAAACACATAAATAAATAAATAAATAAATAATAAATAAAAATAGATAACTAAAGAATCATGAGAAAGGAGAAATGAAATTTAAACTAAAAAGGAACCAAAGTTCCGAGAACCTGGGAAACCGAAGACAATTTAATCAAATAAATGGTTACACGGGAACCCAACACCGATGGACTCAATAACTCGAGTCCAAATGAAAATTTAGATCCGAATAAAATTAGGATAGGAAATTGGAGCCCGAAAATAGCCCGGAAATCGGAGCCCGAGAACATAGAGGAATAGACGCTCGAAAGAGAGGAGAAAAGACCCGACGGATCGCACGACCCGGCCCAGACCGAAGTCCAGGCCAGGATGGCGCGGTCTCCGCGTGGGGTTTACCCTAAAGGCCGCGCCAACCCCGCGCCAAATGCGGCAGTTGCGACGTTCCGCGATTTACTCGCCCGAATCCGGATTTTTCGACTTCGGTTGCTCACCTTGCGGCTCAAGACACCCTAGGGCTGACTATGGACGTCCCCTAGGTCCCTTACATCTATTAATAACCATTCTACTCAGCCCGGAACACTTTGAAAACCCTACGAAAAATCTCTACACATCAAACCCTAATCCCGGAGTCGTTGGAGGCACGAAACCAAGAGAAGGGACTGCCTTGGACGAAAATCGGAAGACTTCTATCATCGTGGTAAGATCTGATCCCTTCTTTACCATTCTTGATTCGAAAATCAATCCTAACTCGATCCTTTTTCCTATTCTAAACCCCGATCTAGATCGAGAACAAAGAACCCGACGAATCAAGGAGATAAACGGTGGACTGGAAGCCACGCCTCCGAATCGACAAGCCGAGACAACCATATATCTGTAAATTAATCTCACTATGGTTTTGGGCGAATTAAATTACACCTAACCTAGCGATCTAATCAAGAAACTCAAAATCAGTCAACACGAAGAAAACCTACGGCGCAGCTTTCTTGGACGATTTTTCCGAACCCTTAAACCTGTTCAAACGAGAAAACTTAAAACACGAAAAACGTTCCTAAGACATAGATCTATCTCCTGTAAACATTTCATAATTTTTCATTACGTTTTGATATCTGAAATCAATCCGAAACCGAACTGTTCTAAATTTAGATCTTGAAATCTTGGCACAACTTTAGTCCGAATTTGTAGATATTTTTGACAATAGATCTAGACCGATTCAGAACTTTAGTCGAACATGAAAGTTGTAGATAGTATCTCCCTGTAAAATTGCATCAAATTTGGAGTTAGTTTGCTATGGTAGATCTTGAAATTTTGAAACTGCTGTGTAGGAAATTCGGACAGATTATCATCCTGTTATAAATCGATCTTTTTGACTTACTTTCGTATCTCGGATCGAAAAACTTAAAACATGAAACTTGTTCATCTCTGTGTTTTCGAGTCACTGTTCAAATTTCAGAATTTTGGGACTTAAAACCGCTTTTTAATTAATTTTGGGGTAAACAGTGGTTTATCAAAGTCAAATCTTGAAAATCTTGTTGAAAAGGATTTTAAATGATATCGGAGCGAATAGCGTCCTGAAATAGTATATTTTGAGAAACTTACTAAATTTGTGGAATTGGTCTTTCTAAATAAAGAGAAGATTAAAACGTTGTGGTTTATGACTAAGTTGGATACTGTCAATGTTCTTTACGGCTTGGGACATAAGAGCCCAAGTGTATGTCTAGTGGACGTAAGAGCCCTAGCGAAATATTGATTGTATGGCTAGCGAACGCATCGAACCTATTAAAAGATCGACCATGATACTTGTGGACATAAGAGCCAAAGCGTAAGGCTGGCGGACATAAGAGCCCTAGCGATGGTGATCTCTAAAAGAAATGAAACGAGAAGTTTATGAGAATTCCGAATTAAATCTGTATTACACTGTGCGTTTCAGTTTATGGCAATTTATTTAATTACTTTGCAAGCTATATTTATGATCTTATGGAATTCATGTCTTTTAAATTATGCGATGAAATCATTATTAGATGAATAAATTAAATCATGTCTTGTATGCACATGTTCTCTTTAAATTTAATTAATGGCTTTGAAACCCCATAATCATGTATGTGTTAACTTACTCAGCAAGTTTTGCTGACCAAACCATATTTTTCCCTTTTTCTTTCAGAGCTGAAGAATATGCATCATCATATGCATACATGGGAATTTTGGGGAAAATATATTATTTTTAAATTCCTGCATTAGACTAGACTTGCATGAACGGGCTTGTTTAACCCGTATTTTGGCCGTGTTGGCCCAATTTTTAAGTTCCGCTGCATTATATATGTAAATATTATTTTCTGCTGCAACTGTAATGACTTTATTTTTAAATTATATCACAATGGGCTGTTTGAACGTTTTAAATTCTGAAAAAACCATAGCCTTGCATCTCTTTAGCAAGCTCGGAGAAACCGTGTCTTGCTAGGGATGTGTGGCGGTGACACCCCGACCTGGGTGACCAAAAACCGGGGTGTTACAAAGTGGTATCAGAGCCCGAATATTTTTAAACTATTAGGCTATTATTATTTTTAAACTATTATTTTTAAACCATTATTATTTTTAGATTATTATTATAATTATAGAAGAGCCCAAATTATTATTTTTGGAATTTCCTAGCCCCAAATATTTTTGAGCCCAAATGTTAATTATTTTTGACCCAATATAAAGCTCCAAGAATTTTAATTATTATTTTAAAGCATTAGTTCCATGGAATAAATTTTTATTTTTTTAAAACCCATGGAAATTAGAATATATATATA
Organism: Hygrophila difformis; assembly: GCA_030278955.1. Classification (NCBI taxonomy): domain Eukaryota; kingdom Viridiplantae; phylum Streptophyta; class Magnoliopsida; order Lamiales; family Acanthaceae; genus Hygrophila; species Hygrophila difformis. The sequence goes on from JAOANR010000008.1 coordinate 50,315,308, forward strand.
TATATATAGTGCATGAATTATTTTGGGGGGGGGGAATCATCATCTGCATGTGCATACCACATTTTTTTTTTCTATACCTTAGAGAACCTAGAAGCGATATGTTCTAACTTAGACTTTTTGCTTGCACTAAATGACTTAGACGCTTGACATCAAATTAGGAACGCTAACTAGAGACCAAATTAGGAACGCTAACTAGAGACTGATCTTGCCTTAGTTCTAGATCGCGTCCATGTAAGCGCATGCCTAAGCATAACAAATCTCGACCTTAGCCATTCCTATCCTTGTACGAATTAGAAAATTTCCTTATGTGGAACAATAAAATTAAGTTCTTCTTAAAACGCTCTTTATTCCAAAAATCTTGTTTGGTTTCCCAAACAACAAATCCGAAAATTCGAAATTCGAAATTAGAAACTCACGATGCTCTAAAGAAAAAAATTCTGGACATACCCCTGTCCGACAAAAAAATAAATAAATAAATAAAGAAAAAAAACCAATTTAAATGAAGGACCATAGTTCTTAGCTCGAGAGAAGCTAAAAACGCAACTTCGAGGGCGAAGTTGATTCTTAAGGAGGGTAGACTGTAATACCCGTGAAATCAGTCACCCATAAATAAATAAATAAACACATAAATAAATAAATAAATAAATAATAAATAAAACATAATAGTTAAATAAAGAATCATAAGAAAGGAGAGATGAAATTTAAATTAAAAAGGAACCAAAGTTCCGAGAACCCGGGAAACCGAAGACAATTTAATCAAATAAATGGTTACACGGGAACCCAACACCGATGGACTCAATAACTCGAGTCCAAATGAAAATTTAGATCCGAATAAAATTAGGATAGGAAATTGGAGCCCGAAAATAGCCCGGAAATCGGAGCCCGAGAACATAGAGGAATAGAAGCTCGAAAGAGAGGAGAAAAGACCCGACGGATTGCACGACCCGGCCCAGACCGAAGTCCAGGCCAGGATGGCGCGGTCTCCGCGCGGGGTTTACCCTAAAGGCCGCGCCAACCCCGCGCCAAATGCGGCAGTTGCGACGTTCCGCGATTTACTCGCCCGAATCCGTATTTTTCGACTTCGGTTGCTCACCTTGCGGCTCAAGACACCCTAGGGCTGACTATGGACGTCCCCTAGGTCCCTTACATCTATTAATAACCATTCTACTCAGCCCGGAACACTTAGAAAACCCTACGAAAAATCTCTACACATCAAACCCTAATCCCGGAGTCGTCGGAGGCACGAAACCAAGAGAAGGGACTGCCTTGGACAAAAATCGGAAGACTTCTATCATCGTGGTAAGATCTGATCCCTTCTTTACCATTCTTGATTCGAAAACGAATCCTAACTCGGTCCTTTTTCCTATTCTAAACCCCGATCCGGATCGAGAACGAAGAACCCGACGAATCAAGGAGATAAACGGTGGACTGGAAGCCACGCCTCCGAATCGACGAGCCGAGACAACCATATATCTGTAAGTTAATCTTACTATGGTTTTGGGCGAATTAAATTACACCTAACCTAACGATCTAATCAAGAAACCTAAAATCAGTCAACACGAAGAAAACCTACGGCGCAGCTTTCTTGGACGATTTTTCCGAACCCTTAAACCTGTTCAAACGAGAAACTTAAAACATGAAAAACGTTCCTAAGACATAGATCTATCTCCTGTAAACATTTCATAATTTTTCATTACGTTTTGTTATCTGAAATCAATCCCAAACCTAACTGTTCTAAATTTAGATCTTGAAATCTTGGCACAACTTTAGTCCGAATTTGTAGACGTTGTTGACAAAAGATCTAGACCGATTCAGAACTTTAGTCGAACATGAAAGTTGTAGATATATGTCTTAAGTATCTTCCTGTAAAATTGCATCAAATTTGGAGTTAGTTTGCTATGGTAGATCTTGAAATTTTGAAACTGCTGTGTAGGAAATTCGGACAGATTATCATCCTGTTATAAATCGATGTTTTTGACTTACTTTCGTATCTCGGATCGAAAAACTTAAAACATGAAACTTGTTCATCTCTGTGTTTTCGAGTCACTGGTCAAATTTCAGAATTTTTGGACATAAAACCGATTTTTAATTAATTTTGGAGTAAACAGTGGTTTATCAAAGTCAAATCTTGAAAATCTTGTTGAAAAGGATTTTAAATGATATCGGAGCGAATAACGTCCTGAAATAGTATATTTTGAGAAACTTACTAAATTTGTGGAATTGGTCTTTCTTAATAAAGAGAAGATTAAAACGTTGTGGTTAATGACTAAGTTGGATACTGTCAATGTTCTTTACGGCTTGGGACACAAGCGCCCAAGTGTATGTCTAGTGGACGTAAGAGCCCTAGCGAAATATTGATTGTATGGCTAGCGAACGCATGGAACCTATTAAAAGATCGACCATGATACTTGTGGACATAAGAGCCCAAGCGTAAGGCTGGCGGACATAAGAGCCCTAGCGATGGTGATCTCTAAAAGAAATGAAACGAGAAGTTTATGAGAATTCCGAATTAAATCCGTATTACACTGTGCGTTTCAGTTTATGGCAATTTATTTAATTACTTTGCAAGCTATATTTATGATCTTATGGAATTCATGTCTTTTAAATTATGCAATGAAATCATTATTAGATGAATAAATTAAATCATGTCTTGTATGCACATGTTCTCTTTAAATTTAATTAATGGCTTTGAAACCCCATAATCATGTATGTGTTAACTTACTCAGCAAGTTTTGCTGACCAAACCATATTTTTCCCTTTTTCTTTCAGAGCTGAAGAATATGCATCATCATATGCATACATGGGAATTTGGGTGAAATATATTATTTTTTAAATTCCTGCATTAGACTAGACTTGCATGAACGGACCTGTTTAACCCGTATTTTGGCCGTGTTGGCCCAATTTTTAAATTCCCCTGCATTATATATGTAAATATTATTTTCCGCTGCAACTGTAATGACTTTATTTTTAAATTATATCACAATGGGTTGTTTTAACGTTTTAAATTTTGAAAAAACCATAGCCTTGCATCTCTTTAGCAAGCTCGGAGAAACCGTGTCTTGCTAGGGAGGTGTGGCGGTGACACCCCGACCTGGGTGACCAAAAACCGGGGTGTTACAGGCTGGTTACGCGGTCCTCCTCTCGATGCCATTCTGTTGCAAGCACAGGAGATTTAGATTTTTAATAAAATACAACAGAGGATTTGTACCATGATTTATTAAAAGAAATAAATGGTATTAGTAGGTTTTAGTGAATCAAAACGGTGTTAGAAGAAGTGTTTGGAGTTTGGTGTATTTATTGCGGTTATTAGGAGTTGTTTATTTTTTGCTGTTAGGAGTTTTTTTTTTTAATTAGAACAGGCGGGTCCTGTTCAGGTTTTCTTTTTTCGGATTTAGGGTTTAGGGTATCTTTGTTTGATCATTATCTATTTATTATATATACATATATTATTTATTTATTTATTTTAGCAAATACCTTGCATATTTGTTTGATTGAGGCCCACAAGGTATTTGAAAAATAATATAATAAACGGTAAAGAATGATTTAAATATACCTATGTTATTTTAAAAGAGTAATTTATAATATAAATACTTGTATTTTATTACTCGACAAAAGAAAATTCTAATACAAGTGATGGGAAAGGAAATAACGAGACTAATCTTAGAAAGGGAAATAGTTTGGCTAATAGAAGTAGAAGTAGTATAGATAGTGTATCGAAACATCAAGTTCCCTAAGCAGGGTCTTCCATTGGGTCTGCTTCCTCAACTGGGCTTGGTTCCGCCGAATGATTAGCTACGGGATTGAGCGGTAGCATGTAGTCAATGAGGTGGTTCAGGTCCATCCCTTGTGCCTCGACTTGTGTCTCTAGGTCGTTGTTTATGTTTTGGAGTTCAGACAGAGCTTGGAGTTCATCGACTTGATTTTTGAGTTGGGTTATGTCATGATGATCAGCTTCCCTAAGGTGTCCCAGATGGGCCATGTTACCTTCTAGCTGTTCTACTCGTGCCTTGAAATGATTTATGTGTTGTTGTGATTCGAGATAGGCGTTGGTCAATTTCATCATAAGGTTCACCATGTTCACATTTGGTTCGGCCATCTAGTGTCAACAAGATTGGTTAGAGTTAGAATATGTTTAGAGTAAGGTTAGGAGATACAATAATTTAAATCTACATGCAAGTATGCATATGCAATCCCCCAATAAAATTTTAATTTATGTATGCATTTATTTATTTATCCATGGGCTTTTAAAAATAAATTTATTTCATGGATAATTTAAAAATAAGGATAAAATGTTTGGGCCACTATATTGGGCCAAGGATAATAAATTCTTGGGCTCAAAATATAGGTATTGGGCTAAGAAAATTGTTTGGGCTTAGTAAATAAAAATATTGGGCTAAAATATTTGGGCTTAAGAAATTGGGCTTTTAAAGTAATAATTGTAAGTAAAATAATTTGGGCTAAAAGCTTGGGCTAAAAAATAATAGCTTTGAAATAATAATAGTTTTTTTAAAAAATAATGGTTTAAAAAAATACTAGTTTAAAATAATAGTTTAAAAATAATAATAGCTTTAAAATATTCCGGGCTCTGATACCAACTTGTAACACCCCGGTTTTGGTAACCCAAGCCGGGATGCCACCGCCACACCTCCCTAGCAAGACACGACTTCTTCGAGCTTGCTAAAGAGATGCAAGGCTAGAGGTATTTGAAAAGGGTTTTAAAACACAAGCCCGGAAATACTTAAATTATAAATAATGTAATAACATCCATGCACGACAATAAGTAAAATTTGCAGCGGAAAATAAATACGGGCCGACATGGCCAAAACATGGGGTTAAACAGGCCCGAAATGCAAGTCATATGAACGATGAAATAATTGTTTCAAAATATCCCCCAATGAATGATCATGCTCATTCTTCATACTCTGTAACAGAAAAATATAAAACAACGTTTATCAGTATAAAAAAATACCGAATAAGACAATCCCTAACGTAGAAATAAAGGGATTTGAAAATTTAATTATTAAAATACATTTTTAAGCATGCATATTTAAAATATGTAATTTGACAAATTAATAGACAAGAATTTAATCCACATATTCCTCATAGCACAATTAAATTTAAAAATGATAGATTGAGGCGTAGGCATAAATTTAAAGCATGACTTAAATAAATAAGTAATAGCATGAATAAAAACGTAATTTAAAAGAAGGGTTAAGTCTTTTAATTTTCCCGTTAACTAAGAAGAGGACGCCACAACCAAGTTTCTCAAGTATCAAGTTTCAGAATTGCCGAAGCAATCCGCGTATCGCGCCATACACAGTACCACTCCGGAGCCTCGAGTAACCCATACGGATACACTCGAGAGTGTAGACTAGTTTTTCAATTGCCTTTTTGGCACAATATCACACTATATTTCTTTCGTCCATTTAGGCACGAAGTTTCAAGTTAGAGGGGTATCCTGCAGAGCACTCACCCCTACTTAAGACGTGGAGATCTAGCTCAACCTAGATTAACGGGTATTTGAAAACGTTTATATCATTGAGACATAGCTCGCAAATCGTGCGTTTCAAAAAGTTATATTTTTCAACATATGAAACAAAGTTCTTGCCACAGTTTATGCCTTTTTAGTTTAAAAATTCGATTTAAAGGCGATCAACTTGAAATTCGCACGGTATCTCAAAAACATGCTAACGAACAACTTTCATGTTTTAAGTTTCTCGAAATTAGATGAGGAAACAAGTGAAATTTTACAATCTTTTCAAAAAGCAAAATCTGTCATAATTTCAGAAACAGCGCACTGATTTTTAAACAAGTTTTCGACCTAGCAAACGAACTCCAAAATTTATGAAAATATACAGGCATATACGCGACACAAAAATAAACAAGTTTTATTAGAGGAATTTTGTCCGAAAACCATCCGGATTAAATTAGTTTCATGCATCAAGCTCGGGTAGAGAATCTGTCAGAATTCTTATTGAAAACGCAGGTCGATCAGATGGTCTTTTGAAGGCCCAAACTTTAATGAAAACTCATAAAATTTTACGGACACATTCTTGAGACAATTATCTATAACTTTCATTTTTACATCAAAGATTGGTTTGGACCGGAAGTAATAGAAAAATCCACATCAAGTTCGATCTGGTATGTTGTCTGGTTTTTGAAAATTTTATAAAAACTCAGAATATGTCAGACCCAATTTGGGGTATCAAAACTTGATGAAAATGCTTGAAAATTTGACACAACCAAGATTAAGATGTTAGGAAAACTACAGTTCGGAGATTTTCATTTCGGATTCTCGAAATAGGAGTTTTTATTGGATTTCAGAAATTGCGCAAAGGTGAGTTCTTTAGGTCCGATTTTGATGTTTTGATTAATTCTTGTGTTACAAACGTTCCTAAGCCACCGAGATTGATAGGTAAGGCATTGAATTACTTGATATGAGATGTAGGACGCCTCTGGATCGTTTTGCATCTACGGATTGCTACGAACGGATCTACTCAACAGGATTTCTTCCTCCTTTGGCCACGAACCGAAATCGCAAGGAATAATCCGTAGTTCGATCGAAAGTTTGGATTCGAAAACGTGAAGGGAAACTTAATAAACACTTATCAATGTCCTAAAGGCCTGACTTCTCTTTTCCCACGCCCTTCTTGCTCCGGTTCGCTCGTCGGAAGTTCAAGAACACAAGGAACTTGGGGTTTTTCGGTTTGGGAGAACTTGGGAGAGAATATGAGAGGAAAAGAGGTGAATGAAATCTGATAAAATGGCCAAGGATCAGCCCCATCTCGTCCCTAATACCCTTCCATCACCTGTGATTGAGTTTCCATAGTCGGGGGTCGAAAATATGGCAAGAAATCGCCATGATTGTGCAAGGATCCCGCAGCCTGCTCCTTTGCGCGCCCTCGTGGCCGAATTCTACAGACCGCGCGAACAGCGCGCGAGCCCGGCCTGGGCTTCGGTCTGGGCCGGTTCTTGCGAACCGTCGGGCCTTTTCTCCTCTTTTTTGGTCTTCTATCCTCCTATGTTCCCGGGCTCGATTATTCGGGTCATCCTCGGGTGGTAAATTTCTATTTTTAAATTATTTCGACTCGAATTAATTTCGTATTCGAAATCTTGAATCCGTCGAGTTTGAATTCGTCGACTTTGAATTTGTCGGCTTTTGGCTCCCGTGTAATAATTTATCTAATTAAATTATTTCCAACTTCACGAGTTCTTGGAATTAAAATTCTCTTGCTCTTCGAATTTAATTCCAATTCTTTATTATTGAAATTTCGGGTATTACAAGTTCGGTGCCCCATGAAAGCGAAGGTTCTAGCATGGAAGGTTGCAAACGACGCAGTACCAGTAAAGGAAGCAGTTGCTAACAAAGGCATCATTCAGAGCTCGGATGCACTATGCCCTCTGTGCGAAATGGAGATGGAGTCAACTAACCACTTGTTTTGTAGATGTAAGGTGGTGGGAACGCTGTGGTACAAGGGAGCTTCCTGGTGTGGTGTGCAATGGGCTATTCCAGGAAATGCGGAAAATTTAATGAATTTATGGTTTGATATACATCCAAAAATTGTCTGCAGAAAGGTATGGTTTTTCAGTGGGCTACGGTTTGACATCAACAGCGCTATGGAAGAGTTGAGGTGGCGTGTGAGCTTATGGTGGCAAATTGAGAATAAAGGGGCTGGCGGTTATTTGAATGGGACAGATGCAAGCATCCCAAGAAACCTGGTCCAGTGCAGCATTCGGACTGTAAAGGATAATAGAAGGGGGATGGTTTGGGAGAGACCTTTGACGGGATGGTGGAAAGTTAATTCGGATGGATCCTCTTTCGGGAACCCAGGGGAGGCTTGGGTAGGTGGCGTTATCCGAGATGATTTTGGAAAGGTGATTTTCATCTTCTCCGACTACATTGGCTTCACTGATTCCACCGAAGCTGAAGCACGGCTATAAGTCATATATGCTCGGCGATCATTCGTGATCAAGGTCTCCCCCTCCCAAAAATTATTTTTGAATGTGGTTCGTCTAACGTTGTTAAATGGTTAAAGGAACTAAAAGATTTTCCTTAGAGGCTGTCAAAACTAGTTGGATCCATCGTGGCTTTATTGAGATTCGGGGGTGAGATCAGGGTTAAACGTATTATGCGGGAGAGGAATGACTTTGCGGATCATTGGGCTCGACTTGGAGCTTAAGGATAAGGGAGAGTTGAAGAATGGTATTGAGATTTGTTTTCATACGTGTTGAGCTTTATGTTTTGATTCAAATGTTTTCTGAGTATTTTGAGAGTTCTGCTAGGTAGTGCTTACCGATGCCTTTGTGGGTGGGAGTTGGCAGCAGTAGTTTTGCTGTGAAGATGCAGGATCCTTTCTTGTTTGTAATTGTTTCCTTCAATTCAGATGGCAATAAACAACGTTGTTCTAAAAAAATGTTCAAAGAAGCAAACATGGAATTCCTGCTTGAGATCATTGATGCGCCAGATATAAGGAGAAAGCGGATGACAGTCATTCTTGACTGCCATTTTCGTCCAAAATTTGTGTCCTAATGATGACATCTGATCATATTTTCTCTGAATAATAGATGAAAAGGTTGAAAGAAGTTCATAAGATCAGGAAAAGTTTAAGATTAGAAGATGAGTATAAATTCAGAGAAACAACTTGAAATTACTGAAAATAAATATAAGTGTTTTACGCTAGTTTTTATCAGAAGTGATCCTCGCCTTGTTCTTAAGCATGAAATGAGCTGCGAGAGAGAATAAATATCGCGAGGACTGAAGGGTGAAATTCGGATAAGTTCAACGAAAAATATTCAAGACTGAAAGTCTACGCGATAATCACTTTAACATCGCGTGAGAAGGAAGTCTACGCGTTGAGCTGAGAAAGCCAATTATCAAAGCGAGAAGATGAAAAGAAGAAGTCTGAAGAAAGAAAGCTCGTGCTTTGACAGGAAGAAAATCTCAACAAAGCACGGAGCAAGGGAAGAATTTCACAGACAGCTGAGGCGAGCTCGGTAGTTATTTCAGGACGGGAGGCGGTTACTTCGCCCGCGTCTATAAATAAAGACTTATAGCTTAGCTCTAAGTAGCGGGAGACTTCAGAATTTCTTCGATATTCTCCTGTTCATATAGAGCTTTCATAGGTAGGATTGCTAGATTTACATTTTGTTATACAATTTTATGTTCTTCGGATTTTTATCATTTTAGTAGTTTAGTTTTGATTACTGTTTAGTAGATTAGATTAAGAATCTCCTAGAGAGAAGAATTCTTCAATCAGGAGTATTTCTATTCATCCCATTGACGATCACTTCATCTTGTTTTCTCCGAGTTCATCGAATCGAATTCACATTTTCTGATGAAATTCGGATTTCCAGGTGTATTCGTTGTCTTTTTTCTGTTACAATTTATGATGTATGGAGGAAAATCATAATTCAGATTTAATATTTTTCTTTTGGGATAGTAATCTTTTAATTGTCACAACTGAATTGGTAAGAGTAATGGCCGTGTAACACCCCGATATTTGGTCACCCAGGTCGGGATGTCACCGCCACACCTCCCTAGTAAGACACGGTTTCTCCGGCTTACTAAAGAGATGCAAGGCTAGGTATTTCAGTATTTAAAAGTATTTAAAACATTTGCTAACAGCCCATACAATATAGTCTCGAAAATAATAATATCATAACGCAGCTGAAATAATATTCAAGTATAATATTGCAGCGGAAATGTAAATAAGACCAACATGGTCAAAACACGGGTTAAACAGGCCCGTTTATTCTATAGTCTAATGCAAGAATTTAAATAGTAAAGTTTCGCAAAAATAAAGTTTCCCCCATGCATGAACGTGCTCATGTTTGTTCCACATACTCTGTAAGGAAAAAGGAAAAATAAATGGTTTAGTCAGCATAACTTGCTGAGTAAGTTAACACATGCATGATTGTAGGGTTTAAAAGCCATTTAATAATTACATAAAAGCATGATAATAATCATAAATAATTTAATTTAATAATATAACCCATTCGCATAATTAAATCATGGCACTAACCAATAGTACATTTAGCATAATTTAAATAAAAGCCATAATTAATTTAAATAAAGCATTTAATAATTTAAAAGGACAATAAATAAATAAATGTTTAACTATCCCCATTACTCCCAAGATTTAGTATTTCAAGTATTTCACGATTGCATCGCGATATCAACAAGTTTAGCCGGAAACCGGCGGCCGCAGCCGTATCTGCCATACCCAGTACCACTCCGGAGCCTCGGGAAACCCATAAGGATATTCACGAGAGTGTAGGCCATATTTCTCATGCCGTTTTGGCAACATATCTCAAAAATTTCGCGCGGGTCACCATCGTCCATAAAGGCACGAAGTGAATCGTTAGGAGGGCACCCTGCAGAGCACTCACCCCCTAATTTTAAAGATCAAGTTTGTAAAGGGGATTTTCTAAGTTTCAGATTTCATGTATTTATTTCAAAGAGTCTTCTACTCGTTTAAACCTTAAAGGCTAGTTTCACCGTTTCAACAAGATTTCAAGATTTGACTCGGTCAACCACAGTTTACTTCAAAATTAATTAAAAATCGTGTTTAATTCCAAAAATTCTGAAATTTTACCACTTACTCGAAAACATCGAGATGAACAACTTTTGTGTTTTAACTTTTTCAATCCGAGATACCGAAATAGGTCAAAAACGTCAATTTTCGTCATATCATTAATCTGTCCGAATTTCGTGTACAACAGTTCAAGATTATCAAGATCTACCATAGCAAATCAACTCCAAACTCAATGAAATTTTACAGAGACCTTCTTAAGACATTTGTCTACAACTTTCATGTTCGGCTAAAGATCTAAATCGGCTTATAACTAATGTCAAAAATGTAATCAAGATTCGACCGAAGTTCAGTCAAGAATTTCAAGATCTAATTTCAAGAACTTCGGTTTCGGGTGGATTTCATATATCAAATCATCATGAAAAATTAGACAAAAAAGTTGCGCCGGTAAAAATCATATGTTGACAGATTTTTGAAAGTTCCGATTAAGCTTTTAGTTTTCGTGTTTTAATTACTCCCAAAACCATGTAAGTGTCAACTTACAGATTCGTAGACGTCCGCGATTGTCGAGTTCGGAGGCGTGGCCTCCAGTCCACCGTTTATCCTCTCCGTTCGTCGGGTTCTTCATTCTAGATCCGATTCGGGGTGTAGAAATAAAAAGAAGAGAATTAGGGTTTCATTTTTAAATTAAAAACGAGATGGATGAGCGGATCTAACTTACCACGACATTAGAGATCTCTCAAATTCGTCCCCGGCAGCCCTCGCTCGGTTTTGGTGCCTCCGATGACTTCCAGATCTAGGGTTTTGTGTATAGAGAGTATCGTAGGGTTTTGAAATTGTTCGGGGCTTTCAAGAGGGGTTATTTATAGGTAAACATGACCTAGGGACGTCCAAGGTCTGCCTCTAAGAGTCTTGAGCCGAAAGGTGTTCAACCGAAGTCAGAAAATCCGGATTCGGGCGAGTGAATCTCGCAACCGGCGAATCTGTCGCTTGGCGCGGTCGTGGCGCGGCTTTCCCCTATTGACCGCACGGCCACCGCGCGGCACTCGCCTGGACTTCGGTCCGGGCGGGTCGTGCGATCTGTCGTGCCTTTCCTCCTCTTTTTCGGACTTCTATCCCCCTATGCTCCTGGATTCCGATTTCGTGGGTATCTTCGGGTTTCTATTTCCTCTCTAAATTTTACTCGGGTCAAATTGCATGTTTGGACTTGAATTCTCTAGTTCATTGGTGTCGGGTTTCGGTGTACAATTTATTTATCTTTAATTAATTCTTTTTATCTTATTAAATTTCTTTAATTCCTTTTTAAGTTAAATTTCACTTCTCATTTCCTTATCCCTATTTCACTTATTTGATGAATTTATTTATTTATTGTATTTATTTTATTTATTGCTTATTTACTTAATTATTGTTTTATGTTGCAAAATTCTCGGGTATTACAGTCTACCCTCCTTAAGAATCAACTTCGTCCTCGAAGTTGTGTTTCGGCTTTTCTCATGCTAAGGTCTTTTTGTTTGTTTTGTTATGTTGTGACTGAACTTAGAATTAAAACTTCTAAGCTGCCTACGTACCCTATGAAGGGATCAAGCCATAACTTAGTTCAAAACAATTTGAATTTGTTTGTTTGTTTACAAAAATGCACGAAAAATAGATGGTATGACATCCTCTCCCCCTTAAGATTGCAGTTATGTCCCCATAACTGTATCGGTGTCGGTTTGGAACAATGTCGGGTAGCGTTCTCTCATGTCGGATTCTACCTCCCAAGTTGCCGTCTCACTTTCGTGGTTCGACCAAAGAACCTTGATCATTTTGACGGTTTTGTTCCTCGTTACTCTCTCCTTAGTGTCCAGAATTCGCACTGGGACTTCTTCATAAGTCAAATCCTCATCGAGTTCGATTATCTCCGGTTGAAGTACATGTGTCGGGTCCGGCACATACTTCTTTAGTTGTGAGACATGGAAGACATTATGAACTCGATCTAATTTTGGCGGTAAAGCCAGTCGGTAGGCTAAATTTCCGACTCGTTCTAGAATTCGTAAGGTCCTATGTATCGAGGACTCAACTTCCCTCGTTTGCCAAAGCGCATCACCGCCTTCATGGGTGATATCTTTAGCATGACCCTATCTCCCACTTGAAATTCTAGGTCTCGTCGTCTCACATCAGCGTAACTCTTCTGACGGTCTTGAGCGGCTCTCATTTTTCCTTGAATCACTTTGATTTGTTGAGCCATGTCTTCGATAAGTTGTGGTCCCACTACCACCGACTTATCGTTTTCTTCCCAGTTCAACGGGCTTCGGCACTTTCGTCCGTACAACGCCTCGAATGGTGCCATTCCAATGCTAGTATGGTAGCTATTATTATAAGAAAATTCGATTAAGGGTAAATGGGATTCCCAATTTCCCTTAAATTCCAACACGCATGCTCTCAGAATGTCTTCTAGTGTTTGGATTGTTCTCTCGGTTTGACCATCCGTCATCGGGTGGAATGCGGTGCTCATTTTGATTTGAGTACCGAGAGCTTTTTGTAACTCCATCCAAAAGTGAGAGACAAATCTACTGTCTCTATCAGAAATGATGTCATGTGGTACTCCATGTCGTCGTACCACATTATCAACGTAGGCTCGGGCCAGTTGGTCCATAGTCCACGTTTCCTTCATCGGGATAAATATGGTTGTCTTCGCTAGCCTATCCACAATCACCCAAATCTTGTTCATGCCTTTAGGTGATCGGGGCAATCCCGAGACAAAATCCATCGAGATGCTATCCCACTTCCAACTTGGAATCTCTAGTGGTTGCATCAGTCCTAAGGGTTTATGTCGCACTGCCTTAACCTTTTGGCAGGTGAGACATTTCGCCACGAAGTCTGCCACTTCCTTCTTCATTCCTGGCCACCAATAGATCTTCTTTAGATCTTTGTAAAGCTTGTCGCCTCCGGGATGTACTGAATATGGCGTGTTGTGCCCTTCCTCCATCAACCTTCGCTTCAACTCGGCACACTTTTGAGGCACACAGCATCTCCCTTTGAAACGAATGCTTCCATCCTCGTGGACAGCAAATCCTATTGCCTTTCCTTCGGCAATATACCCCTTTATCTTTTCGAGTTTCGCGTCGCCCGGTTGGGCGAGCTTAATCTCGTCCAATATTGGGGTTTCTACGACCATTGCGTTGATCGTTTCACTCACTGTGCCAGGATGCACAAGTTCCACGTCCAATCGCGCTAAATCCATGTACAATGCCGGCGGAATTACCAACGAGTTTGTCACGTGTTGGGTTTTCCGACTTAGGGCATCGGCTACCACATTCGCCTTCCCCTCGTGGTAGGCTATCTCCAAATTGTAGTCTTTATTAAGTTCCAACCACCTTCGCTGTCTCAAATTCAACTCCTTCTGAGTGAATATATACTTCAAGCTCTTGTGGTCGGTGAACATTCGACACTTCCGCCCATAAAGATAATGTCTCCATATCTTTAGAGCGAAGACGACCGCTGCCAACTCCAGGTCGTATGTCGGATAATTCTCCTCGTGAGATTTTAGTTGGCGTGATGCATACGCTACGACTTTCGAGTCTTGCATCAAGACACAACCTAAAACATCCTTCGAAGCATCGCTGTAAACTTCGAAGTCACCATTCTCTGACGGTAGTGTCAATACGGGTGTAGTTGTGAGTCGTTTATTCAGTTCTTGAAACGCTGTCTCACAAGCCTCTGTCCACACGTATTTTACTCCCTTCTTCAGTAGCTGGGTCAAAGGTCGTGCGATTTTCGAAAAATCCTTCACGAACCTTCTATAGTACCCGGCTAATCCAAGGAAACTCCTTATCTCAGTTTGGCTCTTTGGAGTCGCCCATTCAGTTACGGCAGAGACTTTTGCCGGATCCATTGAAACTCCATCAGCGGATACTATATGTCCTAGAAATGCTACCTCCTTCAACAAAAATTGCATTTGGACAATTTGTCGTATAGCTGATTCTTTCGCAAGGTCCCTAACACTTGGTGCAAGTGCTGGGCATGCTCCTCCTCGTTTTTCGAGTAGATCAGGATGTCATCAATGAACACCACTACACACTGATCTAACAGCTCTTGAAATACATTGTTCATGAGGTTCATGAACATTGCCGGAGCATTTGTTCACCCAAAGGATAACACTGTGAACTCGTAGTGGCCATATCGAGTTCGAAACGCCGTCTTCGGAATGTCTTTCTCGGCAATTCTCAACTGGTGATACCCAGATCGTAAGTCGATCTTCGAGAATACTGAAGCTCCCTTCAGTTGATCAAATAGATCCTCAATTCTCGGCAAAGGGTATTTATTCTTGATAGTCACTTGGTTTAACCCTCGATAGTCTATGCAAAGACGTAATCCTCCGTCTTTCTTCTTAACAAATAAAACCGGTGCTCCCTAGGGGGAAGTACTCGGCCTTATGTACCCTTTTCCTAACAGCTCCTCGAGTTGGTCCTTTAACTCCTTCATTTCCAGTGGTGCCATCCGGTACGGAGCTTTTGAGACAGGCTCGGTGCCCGGGATGAGATCTATCGTGAACTCAAGATCTCTCTCAGGTGGCATTCCCGGGATGTCTTCAGGAAACACATCCGGGTATTCTCTTACCACTGGTATGCTGTCAGCCATGTTCTCTTCCGCCTCAAGGTTGTGCACGTAACACGCATATAGCTCATACCCCTTACGCATCAAGTTACTTAGTTTAAGTGCACTAACGATTTTGTTACTCTTTTAGGGGGCTGAGAGTAAAAGATAACTCTCTTTCCCCTACTTTTTGACAAGGTGATCTTTTGTTTTTGGCATTCGATCACCGCTTTATACTGGGATAGCCAATCCATCCCCAGTATGATGTCAAAGTCTCTTAAGTTAAATTCTACTAAGTCCGCAAAGAATTCTACGTTCTTTATCACTATAGGAATTCCGTTAAATGTTGAGCAAGATACTACTTCTCCAGAAGGCAATTGAATTCCTAAGCTAATTCTCTCGCACTTAGGTAGATCTAACTCAGTCACTATTCTTGATGCTATGATTGAGCAACTAGCTCCAGAATCAAATAGAACTCTAAGGGGTGTATTCCAAACATGAAATGTACCTGCCATCACTTCTCCTTGTGCAGGCACGTCCGCTTGGTTAACCACGTTGAGCCTCCCCATAGGGCGTCCTTGGTTCCCCTGCTGATTCGCATTCTGCTGCTGATTTTGCTGTTGGTTTTGATTCTGCGGTGGCGGAGGTCGTTGGTTCTGGTTCTGATTCGGCGGCCTAAATTGGTTTTGAGGGGGTCTATACCCCTGGTTATTTCCATTTCGTCCATTTTGGTTCTGAGGCTATTCCTGCCCCATGACCAAATCTTCCCTCTTCGTTATGTTCTCCATCCTCGTTCGGCAATCACGACGAATGTGACCCATTCGACCACATCGGAAGCAGGTGCCCTGTTGAGGGCATCCCCTCGCCAGATGGGGTCATCCACACCTTGGGCAGGGTGGTACGAGTTCTTCTTGGTTAAACCTCCTCCCAGTGTCGGTTTGTTGTGGCCTATTCGACCCTCTCCGCTGTTCGTTCCTTCCAGTGTTGTTCTCGCTTCTCGCGTCCCGGTTTCTCTTGTCTTGGGGACCCCTGCTGGACTCCCCACTCACTCTTCTCTTCAGTTGTTGCACACGCGCTACTGCCACAGCGCGGTCATACACAGCTTGCAAATCGGGGTAGTGTACCCCTGCGATCACCTCACGAACAGACAGGTTCAGTCCCATCTCGAACTTTTGAGCTTTCTCCGCATCCGTGGGTACGAGTCTTGGTGCGAACCTCACCAGCTCCTTGAATCAAGTGTAGTACTCTTGTACGGTTTGGCTTCCTTGCTTCAGCGACAGGAATTCCTCGTACATCGCCGACTTAGTACTCAAGGGATAGAATCGATCCCTGAGTAGTTCCATCATTTCCGCCCAAGAGTAGGGCTCATCATCTTCAGTCAGATTGGCTTGAGTTGCCTGCCACCAGTCGTCCGCTTCGCCTCCCAAGTAGTACGAAGCGACGTGCACTCTCTCTCCTTCCGGACATTTGACTGCTCACAGCAGCTTGTCGAAGGTCCGGATCCATTCTTCCAGTTTGGGTGGATCCTCCTCACCAGCATAGTGGGGTGGCTGGTAGGGATTCACCATTTCCAAGTAATTAGGGCGAGCTTGGGGCGGAGGTACCGCCGCAGCTTGGCCCTGGTTGACTTGCGCGTTCCCTAGCGCAATCAAGACCTCCTCTATCGTCCGAAGACGATCGCCCACATTGTTCGGTGCGGGGGTGTCCTGCGCACCTTGGGGTTGTTCCACTACAGGTTGAGCCGGTTCCGTGACATTTGGAGGTGTTTCAGTAGGTGTTTCAGTAGTGGTTTGGGGAGCGGGTTGGGTTCTTCCTCTTCCTCTGGGTGCCATTCTGGTACAAATAGGGTGGATTAGGACTTGTGAATTTAACATATAGTCTAAACAATTTCTATAAATGTGTATATGTTTTGTAATTTCGCACGTGGTGCTTGATCGAACTAAGAAGCGTCGTACGCTTCCGGGTTTTATTTTAATTTATTTTATTTTATTTCGATTTTTTTTCGTACGGACAGGTCTGTCCAGATATATATATATATATATATTTTCGATTTATTGCAAATAAATCGGGCATTTTATTTCCTTAAAAGAAATTTTTTTGTACAAGCGGGAAGGTATCCAAGAGTAGAAATATTTTCCTAGCAAAATAGTATCTACTATAAATAGAGTCCCTAGCGTCTCAAGATGTCCTCCGGTGGGGTAGCAGAATCTTCCTCCGGGTCTTCCTCCTCCGAACTTGGCGGCAGTAGATCGTCAACGATGGTGTTCAAGTCTTGTCCATGAGCATCGATGTGTTCTTTCAGTATTAGGTTTTGTGTAGTGAGGGTTTGGATTTGGCGTTCGAGTTGGTTTATGCGGTGGTGATCCGCCTCTCTCAAGTTGCCCATGTGGTGCAGATTTGCTTCCAATTGAGCCATACGATATTTCATTTGTTCTATGGTTTGTTGGGAATCAAGGTGAACGTTCATCATTTTGATCATCAATTGCATCATACCTTGACTAGCCATCTAGCGCAAGCAAAAGATCTAAGTTAATATTCGCCAAGATTCTAGGTTAACTTCGCCAAGATTCTAAGTTGAAATTCGCCAAGATTCTAAGTTGAAATTCGCCAAGATTCTAAGTTCATAAAAGAGATGCAATATGCAAATGCAAATGATGATTTCTCCCCAAAAATAATTTAATGCACTATATATATATATATATATATATTTCCATGGGGTTTGAAATAAAATTATCCGTGGAAATAATACTTTAAACTTTAAAATAATAGTCAAAATATTAATAGTAGTTTAAAAATAATAATGGTTTAAAAATAATAGTTTAAAAATAGCCGGGCTCTGATACCAACTTGTAACACCCCGGTTTTTGGTCACCCAGGTCGGGATGTCACCGCCACACCTCCCTAGTAAGACACGGTTTCTCCGGCTTACTAAAGAGATGCAAGGCAAGGTATTTCAGTATTTAAAAGTATTTAAAACATTTGCAAACAACCCATACAATATAGTCTCGAAAATAATAATATCATAACGCAGCGGAAATAATATTCAAGTATAATATTGCAGCGGAAATGTAAATAAGACCAACATGGTCAAAACACGGGTTAAACGGGCCCGTTTATTCTATAGTCTAATGCAAGAATTTAAATAATAAAGTTTCGCAAAAATAAAGTTTCTCCCATGCATGAACGTGCTCATGTTTGTTCCACATACACTGTAAGGAAAAAGGAAAAATAAATGGTTTGGTCAGCATAACTTGCTGAGTAAGTTAACACATGCATGATCGTAGGGTTTAAAAGCCATTTAATAATTACATAAAAGCATGATAATAATCATAAATAATTTAATTTAATAATATAACCCATTCGCATAATTAAATCATGGCACTAAACAATAGTACATTTAGCATAATTTAAATAAAAGCCATAATTAATTTAAATAAAGCATTTAATAATTTAAAAGGACAATAAATAAATAAATGTTTAACTATCCCCATTACTCCCAAGATTTAGTATTTCAAGTATTTCACGATTGCATCGCGATATCAACAAGTTTAGCCGGAAACCGGCGCCGCAGCCATATCTGCCATACCCAGTACCACTCCGGAGCCTCGGGAAACCCATAAGGATATTCACGAGAGTGTAGGCCATATCCGTTTTGGCAACATATCTCAAAAATTTCGCGCGGGTCACCATCGTCCATAAAGGCACGAAGTGAATCGTTAGGAGGGCACCCTGCAGAGCACTCACCCCCTAATTTTAAAGATCAAGTTTGTAAAGGGGATTTCCTAAGTTTCAGATTTCATGTATTTATTTCAAAGAGTCTTCTACTCGTTTAAACCTTAAAGGCTAGTTTCACCGTTTCAACAAGATTTCAAGATTTGACTCGGTCAACCACAGTTTACTTCAAAATTAATTAAAAATCGAGTTTAATTCCAAAAATTCTGAAATTTTACCACTGACTCGGAAACATCGAGATGAACAACTTTGGGATTTAAATTTTTCAATCCGAGATACCGAAATAGGTCAAAAACGTCAATTTTCGTCATATCAATAATCTGTCCGAATTTCGTGTACAGCAGTTCAAGATTATCAAGATCTACCATAGCAAATCAACTCCAAACTCAATGAAATTTTACAGAGACCTTCTTAAGACATTTGTCTACAACTTTCATGTTCGGCTAAAGATCTAAATCGGCTTATAACTAATGTCAAAAACGTAATCAAGATCGGACCGAAGTTCTATCAAGAATTTCAAGATCTAATTTCAAGCAGTTCGGTTTTGGGTTGATTTCATATATGAAATCATCATGAAAAATCTGAAAATTTTACAGGAAATAGATCTAAGCCTTAGGAACGTTTTTCGTGTTTTACGTTTTTCCGTTTGAAGACTTTTATGGGTTCGGAAAAATTATACAAAACTGTTGCGCCGGTAAAAAATCATATTTTGACAGATTTTTGAAAGTTCCGATTAAGCTTTTAGTTTTCGTGTTTTAATTACTCCCAAAACCATGTAAGTGTCAACTTACAAATTCGTAGACGTCCGGGATTGTCGAGTTCGGAGGCGTGGCTTCCAGTCCACCGTTTATCCTCTCCATTCGTCGGGTTCTTCGTTCTAGATCTGATTCGGGGTGTAGAAATAAAAAGAAGAGAATTAGGGTTTCGTTTTTGAATTAAAAACGAGATGGATAAGCGGATCTAACTTACCACGATGTTAGAGATCTCTCAAATTCATCCCCGGCAGCCCTCACTCGGTTTTGGTGCCTCCGATGACTTCCGGATCTAGGGTTTTGTGTATAGAGAGTATCGTAGGGTTTTGAAAAGTGTTCGGGGCTTTCAAGAGGGGTTATTTATAGGTAAACATGACCTAGGGACGTCCAAGGTCTGCCTCTAAGAGTCTTGAGCCGAAAGGTGTTCAACCGAAGTCGGAAAATCCGGATTCGGGCGAGTGAATCTCGCAACCGGCGAATCTGTCGCTTGGCGCGGTCGTGGCGCGGCTTTCCCCTATTGACCGCGTGGCCACCGCGCGGCACTCGCCTGGACTTCGGTCCGGGCGGGTCGTGCGATCCGTTGTGCCTTTCCTCCTCTCTTTCGGACTTCTATCCCCCCTATGCTCCCGGATTCCGATTTCCGGGGTATCTTCGGGTTTCTATTTCCTCTCTAAATTTTACTCGGGTCAAATTGCATGTTTGGACTCGAATTCTCGAGTTCATTGGTGTCGGGTTTCGGTGTACAATTTATTTATCTTTAATTAATTCTTTTTATCTAATTAAATTTCTTTAATTCCTTTTTAAGTTAAATTTCATTTCTCATTTCCTTATCCCTATTTCACTTATTTGCTGAATTTATTTATTTATTGTATTTATTTTATTTATTGTTTATTTACTTAATTATTTTTTTATGTTGAAAAATTCTCGGGTATTACAGGCCGAATTCAGGGGGAATTTCATGATAGAATCTGAGAATCTCAGTTTGTGTTTCGTAAACATCTTGAGGTTTAGAAATCCTGTTATGAATCCATTGCTTTATTTCTCTAATTCTGTGAAGAAATGATATAATCCTCGGCATGATGTTTGGTTTTGAATTTTTAGAAATTTTACAATTGACATTTCCAACTTCATTCACATTATCATTTATCGGATCATAATTGTTCGCAAATACATGTTTCTCAGAATTCTGAATCTGCATTTTTCAAGTTAGGTATTGATTCTAGCAGAATAATTTAATAAATGAATTTAGCAGTTGGAAGTTTAATTCGATCTTAGTTCCAATAACAATTGTAAAAGTTGGGTGAATTGTTTCTCATTAAGTTCTTAAAGACCCACGTAGTGTTAAACATAGTGTGATAATCTTTGAGAACTGAAGTTTTGAATTCATAAGCTGTAACACTCGAGAAAAAAACAAATTCAAATTGTATTGAACTACGTCATGACTTCATCCCTTCACAGGGTACGTAGGCAGCTTGGAACTAAATTCTAAGTTCGGTCAAAAAATAAATCACAAATTAAATCATAAAACAAATCACAAAATAAATCACAAGATCAATCACCAAAACGATAGGAGGAATTGGAACTAACTTTACTAGACTAATTAGGGCACGGAAATGTTACGAGCGTTAAGCCTGAACTCGTAACAAGTCTAAGGTAAAGATTTCGAACCGGAAACGACCCGAGGAGTCGAGCCAACACGTAGAGGATAGAAAACCGATAGAGGAAAGGAAGAAAAGACCCGACGAACCACGCGGACCGCCGAACCGGCCGGTCCGGCCGGCCCGCGCTCGCCGCGCGCCGCCGCGCGGAAGGTGGAGTCGCGTCTCCAGGCCTGGTCACGCATGCTCCGTGCGGGCAAAGCCATAGGTGCGCGTCACCAGCGCGCCAGAGGTGCAGAAGGTGTAAACTTTCCTTCTATGGAGATTTTCTTGCCAAAAATCCGACCTCAATCGGTGGCAAGTCGATCACAACAATTGGGAAGGGCATAAAGTCAGTATTGGGCGCCCCCTACCCCATATTTTCAGTAAACAAACCCTAGACACTCCCATCCTTCCTCTCCAAGTTCAAAACTCCTTCGACTCCACTTTGCGCCGAGTATTCCGGCGACGACGAGGCAAACGGGACGAAGCCTCTACCCTCTAGAACCTTGGTAAGTAGTATTACAGTGTTTGAATCGTCCATAAGCTTTAACAAAATCGAAATCTAACCACTTTCCTTTGCTACGATTTCACGTCGGGGAACGAACAAAAAGCGATCGGAGAAGTTGGCCGTTCGTCGCGACCTTAGGACGTACGGAAACCCTTTCCAGTGACCCTAATCTCTAACTAAGTAAGTTAAGACCTTACTCACCAATGTTTTTGGTTTATTGTTGTTTAAAACTTAAGATCTAGACCCGTAACAAAAATCGGTTTTCAAAAACCCTATTTTCGTCCAATTTCAGAAACTCGCCTAAAACTCGACCTTCGGGAATTCAAACCAAAAACTTTTCAACATAGATTTTGTTCCTAAGACTTTAATCTACCTTCTATCCAAATTTCAGCCATTGATATTAAGATTTGCTATTCAAAATCGCGCTGTAAACTTTCTGTGACAAACCGAACGTTTAAAATTGTTGACAGATTTGCTTACTCGACTTGATGCATGTTTTTCACACGTTTTTAGAATGATTCAACTTTGCATTTCTAAACAAAAGTTGTAGATAATTGGGTCTAAATTATGCATATAAAATTTCATGAATTTTGGAGTTCATTTGTTATGTCAAAATGGCCGATTTTCAGAACTGTTTCAAATCAACTTTTGAGTCCGCGCGTAAGCAGCGTGTTGTGGTCGATTTTGGAACACCTAAAATTCATTATTTCCGAAATCTTAAAGCATGAAAATTGTTCATTAATGTGTTGTGTATCTCTTGTAAAAATTTCGGATCAATTGGTTTTGAAATGAATTTTTATTCGGCGTCATACGAAACTGTGACGAAATCAGTTTTTGGGACAGAAATTATCATTTGCAAAGAACTCAAAATTTGACTCACTTCGAAACCTTATTTCCTAAAACATAAAACATGAAAGTTGTTCGTGTGTGTGTTTTCGAGCTACTATGTAAATTTCAGAATTTTTGGTGTAAAGAGAAATTTTTAATTAAGAAAGGCGTAAACTGCGTCGAATCGGATTTTTCGAACTTGAGAAAACTCGAACTACGAAACGCGATATCGAATATTTTGATAACATTGAAATACGAACTTTCGAAAAATCCCGTTCACTAGGCTGAGCTGATCTTCATGCTAATATTATCTTTGAGACTGCCTCGTTAGTGGTCTCCTTACTATCTAAGATTGCCTCGTTAGTGATCTCGCGCGCTGTGTTTTGGACTGCCTCGTTAGTTGTCCTACTATCTTTTGAGACTGCCTCGTTAGTGGTCTCCCATTATTTTGGACATCCTCGTTAGTGGTCCTACGTTTGAGATTGCCTCGTTAGTGATCTCCCGGTATGGTGTCCTCTTCTTAGTTTGCGGGATAAAAATATAAAAGACTTGTGTGAGTGTTTAATTATGCTTAAATCTTATTTACCATGTTTTTAAATTATGCGTTTAAATTGCGTTCTTAAATTACGCTTTTAAATTATGCTTTTAAATTAAGTCCTTTAATTATGTATTCTCGCCTTGAATAAATTAATCATGTTTTTCCGCTGCGAATAAAATATGGATTTTTAAATTAATGCATGAAAAGTGAAATCTTTAGTTTAAACACATGTAACCCCTTAAATTGTTTAGTTAGGGATTAACTTACTCGGTATATTTTTATACTGATAAACCGTTGTCATTTTTCCTTTTACAGAGTATGTCGAGTGTCGCATGCACTTGGGGGGAAACATTTATGAACATTTTAAATTTCTGC
Source organism: Hygrophila difformis (assembly GCA_030278955.1). Classification (NCBI taxonomy): domain Eukaryota; kingdom Viridiplantae; phylum Streptophyta; class Magnoliopsida; order Lamiales; family Acanthaceae; genus Hygrophila; species Hygrophila difformis. The sequence goes on from JAOANR010000008.1 coordinate 50,338,788, forward strand.
ATCGTATTACTGTTTTTACCAGGTCTGTTAAACCCGAGGTTTTGGCCGTGATTACTTTTCCGCTGCATTTACTCTATTTTCGCGCATGATGATTATTACTTCCGTATTTTGACTTTAGTATTATTAAATTCCGGACTCAATGCTGAAATGTTTTTAAATCTTTTACGTACCTATAAGCCTTGCATTTCCTTAGTGAGCTCGGGAAGCCGTGTCTTGCTAGGGAGATGTGGCGGTGACATCCCGGCCTGGGTTATCAAATTCGGGGTGTTACAAGTTGGTATCAGAGCCCGAAATTTTTTTTTAGCTACTACTATTATTTTAAACCATTATTTTAAACCCAAGTATTATTTTTAAATTATTTATTTTTGACTACTAGTATTATTTTTAGCCCAAAGCCTATTTTTACGTAGCCAAAATCTTAGCCAAAGAAATATTAAATTTTTGGTCCACTATAGAGGCCCAACTTTTATTTCTACCCATGTAGTAGGTTTATTTTAAATACATTGATAAATTAAAATTTTTAAGTGGAAAGGGGAACTTGCATATTGCATATGCATATTTCACATAGATTTAAATTTATGCATATCTTAACCTCGCTTGAAATATGGCTCTCTAACCTCCCTTGTTGACATTAGATGGCCGAACCCAACGCGAACATGACCAATCTGATGATGAAACTGACCAACGCATACCTCGAGTTCCAACAGCACATCAATCACTTCAAGGCTCGAGTGAGGCAACTAGAGAGTAACGTGGACTATTTGAGACATCTTAGGGAAGCTGACCATCATGAAATAACCCAACTCAAGGCCCAAGTCGCCGAACTCCAAACCCAAGTGGTCACACTTCAAAACAAGGATAACGAACTGATGATGCAAATAGGACACTTAGGAGCTGAGCTGCTGGGCCTAGAGGCTGACATATTTCCTCCGAGCCCGAGCCCGTTGGGGACACCCATCCCCATTGACGTATCCAGCGACGAGGACGATCCCATCGAGGATGTACCTGCCTAGTCACTCTAGACTTAGAGATCCATACTGATGCACTATTATTATTTCCATTTCGAATGCTTGAAACCCAAACAAAATTATTTCTTGAGTAATAAAAATACAAGCCTTTATATACAAGCCTATTTAAATTCTTTAACTACCTTGATCAAATAAGGGAACATCCAACCCCAAACCCTGGAAACCCTAGACCCTAAAAAAAATCGCGAACAGGTTACAAAAAAAAAGAGAGGAGGGGGTAGAGAACAACCCCCAACAACAACAAACAGTACACTAAGTTCCAGCAACCTCCACTAACAGATCCCAGTAGATTGATACTTAGGAATGTCATTCTTTACTTAATAAAATTTATTCCCTTACAAGCAGTTATTTATTTAATGTACATTTAAATTTTTCCTTGCATATCTTATCACCTTATTTCACCTAATTCCCTTAAAGCGGCTTAGTCCCACAACGATGCAAGTATTGTTGGGCAACCCACACACATATAGATGCGATAAGAAGGTAACAGTAAATCCAGAACATCTCGAACCATAAAATAGGCAGAACAATTAAACCGTGTTTCTAAACAGCAATAAACAACTAACACAAGTCAAACACATAACTAGGCAATAACACGACGGAAATATAAACCATGAATCCCAGTCAACAGAAACATCCTCATAAGGAGGAAACTAAACAAAGTACGTCTGATGCAAAACCTAAACGAAAACGCGAAAATGAAAGAAAACATCACTGATCGGGAGGCGGGAACTGCCGACGCATGTAGTCGTCCATCTGCCGCACATAGGCATACATGTCGGACATAGTGGCCTGCTGCTGAGCATGCCTAGTAGCGAACGAGTCCATATGGGCCTGGTAGAAGTCCAATCTAGCGTCTATGGCATCATAACGAGCCTGCCCAGCTGCAAACCCGACATCCATACCGACCCGCATCTCCTGCATCATCTGCAGCATCTGAGTCATCTCCTGGCCCTGAGGCGCCAATGCAGGAGGTGGAACTACTGGAGGAGGGGGTGGCTGCTCCGGTGGTACGACTAGGATCAAGCCGCCATCATCAGGCTGCGGGCGAAGTACAACCCGGGGAACCCCACGACGTAAGGCGCTACGCCGGGCAGCGTAAGTCGGGATACAGTAGCAACTGCCCGCTACTAGATCATACGGATCTGTCTCCGGGGTCGTGCGAATCCCCTGCGCCGCACACAAGCCGCAAATGAGGTGAATATGGGTAATCACCCTACTCCCTCGTCCTCTCCGCATACCCCGCAAGTTGTCCTCAATACAAGCTCCCACGTTCACCCCACCACCTCGCCCGATAAAACAAATGGTCTCGTAGACGTGATCCAAGACGATATGGCTCCAGGTAAGCGGCCGGACGCGCCCTAACCATATCTGGGCGAGCTCTCGCCAAGGGGAGTCCATCGTCGTCAAACGCAACTCATGATTGTACTCGAGCTGAGGAGGCACCACGGTGCATAAGACATCCCACGCAGGAGCAAGAACACGTCCATCAGGCTGTGGGCGGAATGCGCCATCGTCAGGCAAGCCAAAATAAACATTGATCGCCCGAGCACTGAAGTCGAGATAGCAACCACGAACCCATACCCGAGATAGGTCATCACCCTCCCCAAGACCGCCCATGTTGGCGATAACCTCCATAGCCAGATAACCGGAGGCAACGCCCTCGGGATGACGTGCAAGTCCGGTCCACTGCAAGTACTCCAAGACTGCACTGACCCTGTCATCGCCCAAATGATCAGGATATATGCCTCTCTCGGGGACATAAGCCCTGTTTCGACGAAGCTCGTCGAAATAAAAGTCCTGGGCAGCCCTCGTCCTAAACCGAAACCTGTCGTGCCGGTGAGGACGCACCTCGTCAGGGAGACCCCTGAGTCTCGGGCCCCGCTGCTTCTCGTCCTCCTCTGACTCGCTCCCATCGAAATCAGGCATCGCCGGAGCGGCAGTGCTGGGGCCAGCCTCATCAGCAACTCGTCTCCTGGTCCTCGAAGGACACATGAGAGACGCCAAAACAACCCACAAAAAGAGCAGCATCATGCAAATCATCCAATACCAATTATAAGACTAAATTCCACACAAAACTCAAGCAGAAATACGTAAGGGACATCAATGTACACTTCCAACGTGAATATACCATAAGAACATCAAATCCTATCGTTTGCTAAGACCAACCAGGAGGTAATCTAGACAAAGGATATGCTCAAACTAATTCCCAAAACCTTTGTGGCATTTCTTCGAACACGTTATGTGCGCAATAAACCAAAACCTAAGTTACTAACAAACACACGGAAGTTGCCCACAAAACGAAACAATCACTCAAATAACAACACATCATTTCCTTACAGCGCCAAACAACAAAGAAATGAGCTAATAATCACACCCAACAACAACCAAACCATCAAAAACCTCATAGTCTTCCTAAAGATTTAAATCCAACAAGAATTTGCCAAAAACATAAACACATTGTGGCATAAATACAAGCAAGGCAACAAGAGTAACATCAATTACCACATATACTTGCTAAATTTGCACAACTCAAGCCTAAAAATAACAAACCCCCGATTTTTGTACATAAACCCTAATTCCTAAATCTCTTCACAAATCAAGTCATTCAAAGTATAAAAATTGAAATTAGTAAGTGAATTTAGTAGATTCATACCTTGGTAAGTGAAATTGAAGCCGAAATCAAGCAAACGGGAAGGTAAGTCGCCGGATTTAGAGAGAATTGGGGGCGTGGTCTCCAATGGGAAATGGGGGAAGTGGCTCGCGCAGAGCGCGAGCCCTATTTTCTCGACCTGAATCAGCCGCGCGCTCGCCGCGCGCTGAGGCATCATACCGCGCGGGTCACGGAGGGAGTTTTATTTTTCTCGATTTTGCTTAATCTCTTTTACCTTACACCACTCACTTAACCCGAGCATACATTGATAATGAAGTACGACGACATGGGTTATCACCCGACATTATTTCTGACAAGGACAGCAGAATTGTCTCGCACTTTCTTTTTGCAAGACTACTGAAAACCCTCGGGATGAGAATACATAGGGACCATAAGAAATCCTGTAAAGAGTGGGAAATCGCTTATTGACTAACGTTACCACCACCTTTGCTCGTGTTCACGATGTATTCCACGTCTCCCAATTGAAGAAGTATGTGCACGATCCGACCCATGTGCTCCAACCGGAAAAAAATTGAATTTGAGGATGACTTGAGTTACGAGGAAGTTCCGGTGCGAATAATCGACACAAAGGAGAGAGTAACGAGGAATAAGACCGTGAGAATGGTCAAGGTCCTTTGGTCCAACCACGAGACGGAGACGGCAACGTGGGAGTTGGAGGCCGACATGAAACAACGTTACCCTACCCTCTTCCAAGATGAACCGGCCACAGTTATGGGGACATAACTGTATTCTTAAGGGGGGAGGATGTAACACCCGAGAAAAAAACAAATTCAAATTGTTTTGAACTACGTCATGACTTGATCCCTTCATAGGGTACGTAGGCAGCTTGGAACTAAATTCTAAGTTCAGTCACAAAATAAATCACAAATTAAATCATAAAACAAATCACAAAATAAATCACAAGATCAATCACCAAAACGATAGGAGGAATTGGAACTAACTTAACTAGTCTAATTAGGGCCCGGAAATGTTATGAGCGTTAAGCCCGAACTCGTAACAAGTCTAAGGTAAAGATTTCGAACCGAAAACGACCCGAGGAGTCGAGCCAACACGTAGAGGATAGAAAACCGATAGAGGAAAGGAAGAAAAGACCCGACGAACCACGCGGACCGCCGAACCGGCCGGTCCGGCCGGCCCGCGCTCGCCGCGCGCCGCCGCGCGGAAGGTGGAGTCGCGTCTCCAGGCCTGGTCACGCGTGCTCCGCGCGGGCAAAGCCATAGGTGCGCGTCACCAGCGCGCCAGAGGTGCAGAAGGTGTAAACTTTCCTTCTATGGCGATTTTCTTGCCAAAAATCCGACCTCAATCGGTGGCAAGTCGATCACAACAATTGGGAAGGGCATAAAGTCAGTATTGGGCGCCCCCTACCCCATATTTTCAGTAAACAAACCCTAGACACTCCCATCCTTCCTCTCCAAGTTCAAAACTCCTTCGACTCCACTTTCCGGCGAGTATTCCGGCGACGACGAGGCAAACGGGACGAAGCCTCTACCCTCTAGAACCTTGGTAAGTAGTATTACAGTGTTTGAATCGTCCATAAGCTTTAACAAACTCGAAATCTAACCACTTTCCTTTGCTACGATTTCACGTCGGGGAACGAACAAAAAGCGATTGGAGAAGTTGGCCGTTCGTCGCGACCTTAGGACGTACGGAAACCCTTTCCAGCGACCCTAATCTCTAACTAAGTAAGTTAAGACCTTACTCACCAATTGTTGTGGTTTATTGTTGTTTAAAACTTAAGATCTAGACCCGTAACAAAAATCGGTTTTCAAAAACCCTATTTTCGTCCAATTTCAGAAACTCGCCTAAAACTCGACCTTCAGGAATTCAAACCGAAAACATTTCAACATAAATTTTGTTCCTAAGACTTTAATCTACCTTGTGTCCAAATTTCGGCCATTGACATTAAGATTTGCTATTCCAAATCCTGACGTAAACGCTCTGTGACAAACCGAACGTTTAAAATTGTTGACAGATTTGCTTACTCGACTTGATGCATGTTTTTCACCCATTTTTAGAATGATTCAACTTTGCATTTATAAACAAAAAATGTAGATAATTGTGTCTAGATTATGCATATAAAATTTCATGAATTTTGGAGTTCATTTGATATGTCAAAATGACCAATTTTCAGAACTGTTTCAAATCAACTTCTGAGTCCGCGCGTAAGCAGCGTGTTGTGGTCGATTTTTGAACACATAAAATTCATTATTTCCAAAATCTTAAAACATGAAAGTTATTCATTAATGTGTTGTGTATCTCCTGTAAAAATTTCGGATCAATTGGTTTTGAAATGAATTTTTAATCGGCGTCATACCAAACTGTGACGAAATCAGTTTTTGGGACAGAAATTATCTTTTGCAAAGAACTCAAAATTTGACTCACTTCGAAACCTTATTTCCAAAAACTTAAAACATGAAAGTTGTTTGTGTGTGTGTTTTCGAGCTACTGTGTAAATTTCAGAATTTTTGGTGTAAAGATGAATTTTTAATTAAGAAAGGCGTAAACTGCGTCGAATCGGATTTTTCGAACTTGAGAAAACTCGAACTATGAAACGCGATATCGAATATTTTGATAATATTGAAATACAAACTTTCGAAAAATCTCGTTCACTAGGTGAAACTTTTGACAAATTTCCCACACGAGTATTTTCTTTAAAAAGATATTAATCCCGGTTTGATTTATTATTCAATGAAACCAATTTATGATGATGGAGTGGGGATTAGGGATATATTTATAGGTTGTCACGTTTTTATTTACTCGTGTTAAGAAACTGTGCCCCCGAAAGCGCACGGAGTCAAAAATTGCAGTAATTTATAGTAAAACCGGATCGTTCACTGGAGGATGTGCGATAGAAGCAGGGCCTGTAATACCCGAGAAATCGCCATCGAAAAATTTAAATCCAAAAATAAAGAATTGGATTTAAATTATTAAAACCGAAATAATTCCGAGAGAGCGGAATTTATTATTTATCGGAAGATAGCAACTCGAAACGAGTTTATCAAATTGTCCCAACGATCACGAATAATTCCCACATTATGATTTTTATTTTTTTGAAGATAAGAAATATTAAATTTTTTTTTTAAAAAAAAAAAAAAAAAAAGTTACTGTAGCACGTGACTACTGTAGCACTACTGTAGCGCTACTGTAGCACTACTGTAGCACGTGCGGGTACTGTAGCAGCCGATCACTTGTCGGATTTTTGTCTCTTTAATGGCAAAAATACACCCCCAACACCCCATTATCATCCTTTCAAATCCCTTCTTCATCCCAAACTCTCCCAAAGCCAAAACATCTTTCCGGCGAACTTCCGGCAACATTCCGGCAACCAAATCCGACCAAGGAAGTGTGTAGATCAAGGATCACAGTGCTTAGATCTTTGGTAAGTAGTATCTTAGGTTCTCAATCTCGTTTTTCCTCTCAAATCCCCAATCTAACTCTTGAATCGTTGATTGCAAATACGTTCGTGGCCAAAGTCGGGAACTTTGCGTTTCGTAGATCCGTTCGTAGGTGTTTGGACGACTCAAGAACATAATCTCTGTAAGTTAACCTTACTATGGTTTTGGGTGACTTAAAATGCAACCAAACATAGAGATTCAACTCAAGAAAATTAATAAAAATCTGTCAACAAGAGAAACCCTCAACGCAGCATTTTCGTATGAATTTTTCGAACCTCTAAAGCTGCTCAAACAATAAAACTCAAAACATGAAAAACATTCCTAAGACTTAGATCTAGCTTCTGTAAAAATTTCATAATTTTTCATGTTGTTTTGAAACCTGAAACCGACCCAAAACCGAAGAGCATCAAATCTGGATCTTAGAACTTTGGACAGATTTCATTCTCAATCTTGTTAGCCATTTTGACCTTGGATCTAGGCCGATCTAGGATTGGAGTTGAACATAAGAATTGTAGATCTATGAGTTTGGAATATTACTGTAAGTTTTTAGAATTTTTCATTGAGATTTGAACCTCCAAACTCGAGCCGATCCGATCTGCGTTAGAACCGATGTCAAGAACCTTGACAGATTTCTTAACCGAACTTGATGAGCAAATTTCTATTACTTCGAGTGTTCAAACCTGAAAACTCAAAACTAAGATTTTGATCCAAAGATCTTAAGCTATATTGTGTAAAAATTTCAGAAATTTTCATCAAGTTTTGATACCCCAAAACGTGTCGGACATATTCTGCGTTTTTAAGAATTTTCAAAGGATGACAGATTTCATAACCGATCTTGAGGAGCTTATTCCTATCATTTCTAGCCCGAACTAATCTTTGAGTTCTAAACAAAAGTTGTTGGAAATCAAGTCTAGTATGTGCCTGTAAAATTTCAGAATTTTTGAAGTTCATTTGATATGATAAAAAGTCAAATCTTTTAACGTTGTCGAACCTGAATCCTGACAGCTTTTCGTTTGAGTCGAAAACTCAATTTTTGACATGCTTCCCATCGTTTTTCCGAAAACTTAAAACACGAAAGTTGTTCGTTGGGATGTTTTTGAGCTACTGTACAAATTTCAGAACAATCGCCTAAGAAATGGATTTTTAAACCAAAAAGGCGCAAACTGTGACGCCAAATGATTTTTAAATCGAAGAGATTTTGAAATTTCTAAACAAACGGTCGAGACGTTGAATTACGATATATCTATACTTTTGAAAAATCCCGTTACACCAAATAAAAACATTTTCTTTAAAAGAATTCTTTTGAAACATTGGGGATTTGTGACCAAGTTTGATATTATCAATATGGGCCAGACGGCTTGTGGACATAAGAGCCCAAGCGAACGGCTAGTGGACATAAGAGCCCTAGCGAATGGTCGACCAAACGGCTTGTGGACATAAGAGCCCAAGCGAACGGCCAGTGGACATAAGAGCCCTGGCGAATGGTTATTTATAAATATTGATTATGAGGATTGCGGTCACAAGAGCCCTGGTGAATGGTGAACTATAAAAGAAACGAAAAATATTTTGAGAAATGATACTATTGATATTGGCTGCGGCCGCCGGATCACCGGCTAAACGATATATTGTTGAGATGATGGCGTAACGGGAAATATATTAAAAAGCTCAGATTTTATGAAATTGGCTGCGGCCGCCGGATTGCCGGCTAAATTAAATATTGTTGAAATGTTTTTATTAATTTTAATTAAAGGCTTTGAAACCCCTAACCCATGCTATGTGTTAACTTACTCAGCGCGTTTTTGCTGACCCAAACCATTTATCCTCTTTTTCTTACAGAGTATGAAGATTATGCATCGTTATATGCATACATGGGAATATTTGGGGAAAACTCTATTTTAAATCCTTGCATTTAATTACGACTTGCATGAACGGGCCTGTTTAACCCGTGTTTTGGCCATGTCGGCCCTTATACTTTATTTCCGTTGCACAACTCATATTTCCGCTGCAACTTTGATGTATTATTTTTAAATTATTTATGAATGGGCTGTTTGAATATTTTAAATTCTGAAAAACCATAGCCTTGCATCTCTTTAGTGAGCTCGGAGAAACCGTGTCTTGCTAGGGAGGTGTGGCGGTGGCATCCCGGCCTGGGTTACCAAAACCGGGGTGTTACAAGTTGGTATCAGAGCCCGGAATATTTTAAAACTACTATTTTAAAGAGCCCGGATTATTTTGAAACTACTATATTAAAGAGCCCAATTATTATTTTAAAGCCCAAATAATTTATTTCTTTCGGCCCAATATAGTGGCCCAAACCTTTTATCCTTATTTTAATCTATCCATGGAATAAATTTATTTTTAAAACCCATGGATAAATAAATGCATGCATAAATTCTTTATTGGGGGGATCACATATGCATATGCATACATAAATATTTACACTAACTCTTTTTATGTGAATTATCGGTAGTAAGAAACACTCCTACCTTAGAACTCGACATGATCTTGACTTAGGAGCACTTGCTAAAGACTAACTTTGCCTTAGTCCTAGATCTTGATCACTTAGAAACTCATCTTCGCGTGCTTCTATAACAGAAAATGGCACCTAGAAGAAAACTGAGGAAGATAAGCCCAAACGGCACCGACACTGGCCTCCCAAATGCACCTAACAACAATGAGATTCCTCCGAACGTCGGAGATCGAGCGCCTCCTATTCCCAACAACATGGATGAACGTTTAAAGACGGTAGAAGAAGTACTCGTAGCATTAGGAAATGCAGAGGTGCATAGGGCACAAGCGACAATACCTCCACCAGTAGCCCGAGTCAACTACTTGGCATTGGTAAACCCCTACAATCCACCCCATTATAATGGCCAAGAGGATCCGGCCAAACTGGAAGATTGGATTCGCACCTTTGATAAGCTCCTTAGCGCTATCAAATGTCCCGAGGACGAGAGGGTCCAAGTGGCGACCTACTATCTTGGCGGAGAGGCCGACGAATGGTGGCATAACCTCCAAGGAAATTTGACTAAAGCCTACCTATGGGAAGAATTTAAGGAGGTTTTGAGGAAAAGGTTTTACCCAATGAGCATTAAGGCCGCAAGGTATGAAGAATTCGTCCATTTGAAACAAGGTGGGCAGACGGTACAAGAGTACTATGCCAAGTTTAAGGAGCTGGTTAGATTTGCTGCTGCAATGGTGCCAACTGACTTCGACAAGGCTCAGAAGTTCGAGATGGGTTTGAATCTTGATATTCGAGAGATATTGGTGGGAGGACAATGCACGACTTTGCAGGAGGTATATGACCGGGCAGTAGCAGTCGCGCGTGTCCAACAATTAAAGCGAAAGGACAATGGCGAATCGAGCAAAAACTCGCAAGGATTTGAGAAGAAGAATCGTAATAAGAACAACAATAATAACTTTAGGAGGGGCAATGATCAAGCTAAATTCGATGGGTCTAGAGGAGATGGCAACCGTGGTGCGTTCATACCACGCTGCCCACGATGCAACCATGCACATTTGGTGCGTCAGTGCCCGAAGCCTGGAGCCTGCTATAAGTGCGGCAAGTTTGGTCACAAGACTAGGGAATGTCAAACCCATATTGAGAATATAACCAAAAGAGATGACCTGGTCGCTGGACCTAACTAGCCACAAGTAACCAAGGGGGACTCATGGGACGTTAAATGTGGTAAATAAAGATATACCTGTGCTAGGCAACGATACTTGAACCTTCGTGGATGTGTAGGCAGTTATGGGGACATAACTGTAATCTTAAGGGGGGGAGGATGTAATACCCCGTAAGAATGCATAAGCATTTAATTCGAAACTCGAATATTTTGTATCCCAAATAAATTCTTTTTGAACTACGTAATGACTTGATCCCTTCACAGGGTACGTAGGCAACTTGGAAATTTCAATTCTGGGTTCAGTCGAATAATATCAAACAACAAAACACAATGATACAGTCACAATCAATCAATCGGTCAATAAGTCGCGCAACTTCGGGGACGAAGTTGATTCTTAAGGAGGGTAGATTGTAATACCCGAGAAATCGCCATCGAAAAATTTAAATCCAAAAATAAAGAATTGGATTTAAATTATTAAAACCGAAATAATTCCGAGAGAGCGGAATTTATTATTTATCGGAAGATAGCAACTCGAAACGAGTTTATCAAATTGTCCCAACGATCACGAATAATTCCCACATTATGATTTTTATTTTTTTGAAGATAAGAAATATTAAAATTTTTTTTAAAAAAAAAAAAAAAAAAAAAAGTTACTGTAGCACGTGACTACTGTAGCACTACTGTAGCGCTACTGTAGCACGTGCGGGTACTGTAGCAGCCGATCACTTGTCGGATTTTTGTCTCTTTAATGGCAAAAATACACCCCCAACACCCCATTATCATCCTTTCAAATCCCTTCTTCATCCCAAACTCTCCCAAAGCCAAAACATCTTTCCGGCAACATTCCGGCAACCAAATCCGACCAAGGAAGTGTGTAGATCAAGGATCACAGTGCTTAGATCTTTGGTAAGTAGTATCTTAGGTTCTCAATCTCGTTTTTCCTCTCAAATCCCCAATCTAACTCTTGAATCGTTGATTGCAAATACGTTCGTGGCCAAAGTCGGGAACTTTGCGTTTCGTAGATCCGTTCGTAGGTGTTTGGACGACTCAAGAACATAATCTCTGTAAGTTAACCTTACTATGGTTTTGGGTGACTTAAAATGCAACCAAACATAGAGATTCAACTCAAGAAAATTAATAAAAATCTGTCAACAAGAGAAACCCTCAACGCAGCATTTTCGTATGAATTTTTCGAACCTCTAAAGCTGCTCAAACAATAAAACTCAAAACATGAAAAACATTCCTAAGACTTAGATCTAGCTTCTGTAAAAATTTCATAATTTTTCATGTTGTTTTGAAACCTGAAACCGACCCAAAACCGAAGAGCATCAAATCTGGATCTTAGAACTTTGGACAGATTTCATTCTCAATCTTGTTAGCCATTTTGACCTTGGATCTAGGCCGATCTAGGATTGGAGTTGAACATAAGAATTGTAGATCTATGAGTTTGGAATATTACTGTAAGTTTTTAGAATTTTTCATTGAGATTTGAACCTCTAACCTCGAGCCGATCCGATCTGCGTTAGAACCGATGTCAAGAACCTTGACAGATTTCTTAACCGAACTTGATGAGCAAATTTCTATTACTTCGAGTGTTCAAACCTGAAAACTCAAAACTAAGATTTTGATCCAAAGATCTTAAGCTATATTGTGTAAAAATTTCAGAAATTTTCATCAAGTTTTGATACCCCAAAACGTGTCGGACATATTCTGCGTTTTTAAGAATTTTCAAAGGATGACAGATTTCATAACCGATCTTGAGGAGCTTATTCCTATCATTTCTAGCCCGAACTAATCTTTGAGTTCTAAACAAAAGTTGTTGGAAATCAAGTCTAGTATGTGCCTGTAAAATTTCAGAATTTTTGAAGTTCATTTGATATGATAAAAAGTCAAATCTTTTAACGTTGTCGAACCTGAATCCTGACAGCTTTTCGTTTGAGTCGAAAACTCAATTTTTGACATGCTTCCCATCGTTTTTCCGAAAAACTTAAAACACGAAAGTTGTTCGTTGGGATGTTTTTGAGCTACTGTACAAATTTCAGAACAATCGCCTAAGAAATGGATTTTTAAACCAAAAAGGCGCAAACTGTGACGCCAAATGATTTTTAAATCGAAGAGATTTTGAAATTTCTAAACAAACGGTCGAGACGTTGAATTACGATATATCTATACTTTTGAAAAATCCCGTTACACCAAATAAAAACATTTTCTTTAAAAGAATTCTTTTGAAACATTGGGGATTTGTGACCAAGTTTGATATTATCAATATGGGCCAGACGGCTTGTGGACATAAGAGCCCAAGCGAACGGCTAGTGGACATAAGAGCCCTAGCGAATGGTCGACCAAAGTTGTTCATTAATGTGTTGTGTATCTCCTGTAAAAATTTCGGATCAATTGGTTTTGAAATGAATTTTTAATCGGCGTCATACCAAACTGTGACGAAATCAGTTTTTGGGACAGAAATTATCTTTTGCAAAGAACTCAAAATTTGACTCACTTCGAAACCTTATTTCCAAAAACTTAAAACATGAAAGTTGTTTGTGTGTGTGTTTTCGAGCTACTGTGTAAATTTCAGAATTTTTGGTGTAAAGATGAATTTTTAATTAAGAAAGGCGTAAACTGCGTCGAATCGGATTTTTCGAACTTGAGAAAACTCGAACTATGAAACGCGATATCGAATATTTTGATAATATTGAAATACAAACTTTCGAAAAATCTCGTTCACTAGGTGAAACTTTTGACAAATTTCCCACACGAGTATTTTCTTTAAAAAGATATTAATCCCGGTTTGATTTATTATTCAATGAAACCAATTTATGATGATGGAGTAGGGATTAGGGATATATTTATAGGTTGTCACGTTTTTATTTACTCGTGTTAAGAAACTGTGCCCCCGAAAGCGCACGGAGTCAAAAATTGCAGTAATTTATAGTAAAACCGGATCGTTCACTGGAGGATGTGCGATAGAAGCAGGGCCCATGTCGTTTTATAAGATTTTCCACTCGGTTACTCGATTCAAGTTTGTGTTTTGACTATCAACTACTTGACAGAATTTAAACTAAGTTATGAAAGCAAATGAAGTTATTCTAGAAAGCAAATAAATTATTCTAAGAAAGCAAATCAAATTTAGTCTAATAAAGCAATTAAATTTATTCTAAGGAAGCGATAGAATTATTCTAAGAAAGCGGTTAAAATTATTCTAAGAAAGCATATTTAAAATGAGACAGAAGGGACAGGAAGAATCCATTTTGTTACACAGATCTTTGCTTGGGATAATCCATTCAGTTAGCTAACTCTCATGCTCTCTATACCATGTTCCCTTTAACAGACATGTACTTACAGTAAGAGTTTACATGCTCTTAAGACAACAAATTCTAAGATACCACAGACACATAACTACCCTTGCAATGCACTGCTAAGGTATATTATTTATCTGTGGTGGACAAGCAACACCTGGCAAATCATTAGTTGAAGTGTCAAGTACTACCATCGTTCTCCCATGTCACACCCAAAGATTCTAATCAAGCCTGAACTATCCCTTAACTATCAGTCCTAGTAGCAGTTACACAACTCTCAATACAATCGAGTGACCTCTAACGAAAGCATTTAAAAGAAAGCGATAAAGAAAGCATTTAAAATTCTATCACTCGGAGGTTTTTGAAAGTTTGACCCTGGTAGTAAAAAAAAGCCCCCAGTCAGAATGACCGGATGTGGATCAAGAATTCCCTATTCTCGGTGAAATGCTCGCAGTGTTCACCTCCCTTCGGGTGGTTATGAGATACAAACTAATGAAACGAACTAATAAATTTGTTCGTTCCGGATGCACTCACTCAGGGCTCAAAAATAGGCTTTGGCAGAAGAGGATAGCAGTTGAAAGGAACTCAACCCTACCTTAGAAAATCACCAAGGCCTGAGTGGTGTTCCTCCAATATTACCTACTACACCGTATTTGGATCCAAGTGGACCCCATCTCAGTGCAATATTTAATATCAGATTTCCAACACTCAGCAATTTTGGAAAAATAATGAATGTTTGAAAATCATTCCCTAAACAGGTACAAGACTCTCAATTAAAACACAGATTCTTTCAGTCTAGATGAGACCTAATCGCTAGCTCTGCTTCTAATTTCCCAAAATTAACCCCCAGTCGGATATAAATTAGTCATAACTGTGGAATTTATCCCTCACTCAGATCCGGATTATATAAATGAATTTTTGTTGGAAATTTATTGTGAGACATTTGATTAGAATCAAAATTCCTGTGTCCAAGGGAAGGATCCCAAAATAATATTGACCACAATATCTACATAATAATATCATGCATAAATTTATAAAGAAGTGTAAAATTAAATAACCCAAAATATAAGGCGGGTTTAGACAGAAGTTGGTACGCAGAGATGAAATAGCCGGAGGTGAGAAGAATTTTGGCTAAAGAGATGACAAAATAATTAGGATTAATTGGATTGCAGTTATCTGTGGTCCAGTTCTCTAATTATTAAGGTGAGATAATTTTTAGACAGTGGAATACCCTAAATGACAGTTGCCGCCGTAATCTTAGACTCCACTTTCTGTGAACTTGGATGAAAAACCTACATGTTCTATTACTGCAATAATTATTAGATAACATTGGCATATATCATCTAATATTACTACAGCTCCATATTCAGGTTTGAAATTAAAATAAAGAAAGGAAAACTGTATCCGGATAGGAGTCAGCTGAGCAGCAATTATAATCCCGGATGGACGAACCGCCAAGGCTTCCACCGACCACTATCCGGATCATGCAAAATAACAACTAGTAATTAATATTCAGACTACGAGCTAGTTTATCCGTGTGGGAATGCCCGCCAACATTAATCTGGTATATTTCTTACTAGCCGTTTCACACAACACGGGCAAAGACAAAATAAATAAAAGAAAATATTTTTGGGCTTAAAAGAAAAATAAACTTGTACGAGAGACATTGGTTTCTCATCCAAGGTTATGGAATTAAATCCATAATTACCCTTTATGTCTTAAACAATCTTTCATTCCATAATTAATTATAGTCCGGATTATATTTAGAACACAAGAGTTTAATTTTTATTTTATTTTGTAGAAAAGTCTTTTAATGGAAAATTGAACAAAGTTCTTTATATCAAATTAATCATGGGTTGAGATCATTGGATTTCAACCTCAAAGTATTAATATAAAGGTTCAATTAATTAAGTGTGGAAAATGGAGAAATGGAAAATTTGGCAAAAAATGCCTAAATACGACGCTAGACAGATTTTACGACGCTGTCCTAGGATAGCGTCGTGGGGTTAGCGTCGTAGGGTGAATTTTTAGAAGTGTTGATAAAATTGGGGAGTACGACGCTAAACATTAAATGTCGACGCTATCCGAGGATAGCGTCGTAAGCTTAGCGCCGTAAGTGGGCATGTGAGAATGAAAATGTTTTAGGGACCTACGACTCTAGACTAAATTACGACGCTAGACGAGGATAGCGTCGTTGGTCTAGCGCCGTAGGGCAAATTTTGTTTAAGCCTGGGCCAACTACGGCGCTAAACCTCACCTACGACGCTACACTAGGTTAGCGCCGTAGGGCGGTTAGCGTCGTAGCTAGCCCAGAAAATTTGTTGTTGTTCGGGTGATGCAATCTATGCGATTGCAAACCCTATTTTCAAGTTTGTGGTTCAATACATGCAAGAACAGTAGCAAAGGAAGGCAATAGCAGTAATGAAGATAAACTAAAATGCACAAGAAGCTCAAGCAAAAAGAAAAGATAAGGCACAAATGAACCACAAACCCAAATGAGGGTTTTCAACCAACATATCCTGCATGAATCCCAAGATAGAAGGAAACAACACAAAACCCACATAAAACAGTAAAATTAAGGTAACCAAATGGTCATGAAACCAAAAATAAAGCAATAAATCCATGGACCCGTGTCCATTTCATGATTTTGGGACTCTTTTTATGATTAACTTCCCATTTTATAAGAAATGTCTTGATGATACCCATCATTTGGGTATTTCAAGCCTTAATAAAAGTTTAACAAAGCTGGAGATAATGTGAACAGTGGCTAACTAGGGTGAAAGCTCCAAAAAGATCACTAATCTAACATATTATAAAGCTAAACTAAGACATAATTATAAACAATACAAAAAAAATAAAGACCTAACTACCTAACTAACCTACACACCTCTCAAGAACACCAAGTTGTCTCCAAGTTCGAATGTTGTGAAGTGACTGATCATTGGAGTTAACTGGTCCTTATATAGGTGGGAAACCCTAGGCCCATGGGCCCCCAGGCCTTGAAATTGGAATTCTGAGGCTCAGTGCGATGCTATGGATGGCTTACGTCGCTATCCTTCTACGGCACTATAGGTTTAGCGTCGTAGTCTTCCACTTCGAAAACTCTCTTTGTCTCTCAGTGAACAGCCTACGGCGCTATCCATCTTTTACGACGCTATCCATGCTTAGCGCCGTCCACCCTTCTTTGGACGTCAACTTCAGTTCCCTCCTACGACGCTAGACCAAGCTACGGCGTTATACATGCTTAGCGCCGTAATTGTGTCTAGCGTCGTAATTTCCTGTAAAATTCAACTTTTTGTGGGTTTTTCATTTCTTTTCCCATCTTTTTGTTTCCTTTTTCTTTTCTTTTATTTTTCTCATGTTTTTGGATTTTTCTAGCATAAATATGAAATAAAATTGCATATTTATGCATTTTTCATACCAGCTCAATATTTTTACAGTTATGCATAAATCAGTCCAATTCAACTGTTTTCTTATATAATATAAGACCGGAATGCGATCAAATGCCCCTTTCAGACACGGAAATGGATTGAAAATAATGGTCATTTCTGGCCATTATCAACATCCTCACATTTAATACTGATCGTCCCCGAGCAGTCAGAGTCAATGTTCTAAAGAACACGGGCTCTGCATATTCAATTCATTTTCGTGGCTTCATAAGTCACATTCTTTTTGGATTGGGATAAGACAATCAAAAACTACAAGTTTTAAATCCCCTTGATTTCAATGTTTAATGAAATGATACTTGCTCACTACATCGGGCCTACAAATCGAACATCATTATTAATCCTTCATGAATATCATGTTTGAAAAAAATGCTAGGATTAAAAATTAGAATTAAAGCCTGACATGAACATTTGCAATGAAGCAGAGCCTCACATATAAGAGAATCGGAAAATTCACTCACTCTCAAATGCGGTTTAATCGTTGAACGCTCAAAATCGAATTCAATTAAATTATCCCATAAGCTTGCAATCAGACCAACTCGCCACCGGCTCATTTCCTCAAATCGAGATCATGAGGTCTTATTTAAGGGTTGTAATGGGGCATACGGTTGTAACATTCGGTAGGAAAGGGAATTATTGGGCTAAGAAATGGCACGAATTTATTCTATCATAACTTGGCATTTAAAATTTATGACCATCATTATTTTTCTTTCTTTCTTGTGCTTTTCTTTTCATATTGCATGACATTAGACTATGTCTAATTGCTTTGTCATTTGCAATTTATTTTTGTTGAATTGAATTCAACATTACTTTTTTTTTTTGAATCTGTTTTTAGCTTACCGATTAATACATTTTTGATGATCATAAGATTTTATGCCTTTTGATAGAATTTATACTTGCACACTTGGGTTTAATTTCTTGGTCTTTTTATAAGGCTAGGAATAATACAGTGGCTTCAAAGGAAAAAGAAAAAAATAGGCTTATAGGCTCAAATTGGTTGATTCTAAAGGGAAAAATATTTTTGGGTTTGGATTTCAAAAGAAGGCCAAAATTTTGGTTTTCTAGGTGCCTCGATCATATGCTCGATTTTTTAGAATATGGCATGGTCTTGAATCGGTCCCAATCGCAAGTTCTAGTTTCCTTTAATAAAAAAGATTCACACATCAAAGAGAATAAATGAGTGAAAGTGACTCATGGCTCAAATCTCACAAGGTTGGGTTGATTTATGTCATACAATATTCTGAAATTTAATCAAAGTTTAATTCTAACAATTTATTCAATCAAAATTTCTAACATGCAGATTTATTACCCAATAAGCTGATCGCATCATTAAATTTTTATAGCTCAAAACCTTAGGGATTCATTTCATGCATGTTCTCGATTATATTATCCCAATTTAAAAGTTTGAAAATTTAATCACAAGCCTAAATTCATCATGTGAATTTAGAGCAGGTTTATGCATACTTTTGATGGTTATTTAATTTAAAGCAGTAAAGAGGCACTGCTGACATACGGGGCATGTCAACAGCATGTTTTTGGCCTGACAGTCACTTATTCATCTCGGACTGTCAGACATCTTTTCGAGAATAAAATTGTTTGGACCTCAAAATTCCTTTTTGGAAAGCGGTAAATACATCAATTACAAGAGATTTCATGCAATAAGAATGATCTTGCACAAATGATAGAAATTCTCTTATATGATATGTACAATTAAGCTCAGAAATGAATAGGATCAGATCAGATTCATTCCTTCGGTTCCTCTGGTTGAGTTGAAGGCCCAGCATTGTCTGTTGGCGGAGGTGGCGGCTTCGGGAGCTGTCCGATGAGTGCTTGGATCACCGTCTCCATCATTTTTCGTTGACGTTCTTCACTTTCCAACATCATCTTCCGTTGCCTCTCTTCGCTTTCCAGCCTTTCTCTGTGATGCCTTTCTTCTCTTTCCAACAGGAGTCGTTTGAATTCGTCTTCTCTTCTCCTCTGTTCACTTTCTCTTCCTCTTTTCTCTTGTCTCTCTCTTCTCTGACATCTTCCCTTCCCAGAATGATAACATCTGCCAACTGCTTGACACTTTCTGTCATGGTTTTGTTCATTGAGCTCACGATCTCGACTACATTTTAGTTAGCAGGATGTTGGGAGACGTTCTGGCTTAGAGGAGGGATCTGGGAGGGGTGAGCTTGCTGCTGAGGGGCTTGAACCGGAGGTGATGGAGGAATTTGACTGGGACTTGGTTCCGCTGGCTCGTGTTGAGGCTCTTCCACTTGTGTTGAAGGTCCCGCCTCAGTACGGGCCTTTCTTCTTCTTTTAGGAGCAGGGGGAGGCATTGGGTCTCTCCTTTGAATTGATGGTGCATCTTCACCTGATATGAAAGAGGATTGCACATTTGAGTCAGCCGGGAATGGAGGGAGTGCATACGTAATCCTCACTTGAATGTGCATGGATGGGACCCGGATAGGGGGATTCAGAATGACCAAGGCATCAGTGTCAAATTCTCCCATGTCTACCCCTTGATCTGTGCAGATTCTTCTAATAAGATTCGGGTAGCAGAGAGCATTCTTCTTCTCGATTTGTGTAGTCATGAATCTAAAGATATGTTCCCCAACATTCAGTTTTCGCCCATGCCACAGCTTTGCAAATCCCCAATACACTGCCTGAAGTAGTTTGGGGGTGCGAGCTGGGCCTGATTCTAGCCATGTAAAATTCGAATGTGGGCATGAACTCCACTTTTATTTTGGACGTGCTGAATGTCCCCACCAATCCTGGCGTCCTGGTCAAGGAGTCGGCGATGGCTTGATATGTTGCTTTCATTTTGGTCTTGCCACGCCTACTCAAGATCTCCTCCTCCGTAATCTCACTTTGATAACTGGGTGTTTGGAGGAATCTGTTTAGATAATCCGGGGATATATCTATCGTCTTTCCTCTAACCCAGGTTGTTCGTCTTGCAACGTTAATATTGCAATAGAACTCCCTAGTCAACTCCATATACCCAGGATCTCCGTGATGTAGCAAGAATTGCTCCCATCCAAGCCATGTTCTCCAAAAGTCCACAGTAGGGTGCCTTAGCGAGTCTGGTGCAAACCCCTTGTCGGGTATAATGCTTTCCAAAAGCTTCTCATATGCCTTGACTGCTTTCGGATTCCCGTTGAATTTCCGAATCACGTCTGCCTCCTTTATTACCATTTTGGTGTTTTCTATCTTTTGAATTCCCATTCTGGCGCGAACTCCGGTTTTTTCCCAAAATCTGGCGGGCTTGACTGATCCAACAGATTCATCTTCGCTTGTGTGCCAGTCAGTTGGTTCATCTTGCTCCTCCTGGATGGGTTTATGCCTGCTCGGTTCTCCTCCTTCCTGGGCTGCTTCGTTCATAGGTTCCTCCTCAACCTGTTTAATTACATTTTTCATTGCATCGTACTTAGTTTTTACATTAATTGGGAATGTAAGTACAGGAAAGTAAGGTTCATCAACGCCAGTTGATACCTCCTCCTCCTCCCTTATTCTTGCAGCTCTTCCCACAGGACGCTTGAAGATTGGTGCCATTTGCTCCATAAATTCGTCCTCTTCCTGCATGGCCTCTTCTTTTTCTTCTTCTGCAGTCTTTTTCCTATTTTCGGCCAGATCTTGGGGCTCAACAGTTTTGGCTGGCGGCTCATCGGCTTTATCCTTCACCAATTCAGATAATGAAATGGGATCCGCTCTTTCCTCAGGTTCATCATTTTCCCCAATCATGACTCTTCTCCTCTTTCTCTGCCGGATGATGTCTCTGGAGCGATGACTGCTTCGATTTGAGCTGTCCCAACAAGTGGGTCTACTGGGATGTTAAATCTTTCCTTCAGTCTTTCCATCTCTTCTATGTAAGCAGTTTTCATCTCCAATCCTTTGTGCTCCTTTTTGATTTTCAGTCCAGTTCCCTCAACTCCACAGTGATCATCAGTTCTTCATCATCCTCCTTTTCCTTCTCTGCTTCCCCAGATTTTCGGCTTTCCAACTCTACTTGCAATTTCTCAGCTACTTCTCTATCATGAGCTTCTTTCTTCTTCCTTTCCTCCTCGGCTTTTGCTCTCTCAATATTTTTCATCATTTCAGCATCGTGAGCTTCGGTTACTGTTCCTTCTACAACATCTTGCCTCTGCACGCCTGCTCCTGCATACTCCTCCTCCTGCAACTGTCTTGCTAATTTAGCATCTTGGGCAATCAGATCCTTTCTCTTAGGGGGTGACGGTGGCATCACTCCTTTTCCTTTGTCTTTCGGGTCTGCTGGTTCAGTTGCATTCCTTGTAGTGGTCTCGGGCTCTCTGATTACAACTTTTGGCTCCGGTGCCCGTCCACTTTTCTGCTTGTCAGCCAGCTTTATCAGTTTACCTCTAGTTTGAACTTGAGGTTCAGAATGGCTTTCAGATACAGCGGCAGTAGCAGGTGTAGCAGGTACTTGCTCTCGTGCTGGCAGGGCTGAGGCTGGTATAGACGGTTGGGTTGGCAACGGGTTGGCTTCAGTGAAAACCTGAGGAGGTGATGCAGCACTTGTATACTGATCGATCAGCACATCATTTTCATCTTCACTCCCTTCTCGGTCTCCTTCATCCAAATTGATTCCCAGGTTTTTCTCTGCATCTTTCAAATATTTGTTAATAAAAATGGGACTGGAGATGCGGTTGAGTCGCTTTACCCATGTCTTCCGGATGTGATCACAGAAATAGGCCCTATGTTCTCTCTTGTATAGCAGTGGAGTGTTAGCTTTGATGGTATTGCAGTAGTTCAGCCCGAAAGCATCCATCTCCATCAAGAAGTGCACAAAATCCATCCTGTTCTCCTCGATCATTGACTCAACAAGTGGTTTGGCCTCTTGTTGCACAAAAGACATATCACGGGTAAATTCAACTCTGACATATTCTTCAGCCTCGGCCTGAGTCAGCAGTCTGGTTTGCTGTCGATTCTTTCCTAGCACCTTCCAAGATGTATTCTGAATAAATCCAGTGATTTGGTCTCTCAGCACATGCAGTTGAGCCAATCCCTGCGGTCTCTGCTCAGCAAGGTGAGTCGGCCTGTACACATCTTCCAAGAAAATCGTGTCGAAATAATCCTCATCTAGTAGCACAAGGTCTTTATCCAAGACGGATTCTGTAATGTCCTTCCTACCCGTGCCCCATAGTGTCATCAACGCATGCCACTGCTCCCTAAATTCCTTAGTTAAGTCTATCATAGTCTTAACTATTGGGGCCTGGTTTTCCCTTTCTGATGCCATGGCTTTCTTTATGGCGCTGTTCAGGTTGTGACTCACTTCTCTGTGCCTTTTTCTTGCTTGTTGTGTTAGCCATCTCTGCTCTTGTACTCCTTTGTTTTCCAACAAGCTGGGGTTGTATAGAAACGGTAGGGCCTTGTGCACCATGAAGATTCCATGACACACCAGATGACTGAGATTGGGTGCTTTCTCTGTGAACTGCCTCCTAACTCTTTCATCCACTTTGTTGGGCACCATTATAATGTCAAATTCCATGCAGGCAGAATCTATTGTCTTTGAGTGCTGGTGCCTTTCCCATCGGACCATGAATTCATTGTATCTCCTTAGAATTCTTTAAGTGTGCACCTCTTCTGGAAATTTCATGTCATTTGCAGACGCGTCCATTTGTTTCTCCCAGAACCTTGCCAGATAATAATAAAAGTCGCGTTGGAATCCCAACTCCTTATAATTCCGTTCCTCAGGTTTGATATGCTTATCCCATCCTTTTGGCAGTCTGAAGTTCACTTCGGTTTTACTCATGATTGTCAATTTAAATGTTGATTCGAGAGCCTGCCGGTGGTCATTAATCTTTCTGCGTAATTGTAAGCCTTCTAGGATCCCTTGGTCCTGTGTGCAAGGGCGCAGTCCTGCCCGTGACTCAACTACTAACTTTTCCCTGAAAAATATGAGAGTATTAAATCCAGTTTTTATAATTTTTGCAAGAGTCATTCAAATTGAAAATCAACATCCTCACATTTAGAGCAAAGCTCTGAATGTGAGGTTATTAAATTTTCAACTTAAATTTTATTGTAAAGCAGAGGTAAATTTTATCTTTTTATACGTTTTTAGACTTTAAGAAAGATTAAATTATTCTTGAACATAGGAGTCATTGGGCCAAAAATATTTTTAATGGGCCATTGGGCCCAAAAATTTTGATTTTCCCATTTTAAAACAATCCCTAGGTGATTGTTGAAAGTGCAATGGAAAATGGATGGAATGGAGTGGATCGCGAATCGAGGAATGCGAAAATGGAGTGTGGTGGCTCGGATCTGCTCAATTGGAACTGCTATGGGACGAGATGGACAGTCCAAGACATTCTTACACACAAACAAAAACTATTATTTAATTTTTTAATAAAGGTTGACTTATTTTATTTAATGAAAGTGGGATTTTAGTGGTCCCTTTTTTTGGATTTTTAAAAGTAGTAGCAGTCCATATGAGGAAAAAGACTGCTACTTTATTATACTAACTTGTGCTCCATATTGGGAGCAAAACAAGGTGGGTCAACCAAAATCCTACCAACCTTTTTGTCTTTTTCTAAAACTCTTTTTCAGAAAAGTGAAATTGCAGCAATTTGGCTCCTTGTGCAGTTCATCTGGCATGCGCAGGTTTTCCCAAAACAATACAAACATTCACTTTTCACAGTTTTTGGCATATTGAGACAGACATCCCAAATAAACATCTCAATTTAATGCTCTCTGCACTTCCAAGGCTCACAACAATGTCGTGCGAAAACACCAAACATGAGAGTTTAACAGTCCTCAAATATCAAAACAGCCAATTTTCTATCCTTCAACAACTCATGCTTATCAACACAGGCTGACTAAGATCACCAAATCAAAATGAGAACACCAATAATCATCTGAATACTCAAGAGTATTCCAGTGTTCATTGGTTTCCAAAATTTCATGATTTCAAAGAAGAATTACACACTTCATGCTTTCACAGATTGGAAACATAGCATTCTAAGACACTATAGACACAACATATTCAAACCAAACCAATGCCCAATAATTCACTAGAACTCAGAAATCCCAACAATGGCGATTCTACTACCTTGTGAACCCTAACTGCTGTAAATGTTCCTTAAACATCTCATAAGTTCAAATCGAAATCCAAACAAGATTCAGACTACTTTAACCTCTCCCACTCACAACAAACCTCCAAAACACCAAAACAAAACACATTCCCATTTGCTAAATCACACTCGGCCAACATTAGAATAACATAGAGACAAGTAACATTCCCCAAATCCCCGAACATGCTTTAAAACAAACAATGAGTGTACCGAAATAGCATACTCCACATCTATTAACAAGTTTTACAAGCATTTGAGGATCAAAACACCCAGAATCGTAGAACAAGGGTGCGCGGAGATCGAAAATGGGGGGGCTTACCAGGGCTTCTCGGCTTGGGAAGACGACGGAGATGCCATGGCGAGTGGTTTTACGAAATTTTGGCAGAGTTTCCCTTAGGATTTGGTGGTTTTTGTTGCGAATGAACTGTGCGTTCGTTCGTAAGAGGGGTTTTGAGAGTGGTTTCGAAAATGACGAAGTGCGGGAATGGGGGAGAAGAAGGGTTTGGTATATTTATAAAAGGGGGAAAAGGACTACGGCGCTAAACTTGGCCTACGGCGCTATACTAGCGCCGTAAACCTTGTTCAGCGTCGTAGATAGGAAATAAGGAAGCGAAAGGGCACTACGGCGCTATTCTATTGCTACGACGCTATCCTAGGGTAGCGCCGTAGTAATAGGATAGCGTCGTAAGGCGGTGGAGAGATAAGGCAGTACTACGGCGATGTGTCTTCACTACGGCGCTAACTTAGGTTAGCGTCGTAGGTGAGGATAGCGTCGTAGTTGAAGGCGGGGTTCAGTTGCACTTCAATTTTGAAATTTTATGCGGACTGGGCCCGAGTAGATGAAATTGGGCCTCAGTTGGTTTTATTTGTTTTGGACTTAAGAGATTTTAGTCCAAGACATTTTTGTATTGTAAATGGGCTATCTTAATTAAAAATTAAACTTGCATAAAACAGGTTGGACTAATTCCATTTGTTTGCAAAAATTATTTCGGATTTTAAATTACTTTAATTTCCGAAATCATTTTCTTAAATTCATGGACTTAATCCAACCGGGAACCTGGTTTTCTGCTTTATTTTTCTGCTCCTTCTTTTGTTGGTTCGGAATTTCCTGCAAGACAGATAAATACCCAATTGGTTAGGTTTTCTCCTCAAATCAGCATCCTCACATTTAGAGTCTCGGTACTCTAAATGTTCAATTAATTTGAGGGTACTTCTCTGTTCTGAAGTAGATGTACCACGCTAAACTAATCTATGAGCAATTAGGAGTGTAATTCTCTTAATAAACGACGCTGCATCCTCCCCGGCAACGGCGCCATGAAACTTTTGACAAATTTCCCACACGAGTATTTTCTTTAAAAAGATATTAATCCCGGTTTGATTTATTATTGAATGAAACCAATTTATGATGATGGAGTGAGGATTAGTGATATATTTATAGGTTGTCACGTTTTTATTTACTCGTGTTAAGAAACTGTGCCCCCGAAAGCGCACGGAGTCAAAAATTGCAGTAATTTATAGTAAGACCGGATCGTTCACTGGAGGATGTGCAATAGAAGCAGGGCCCACGTCGTTTTATAAGATTTTCCACTCGGTTACTCGATTCAAGTTTGTGTTTTGACTATCAACTACTTGACAGAATTTAAACTAAGTTATGAAAGCAAATAAAGTTATTCTAGAAAGCAAATAAATTATTCTAAGAAAGCAAATCAAATTTAGTCTAATAAAGCAATTAAATTTATTCTAAGGAAGCGATAGAATTATTCTAAGAAAGCGGTTAAAATTATTCTAAGAAAGCATATTTAAAATGAGACAGAAGGGACAGGAAGAAGAGAATAAAGATTGGACAAGATTCAGATGAAACACAACTAAACTTCCATTTTGTTACACAGATCTTTGCTGGGGATAATCCATTCAGTTAGCTAACTCTCATGCTCTCTATACCATGTTCCCTTTAACAGACAGGTACTTACAGTAAGAGTTTACATGCTCTTAAGACAACAAATTCTAAGATACCACAGACACATAACTACCCTTGCAATGCACTGCTAAGGTATATTATTTATCCGTGGTGGACAAGCAACACCTGACAAATCATTAGTTGAAGTGTCAAGTACTACCATCGTTCTCCCATGTCACACCCAAAGATTCTAATCAAGGCCTGAACTATCCCTTAACTATCAGTCCTAGTAGCAGTTACACAACTCTCAATACAACCGAGTGACCTCTAACGAAAGCATTTAGAAGAAAGCGATAAAGAAAGCATTTAAAATTCTATCACTCGGAGGTTTTTGAAAGTTTGACCCTGGTAGTAAAAGAAAGGCCCCAGTCAGAATGACCGGATGTGGATCAAGAATTCCCTATTCTCGGTGAAATGCTCGCAGGTGTTCACCTCCCTTCGGGTGGTTATGAGATACAAACTAATGAAACGAACTAATAAATTAGTTCGTTCCGGATGCACTCACTCAGGGCTCAAAAATAGGCTTTGGCATAAGAGGATAGCAGTTGAAAGGAACTCAACCCTACCTTAGAAAATCACCAAGGCCTGAGTGGTGTTCCTTCAATATTACCTACTACACCGTATTTGGATCCAAGTGGACCCCATCTCAATGTAATATTTAATATCAGATTTCCAACACTCAGCAATTTTGGAAAAATAATGAATGTTTGAAAATCATTCCCTAAACATGTACTAGACTCTCAATTAAAACACAGATTCTTTCAGTCTAGATGAGACCTAATCGCTAGCTCTGCTTCTAATTTCCCAAAATTAACCCCCAGTCGGATATAAATTAGTCATAACTGTGGAATTTATCCCTCACTCAGATCCGGATTTTATAAATGAATTTTTGTTGGAAATTAATTGTGAGACATCTGATTAGAATCAAAATTCCTGTGTCCAAGGGAAGGATCCCAAAATAATATTGACCACAATATCTACATAATAATATCATGCATAAATTTATAAAGAAGTGTAAAATTAAATAACCCAAAATATAAGGCGGGTTTAGACAGAAGTTGGTACACAGAGATGAAATAGCCGGAGGTGAGAAGAATTTTGGCTAAAGAGATGACAAAATAATTAGGATTAATTGGATTGCAGTTATCTGTGGTCCAGTTCCCTAATTATTAAGGTGAGATAATTTTTAGACAGTGGAATACCCTAAATGACAGTTGCCGCCGTCATCTTAGACTCCACTTTCTGTGAACTTGGATGAAAAACCTACATGTTCTATTACTGCAATAATTATTAGATAACATTGGCATATAGCATCTAATATTACTACAGCTCCATATTCAGGTTTGAAATTAAAATAAAGAAAGGAAAACTGTATCCGGATAGGAGTCAGCTGAGCAGCTATTATAATCCCGGATGGACGAACCGCCAAGGCTTCCACCGACCACTATCCGGATCATGCAAAATAACAACTAGTAATTAATATTCAGACTACGATCTAGTTTTTCCGTGTGGGAATACCCGCCAACATTAATCTGGTATATTTCTTACTAGCCGTTTCACACAACACGGGCAAAGACAAAATAAATAAAAGAAAATATTTTTGGGCTTAAAAGAAAAATAAACTTGTACGAGAGACATTGATTTCTCATCCAAGGTTATGGAATTAAATCCATTATTTCCCTTTATGTCTTAAACAATCTTTCATTCCATAATTAATTATAGTCTGGATTATATTTAGAACACAAGAGTTTAATTTTTATTTTATTTTGTAGAAAAGTCTTTTAATGGAAAATTGAACAAAGTTCTTTATATCAAATTAATCATGGGTTGAGATAATTGGATTTCAACCTCAAAGTATTAATATAAAGGTTCAATTAATTAAGTGAGGAAAATGGAGAAATGGAAAATTTGGCAAAAAATGCCTAATTACGACGCTAGACAGATTTTACGACGCTGTCCTAGGATAGCGTCGTGGGGTTAGCGTCGTAGGGTGAATTTTTAGAAGTGTTGATAAAATTGGGGAGTACGACGCTAAACATTAAATGTCGACGCTATCCGAGGATAGCGTCGTAAGCTTAGCGCCGTAAGTGGGCATGTGAGAATGGAAATGTTTTAGGGACCTACGACTCTAGACTAAATTACGACGCTAGACGAGGATAGCGTCGTTGGTCTAGCGCCGTAGGGCAAATTTTGTTTAAGTCTGGGCCAACTACGGCGCTAAACCTCACCTACGACGCTACACTAGGTTAGCGCCGTAGGGCGGTTAGCGTCGTAGCTAGCCCAGAAAATTTGTTGTTGTTCGGGTGATGCAATCTATGCGATTGCAAACCCTATTTTCAAGTTTATGGTTCAATACATGCAAGAACAGTAGCAAAGGAAGGCAATAGCAGTAATGAAGATAAACTAAAATGCACAAGAAGCTCAAGCAAAAAGAAAAGATAAGGCACAAATGAACCACAAACCCAAAAGAGGGTTTTCAACCAACATATCCTGCATGAATCCCAAGATAGAAGGAAACAACACAAAACCCACATAAAACAGTAAAATTAAGGTAACCAAATGATCATGAAACCAAAAATAAAGCAATAAATCCATGGACCCGTGTCCATTTCATGATTTTGGGACTCTTTTTATGATTAACTTCCCATTTTATAAGAAATGTCTTGATGATACCCATCATTTGGGTATTTCAAGCCTTAATAAAAGTTTAACAAAGCTGGAGATAATGTGAACAGTGGCTAACTAGGGTGAAAGCTCCAAAAAGATCACTAATCTAACATATTATAAAGCTAAACTAAGACATAATTATAAACAATACAAAAAAAATAGACCTAACTACCTAACTAACCTTCACACCTCTCAAGAACACCAAGTTGTCTCCAAGTTCGAATGTTGTGAAGTGACTGATCATTGGAGTCAACTGGTCCTTATATAGGTGGGAAACCCTAGGCCCATGGGCCCCCAGGCCTTGAAATTGGAATTCTGAGGCTCAGTGCGATGCTATGGATGGCTTACGGCGCTATCCTTCTACGGCGCTATAGGTTTAGCGCCGTAGTCTTCCACTTCGAAAACTCTCTTTGTCTCTCAGTGAACAGCCTACGGCGCTATCCATCTTTTACGGCGCTATACTAGGTTACGGCGCTATCCATGCTTAGCGCCGTCCACCCTTCTTTGGACGTTAACTTCAGTTCCCTCCTACGGCGCTAGACCAAGCTGCGGCGTTATACATGCTTAGCGCCGTAATTGTGTCTAGCGTCGTAATTTCCTGTAAAATTCAACTTTTTGTGGGTTTTTTCATTTCTTTTCCCATCTTTTTGTTTCCTTTTTTTCTTTTCTTTTTCTCATGTTTTTGGTTTTTTCTAGCATAAATATGAAATAAAATTGCATATTTATGCATTTTTCATACCAGCTCAATATTTTTACAGTTATGCATAATCAGTCCAATTCAACTGCTTTCTTATATAATATAAGACCGGAATGCGATCAAATGCTCGTTTCAGACACGGAAATGGATTGAAAATAATGGTCATTTCTGGCCATTATCACTAGGCTGAGCCGATCTTCATGCTAATATTATCTTTGAGACTGCCTCGTTAGTGGTCTCCTTACTATCTGAGATTGCCTCGTTAGTGATCTCGCGCGCTGTGTTTTGGACTGCCTCGTTAGTGGTCCTACTATCTTTTGAGACTGCCTCGTTAGTGGTCTCCCATTATTTTGGACTGCCTCGTTAGTGGTCCTGCGTTTGAGATTGCCTCGTTAGTGATCTCCCGGTATGGTGTCCTCTTCTTAGTTTGCGGGATAAAAATATAAAAGACGTGTGAGTGTTTAATTATGCTTAAATCTTATTTACCATGTTTTTAAATTATGCTTTTAAATTGCGTTCTTAAATTACGCTTTTAAATTATGCTTTTAAATTAAGTCCTTTAATTATGTATTCTCGCCTTGAATAAATTAATCATGTTTTTCCACTGCGAATAAAATATGGATTTTTAAATTAATGCATGAAAAGTGAAATCTTTAGTTTAAACACATGTAACCCCTTAAATTGTTTAGTTAGGGATTAACTTACTCGGTATAGTTTTATACTGATAAACCGTTGTCATTTTTCCTTTTACAGAGTATGTCGAGTGACGCATGCACTTGGGGGGAAACATTTATGAACATTTTAAATTTCCGCATCGTATTACTGTTTTTACCGGGTCTGTTAAACCCGAGGTTTTGGCCGTGATTACTTTTCAGCTGCATTTACTCTATTTTCGCGCATGATGATTATTACTTCCGTATTTTGACTTAAGTAGTATTAAATTCCGGACTCAATGTTGAAATGTTTTTAAATCTTTTACGTACCCATAAGCTTTGCATTTCCTTAGTGAGCTCGGGAAGCCGTGTCTTTCTAGGGAGATCTGGCGGTGACATCCCGGCCTGGGTTATCAAATCCGGGGTGTTACATCAGCCTAACTAGGACTCGGAGATCAATCTCGCTTTAATTCCCATGGAAATATCGCGAGGTGAGTCTTTGAGAATATTCCAGACTCCGTATTTTTCCTTCATGCACAAACTCAGTCTCGCTATATTCCGTCTTTGGAATGAAGCGAGGAACTTACTTACAAGCTTACACTCCATAATGTGTTATTTCAGAACCCACACTTTATTCAATTTGAACAAATCGAGGGAGCATTCCGAGATAGCATTCAGAATTGGTTCCTTTTTCTTAAAGAAGCCAAGTATCTCCTCGCTATGTACGTATATCATCTATCTTATAAATAGGAGTTGAACAACCTCGGCATATTCTTAAGAAATCTTAATGATAGGAGTTTCAGTTCTTAGTACTAATCAAATCTGAGGAACATTCTATGAATAATAGCTCCCTCCACGCTGTTCAAATATAGCGCGCGGAAAATTAGGATGTTCATAGTTTAAACCCCAAGAAAATTACTGCAAATTATTTTAGACATATATTTCACAGATGTAATTCTCAAATCCTTTTTAAGGGAAGTTATTTTTCCCACTTTCTGTCTAGCTCCTAAGCCTATATTTTCGGAGCACACTAGCATTTTACTTAGAGGACTCAGAACCCTCATCGTTTCTTTATACATATATTACTATCTATATCCATATTGTTTTTGGATATTTCCCAGAGTATCTCTGCTTTCTTGTAACGAACACATCATTCATAATTAGTCATGCACTATTACACACTAAAATTTGGATAAGGATATGAGTTTGTTCAACCATCATCTACTCAAGATAATGAAGAACAAACTTGTTCCGCAATTGGACATTCAGTACCTATCGTTTAAAAGGGAAAGATATTTCAAAAATCATCTTTTGTCTTAAGAATTGATGAAAATCTAGAAGAATTAACCTCCAGGGGTCATAGCTCTTATGATAGCCTAATCATATACTATGAGCAGGAAGTTAAACAACTTTAGAAATTCATCAATCCTGAGTCAAGTCATGAGTGTTTAGAAATGTTTACAGTGGATTCTCTTGCCAATGCATCTATACGAATCTGAGTAGTCCAGATAAGTCAAGGACTTTGATTAGCAATTTCATCTTGATATACTTACAGGACTATTATTTCTTATAAATACTTGTTGGAATTATTTTCAGAAGTCTGAATCTTGTAAAACCCTTGGATGATAGATTTAATACCAGCTTTTTAATTTGTCGTAGAGGACATCTAAGTTAGGATTATGAGATATCTTTCTTTTCAGAGTAATAAGAGAACAACAAGAAGTTCAGACTAGTTCAGATTGATTGGATGTGACCTTGAGTTTTCAATGGCTTAATCTGAATCCGGAAGAAACAAATTAAGTGATATTTGTAAAAGCTTATGCTAAAAGAAAAGTCTGACCGATTATCTTTTAGTATTAAGTATCTCATGATTTCTGTTCGGGAAATGTTATGACACTAGATCACAAGTACTCGTCTTGAGAAAGTGATCAAAGACATAAAGGATTTAGCAAACTTTATTAAAGAAGTTATCCAAATTCTCTGATCTAATGCATTATCATTGATCACAAAGCGTGACTTATTTTGAATCAGTCTAATTTTGTTTGATTTGTCATATGTCCCACATTAATCATAAACTCACGAACTATCATCGTTATCATGAAATCATTCTCACTCATCGATTTAATGTTTTCTTGTATTAAGTTTTCTATTATATCTTTTATTACTTTACTGCATTCAAATTTCCAGTAATAGATTTTAGACAAATTTATCAACCAACCCACAACCAAGAATACAATAATGTTCTATGTTTCATTGTGCCATTAAAATGCTTCTATCGTATAACTCTCTAGTGAACGATCCCGACAAATAAAATAAATACTGCAAGCTTGATATCGTGCACTTTCGGTATGCAAAAGAGACATGTACTTGAAGATCTCTTTAAGAATTATGTTTTGAAGAGAATCAAGAGTCATTGTAGTAAGTTGCAATGGGGGTCTATGCAAGGGACTCCCTTAAAAGCTTCATGGCGCCGTTGTCGGGGAGGTTGTAGCATTATGAATTTTAGAAAAAATATATTCTTTGGTTTGTTATAATATTATTCATTTATTATTATTTTGTTTACACTAATACTTTCATTTTTTCCGCAGGAGAAATCTGAGCAGTTTATGAGTGAAAGAATGACTTGATCCTCAAAACAACCCTTGCTTCCTTTCAATTGTGAGCTTGAGAGAACAGCAAGACTGATCAGAACAAGCGCAAGGAGAAGGCAGAAAGATTACAGTCAGGGGAAACTTTCAACCATAACTCAAATGGCTAACAACGGGCAGAATGATGGTGTAGAGAATTTGCCAAATGGACAGCCAGAAAATCTGAACAATTTACCACCAAGAGGACAATTTCAAGTTCCCCTAAGAAATGCAGCACCGAACTTTATTCAACAGCATTATTTTCCTCCAAATTTTTACAACCCTGTTCCTAATCCTCAGGAAGATCAATATCAGCCGTGGCAGCCTAATGTAGATCAGTATCTAGGCGGAACGGAAGAAAAAGTGGATATACCTCCTGGTAAACTGAACTTAGCAGCTTCAAAAGCATTCTCTGGTCTAAGTGCAGAGTATCCACATTTACACCTTAATAAGTTTGTAGAACTGAGCAAGACCGTAAAGAAAGGAAGAGCTTCTAGAGAGAGCTTCAGTTGGCCATGTTTCCATTCTCTCTGGAGGGATCGACTTGGTATGACTCTTTAAATGCTCAACAAAAAGCTACGTGGCCAGAACTGGTAAAGAATTTTTTACTTAAATACTTTCCTGAGAGCAAAATAGATGAGTTTGTGGATAAGATATCCAGCTTTAAGATGAGGAAAGAAGAATCATTAAAGGATGCTCGGGACAGATTCTTTGACATACTAAAGAGATGTCCACAGCATGGTATTACAGAAATGAGACTTTTGAAGATTTTCTTCACAGGACTTTCTCATACCTGGCAAATGATGATTAACGCCACTGGAGGAGAACAACTACTCCATATGACACTGGAGAAGGCTTGGGCAACAATAGACACCATGACTGCCAGTAGAGCAGTTCTTCAGGATGATGATCCACCATCTCCCACAAGGAAGAGTCTTGCTATTCACACAGATAAAAATGATGAGAAGTTTGCAGCACTTACTAAGCAAATTGCAGAATTACAGCTAGCCCAGAATTCGAATCTTCAAATTCAGCAGCAACAGCCAATGATCATGCTTCAACCCGCTACAATGGAGCAGGTTTATCAATGTGGTCTCTCTTCCGGACCTCATCACAATGATCAGTGCCCTATTCTTCAAGAGGCACCCAAATAAGATGAGAGTTGCAACTACACAGGATTTAAGAACAAGCACCCCAACTTGAGCTATGGTAATACACAAAATACACAAAATGCACACCTCCTGAATCCTCCACAGCAAAATACCGTCCAACAGCCTCAACAAAATTTTCGTCCTCAGCAGCAGTTTTATCCTCAACAGCAAATGTATCCTCAAAGACCACCTCAGCAATTCAATCAATAGAATCGGCCATTTGGACCATTTTCACCCATGTATGCACATTTTCCACCTCAACCAGTACCTCCAGTGGCTCAATCTACTGTCCAAGATATAACCTATTCTACAAAAGTTGAGAATGCTCTGAAAGAATTCATTGTTAAGCAGGCTGAGACAAACAATCAGCTGCAAGCTTATATTAAGAATGTTGAAAACTCTGTTACTGAGATGGCAAAATTGTTACAAAGGGTAAATTACCAAGCTCATCCGAAACTAATCCACAGTGCAAGGCAGAAATTCTTAGGGGAGGCAAGGAAGTCATTGATCATGAGTTCGAAAAGAGGAGGAATAAGCTTTTGCAACAGAAGCTTGATGATATTCAGAAAATAAAAGACGACGATTATGTTGAAGATGGTCCAATCCTTAACAGTAAGGGTAAGGAAAAGAATGAAATAGACCACCTTGTTCCAAATGAAAAAGAGGGAGGTAATGATAATTACAATGCTGCAGGTAACAAAAGGGACACATTGGATGAACATATGCCCAGGGTACCGTACCCTGGGAGACTCAAAAATGATCTTCAAGAGATAAAATTTAAAAATTTTCTTCTAAAGATTAAGTCTATTGAGATCCCAATACCGCTGGTTGAATTAATTTCCGAGATGCCTTCTTACGCTAAGTTTCTGAAAGAATTGATTTCAGGAAAATGAAGGGCAGGAGAGGAACAGATGGTGATCTTGAATCAGAATTGTAGCATGGTTATCCAACAACGGATACCCCCAAAGCTTGAAGAACCAGGAAGCTTCACTCTACCCTTAATCATCAATTATCACGAAGCCGGGAGAGGACTCTGCGACTTGGGAAGCAACATCAATGTGATGCCACTTTCCACGACAAAGAGGCTGGAATTGGGAAGGATGAGACCAGTCAACATGACTCTCTTCTTTGCTGACCAGTCGAGTACCACACCTGAAGGAATGATTGAAGATGTTCTGGTGAGAACAAGAGGTTTATTCTTTCCAGCTGATTTTGTAATCCTCGACATTGAAGAAGATGTGAAAATCCCCATCATATAGGGAAGGCCATTCTTGGTAACTGCTGGAGCCATGATTGACGCTAAGAATGGAATTGTTAAACTACATGTGGATGACCAGGAAGTCACTTTTGACATGGTGAAGATAGCAACATATCCTTCCGATGCTTTCAAAATAAATGTAACTGGAAAAGGGGTAGAATTGGTCAGCACTGAGGCAGGAAACTTTTTAGACAGCTCTAATCTGTCTCTTTCTGATGTAACTGATAACAATTTCACCCCACTCACAAATACTAAAGATCATATTTTTGGTTACTTGTGCGCGGTTCGATTCGCTGATCCTGAGACAGGTGAAATCAAAGACGGATCAGAAAGTGAGGATATGACAACTTCAGAACAATCTGAGGATGACATTGATAAAACAGATCCTACAGAGGAAGGACTTGACTTAAAATTAGAAGTGCGAACTCGTAGTAAACTAATTCAATGTACTGAGAGCCCACCAGAACTTGAGCTTAAAGTATTACCAGAACATCTTAAATATGCCTTTTTGGCAGATAAAAAGAAGCTTCCGGTAATAATTTCATCCAAATTGAATGAAAAACAAGAACAAGCTCTAGTGAGCACTATCAAGAATCATATACATACAATCGCATGGACCATTGCTGTTATCAAAGACATTAGTCCACACATTTGTATGCATAGGATTCTGATGGAAGATGAGTTTAAACCATCCAGGCAACCACAGAGGAGGCTCAATCCACCAATGCAGGAAGTTGTCAGAAATGTGGTAATCAAGCTACTCGATGCAGTTATAATCTATCCTATTTCTGATAGTAAATGGGCCAGTCCAACTCAAGTTGTACCTAAAAAAGGAGGAATTTGCATAGTGACTAATGAACACGGTGATGAAGTAGCAACTAGACCAGTAACAAGATGGAGGGTTTGCATTGATTATAGAAAGTTAAATACTGCCACAAGAAAAAAGATCATTTCTTTACCTTTTATTGATCAAATGTTAGAAAGATTGTCAGGAAAACCATTTTATTGTTTCTTGGATGGATACTCTGGCTACAATCAAATAGTAATAGCTAGTGAGGATCATGAGAAAACAACTTTTACTTTCCCATATGGAACATTTGCTTACAGACGAATGCCCTTTGGATTATGCAATGCTCCTGCTACTTTTCAGAGATGCATGATGAGTATCTTTTGAGATTTTATTGAGAAATGAATTGAAGTGTTCATGGATGATTTTAGTGTTCATGGTAATGACTTTGACGATTGTTTACAATGTCCGTCAAAAATTTTGCAGAGATGTGAAGACACTAACCTGGTACTTAACTGGGAAAAGTGTCATTTCATGGTTCAAGAAGGCATTGTCCTAGGACATAAGGTATCCAGAGCATGAATAGAAGTAGACAAAGCTAAAGATTCTGTCATAGCAAATCTACCACCTCCTAAGACAATTAAGGCAGTAAGAAGTTTTCTAGGTCATGCTAGTTTTTATAGAAGATTCATTAAGGATTTCTCTAAAATAGCTAGTCCCCTATGCAACCTTCTTCATAAAGATGTTACATTCAGTTTTGATGAAGATTGTCCAATTGCATTCAAAACCCTGAAGGAGAAATTGATCACTGCTCCTATAGTTCAATCTCCGGATTGGGATTTACCTTTTGAGTTGATGTGTGATGCTAGTGATAATGCAGTGGGTGCAGTTTTAGGGCAACATAAAGACGGGAAACATCATGTTATATATTATGCTAGTCACACTCTTAATGATGCTCAGATAAACTACACTACCACTGAGAAGGAAATGTATGCTGTTGTCTTTGCTTTTGACAAATTAAGATAGTACCTTAGTGGAGCTCAAACAATAGTTTACACAGATCATTCAGCATTACGATATCTTTTCTCAAAGCAAGAAGCTAAGCCTAGATTGATAAGATGGGTATTACTGTTACAAGAATTTGACATCATCATTAAAGTTAGGAAAGGGAAAGATAATGGAGTAGCACATCATCTTTCAAGGTTGGAAGAAAGAACAGAGATGGAAGAAGCTGTTAATGACAAATTTCCAGATGAACAACTGTATGCTTTGCGGGTGCAGCTATTTGATTGTCCTTGGTTCTCAGATTTTGCAAACTATTTAGCTTGTATAATTATTCCGAAATTTGAAGACTCTCATCAGAAATCTAGATTCTTTAGAGAGATTCAGAAATATTATTGGGATGATCCCTTTCTATTCAAGTTCTGTTCTGATCATATAATAAGGCGCCGTGTCCATGAGAAAGAGGGATTTCAAATCATAAGGAAGTGCCATGAAAACCCCTGGAGGACACCATTATCCTGCCAGGACAACTAGAAGAGTTTTACACTGTGGATTTTATTGGCCCATTTTTATGGAGTGTTAGAAATTGATTAAGATGTGGACAGATGCCAGAGGTTAGGAAATATATCCATGAGGGAAGAAATGCCACAGAAAGGAATTTTGGAAGTAGAAATATTTGATGTCTGGGGGATAGATTTTATGGGACCATTTCCCCCTTCTTATGGAAATCACTATATTCTGGTGGCTGTAGATTATGTTTCTAAATGGGTAGAAGCAGTAGCTCTACCCAATAATGAAGCTAAACAAGTCACTAAATTCCTCCAAAAGAATATTTTCACCATATTTGGAGCCCCTCGAGTTATAATTTCAGATGGAGGATCACACTTTGTGAACAAGCTTTTTGAGAAATTGATTAAGAAGTATGGCGTGCGCCACAAAATTTGATCATCATATCATCCTCATACAAGTGGACAAGTGGAGGTATCCAACAAAGAAATCAAGCATATTCTGCAAGCATCTGTGAACATCACAAGGAAGGATTGGTCCAAGAAATTAGATGATGCTCTAGGGGCATATAGAACTGCTTTCAAGACTCCTATAGGAATGTCTCCCTACAGACTGGTATTTGGTAAAGCATGTCATCTTCCAGTTGAGTTAGAACATAGAGCATATTGGGCTATTAAGATGCTTAGCATGGATACTCAGTTAGGACAGGATTAAAGGAAGTTTGATCTGTCTAAAATTGAAGAAATGAGACTGGAAGCATATGAAAGTAGCAAAATTTATAAAGATCGAACAAAGAAAATTCATGATGCAAAAATAAAACATAAGGAATTTTATGTTGGTAAATTGGTTTAGCTTTATAATTCTCATCTCATGTTGTTTCCAGATAAACTTAAATCAAGATGGACAGGTCCATTCCCTGTTGTAGCAGTTCATGAAAATGGAGTTGTCACAATCATGCTCATTGAAGGAGAAAAGACAGTCAATGGGCATAGACTGAAGGAGTACATTGGACAACAGGATTTGAAATTCATACAGAATATCTGGATAATCCCTCAGCAAAAAAAAAAAAAAAGAGGGGGCGTGGGGAACTACCCAGGTTAACTGCGTAATATCACCCTTTTCTCATTTTCTTCTTAAAGGAGAATAATTCTTTATTTTTGTTTTGTTTTCAGGATTGAAAGAGACGAAGTTGTGATGAATCAGAGAAGGATGCATTGAAGAAGGACTTCAACCAGGTTTTTGAGTAATGAACACAGTTTATTCAGGATTAATTTTAATTAATTCTGGGTTTACTTTGTGTTATTTCTGATAATGCTTCACGCACCCATGCTTTGTCATCAGTAACAAAAGTGCGAGGAGTTGAATGTCTACGCTCTGTCACAACTGACAAAGCGTGAGTAGTTATTTTACATTCTTTAAGCAAGATATTATTAATTCCTCTCGCTCTATGTCAAGATTCACAAAGCGAGGGACATTTTATATAAATATGTCCACGCGATGTTGGAAAAGCAAAGCGTAGGTCTTGGAATTAAAAACGGATAAATTTTCAAAAATCTCAAATGACCAAAATACCCTTCCAGAGACCTTTCTTCTTCCTTCTCACTAACCATCACATGTCGTTTCAATCTTCTGCTTTAATTCCTGAATTAATTTTTGCTTATTAAATCCGGAAGGATCTTTCATTCTCTCATTCTCAAATAATTTACCTTCTTCAAGACCTAAACCTTTTCCCCAAATTACGAATACGAAAAAAATGGCCGCACCAGCTCCAAATGTTAGAACCACCATTATGGATATTCCTAATGTATTTTTAGGGGATATTCTATCACGACTGGGGCGACAAAACATGAAGGATGTGGCCAGAGTGGCCCCCACTTGCAGAAAATTTCAAACAGCAAGTGAACTCCCCAATGTTCGTAGAATGGTAAATGTAGTCAGGGAATTCAGTGTTGAGAGAACCCATGACCAAGAATATCGGAAGTTCTTGGGAAGATGTATGGAAGTGAATAACTACATGCTCAGACTGGAGGCAGCACTAAAAGCTCTCCGCGACATTGGGCACATAGAAGCTGCATTCGAAGTTCTACACCCAGGGATTGAAGATGATCATCACCCATCAATCTTTATCAAGGATTTCATTCTTTTAAGTTCAGAAACTCAGGAAAAGATGGATGAAGGGCTTTATTTGATGGGATCAATTTTTAAAGAAGAAGATCATATTTGCAGAATGAGGGAAAATATTAGAAAAGTTTTTGAAAATTGTGAAGAAGAACCCAATCCATTCCTTGGGCAGAAGCATAGAGAGTTCTGTGACTACCGAGCTCCTCACAACAAGGATTTGGTGCGAGTCCCTCCCCACTATAACTATGGAGCCCGGGACATTTCCTGTTTATGTTGCGAGATGACCTCCCTGATTAGAACCTTGAAGGAGGCTTTCAATGAGCATAATGTAGAATTTGAATCAGAATAAGATTTTGATTCAGAGTCTGATTAGGGGCGTCCTTGCTAAGTTCTTTTTAGTGATCTCTAGTTTTGTAATTATTGTATGATTTATTGCAGAATGTATTCGTGCGTTTGTGTTTTCGGGCTCAATTTTGTGATTCTCGCTTTATTAATATATCCACATAAGTTGATTTTACAAATTAATTAGTAATATAACTTTCATATAAAAATTTACTAATAGGGTGAATCTAGGCATAATCATTGCTGCCTACAGAGAAGCAATTTACCTAAGTACCCCTCTCAGAAACTAGGTCGGCCCTTCTTCCCACTAGATTCTCTTCTTCCTGTCATTTCAAATTCATCATCATTTATTTTCTTTCTCATCTGAATACGAAACCGCCACAATCAAATTCTCGCTTTCAACTCTTAGCATCCACAGCATCCACAGCTCGAAGAAACCTAATCGAAGTAGGAGATGCCTGGAAATAATCCGTAAGCTCCTAGAACTTATTACAAATTTTCCTTGACAAAGTTCAATCCCGTAATCGCTGCTTATTTTCCTTAACAGCAATCCTAGGGTTTATGGTTTGAATCTTTCGTCTTAGATGTTTTTCTTCTCTGAACTGCATTTGTGTTAAACCTTCTAGAAATCCTAGTTTTAAGCTTCGTTCTAATGCAATTTCTTAAGTGAAGTTAATCTTCTCTATTACAAACTTTTGACTGATCTTCCGCTTGACATCATCGGGGAGATAATGTCACGAGTAGGGCGGAGCAGCTTCAGGGATTTGCTCAATTGTAAAGCAACATGTACATTGACCAAAACTGCCATGGATCAACCTATTGTACTTCGAAAGGTCTGCTTAGAAGATCCCAATTTTAAAAGTATTTCAAACGAGTCCCTTGAAAAGATAAACTTCTTACAAATCTACAGAAGGGCTCAGAATCCAACCCTGTAGCTTCAAACAGCTATGGAGCTGTTTATAGCAAGCAATGAAAGAGAAGCTTTTCGAATTCTGGATGAAGGATTAAGGAAGATCATAAACTTTCACTGTATGCTAAGGCTCTAATTTGCTTAAGCAGAACGATAGAGTGCTTTATCTGATAAGCACATTGCTTAATGATAGATTTGTTAGCTATGATCTTAGATATAGTTTCCTTACTTTAATCTCAGAATGGGAAAGAATTTCAAATCCTTTCTTAGGGCAATCTAAGAGAAATTTTTGAACATACTCTGAACATAGTAGGGAAGTTGTCCATGGCCCACCAAAGTTTAATTACGGTGCAGACCAGGTCCCTTGTATATGCTGCGATGCGAATAGATTAGTGTCAGAATTCAGACTTTCAGCTCGGGAAGTACTTCTTGATGAAAACCCACCTGAAGACTTTTCAGATGAGGAAGAAGAAGAAGAATGATCTCTTAAATAATTTTTTCCACTGTCATATTTCTTAAATTTCAGCATTAAATTAATTTTTGATGAAGTATTGATAAGTGATTCAAATCACTTGTATTTTGTAAGTGTGTTATGTTTAGTAATAATAATGATCAGATCTTACTTCTTTAAGACATCTTTTAAATGCTTTTAAGCACTGATCACACACCTCCTGGAATTTTTTCTCTTTTTGAGTCCCACATTTTGTTTCAAACATAAATGTTAGAATTCCTTAGTTCATGGAAACTCATTTAATTGATCTAGCTATTGAACTCCTGGGAGATGTGATGTCCAGATTGGGAAGAGAGAACGTGAGAGAGCTTTTCAGAGCATCAGAGTCATGTAAAAGACTTCATGCAACAAGCAACTTAAACATCATTTATGAAGAGTCACTATGGAAAACTGTGTGAGGTGGAGAGAGGACATTTACTCTAGTAGTCAAAGGAAATTTATCACCAAGTTCCATGAGGCAGGAAATTATATGTTCAATATTGAACCTGCACTTATCGCATTTGCTGATAGGAGAGAGAAGGAATCATTCGATCTCATAAGCATGGTCTAGAGGATAAACATCAGCCCTCCATTTTCATAAGAAGTCTCTTACTACTTTCCAAACAAGATAGGAAGCTTAATGAAGAAGGGATGTATTGATCAAAACAGTAACCCAAGAAGAGAGAAAGTATTGCCAAAAGTATACTAGGCCTGATCACCAACTGGTACCCACAAATGGGAGGCCAGACTGTATACCATGTGAACTCTTCGTTATAGTTAACCAGTTTAGGAGGGCACGTGGTGAGGAAGGCATAATTTTAATTGATGATGAACAGTGGGCTGATTCAGATGAAGATGAGGACGAGAATCAGTTATAGGGCTTAGTGTAACTTCTATGATATCTGCTAGACAGTGAATTCATTTTACTTAACTTTTGCTATGCTACAAATTATATGCATTCTATGTAATATGGCACTTCTCAGTTTCCATTATTGAACTTCACTTGTATTATCCTTTTAATTGTACTCAGCATTGAAATTGGAAGCTCCTCCAAGCAGCCAAGAATTTCACTGAATAAATCTGGATCAGAGGGGACTCATATTACAGATCTACCATATGAGATTCTTGGTGACATTCTATCCAGGCTGGCCTTTGATCACTTAGAAACTATTTTGAACTGCAAACTAGTTTGTAAGGCATTGAATGAGGCTACCCATCATCCTTTAGTTTTGAAAAGGGCCACCCTTGAAGACTTTTATTTTTGGGACTGGGGGACCTTTGATCAAACAAAATGGGAGTTTCTTGACAGTTGCAGAGAGGCAGAAAATTGGATGTTCCAGCTGCAAGACGCAATGCGCCTATTTGTAAAAGATAAA
Source organism: Hygrophila difformis (assembly GCA_030278955.1). NCBI lineage: Eukaryota > Viridiplantae > Streptophyta > Magnoliopsida > Lamiales > Acanthaceae > Hygrophila > Hygrophila difformis. Next base: position 50,381,868 of record JAOANR010000008.1, read on the forward strand.
AATGAACAAGCAGCATTTGACCTCCTAAAGCCAGCCATCACTGATAATCATCAACCACCCATTTACATAAAAGCACTCATGCTTTTAAGTAAGGATGCAATTGAAGAACAGGAGAAGGGAATATGGCTATTTACAACTCTCTGTAGGAACAGGCGCAGGCTGAACGACCTTCAACTTCAAGTTAGAAGATGGATGTCGGCTCAACATGAATTCTATTCTCCTTTTTTAGGACAACCTAGAAAGAAATTATGCGGAGATAGGATTCTTTATTCCAATAATCACAAAAGGCCAAGAAACTCATATGGAGTGACTTCAATCTACTGCATGAGATGTTTGGTTTCTGAACACTGCAACTGCCTCACCAAGTTTGCAAATGGACTGGAATTTCTCCCTTCTTAATTTGCAAATTAGATCATAAGACTCTTTGTATTTGAAATTCCTTAATATTGCGACAGATTTTGTTTTGAATGACATCACTTGTAATGTATTTTGTTTTGCTCGAACAATAACTGTCTAACTATCTCAGCATGATATATTTCTCTAGCAAATATGATTAATAATTAACATCTCCACATTTAGAGCAAATCTTTAAATGTGAGGATGGTGAGAAATTTTAAATGTCAAATATGAATGATGAGTTTAGACTCTGTTTCCTATCGCAACCAACATTTAGAGAAATCTCTAAATGTGAAGATGGTGACCATGATTTAATAAATTTCTTTGTTTTCTTTAAAAAGGATTCATAAAATGTCATATGAAGAACTTCAAGCCCGAAGTGTTGAAGCAGACAAGAAAGAAAAAACATTCTGGAAAAAGAAGAACACAGAAAGCTATGTCAAGTAGCTTCAAAAGGGCTATGGATGGGGGAATATGGATATCTCAACACCGATCTTTTACATCAACCCATTAATGATTCGACATAGTCCGTCTAAAGAAAGGAAATCACATCTGATTGACTTGGAAGAGGCATTCTGGAATAAGATGATCTATTTCTGGGAATTGCAGATGATTGACCTTAAAAATGATGGAGACTTTCCTAAAGAAGTCAAACTAGAAAGGCTTCTATAAAGGGAAGAGAAATGCATGGCAGAATAGAATCAGGAGTGTTACAGAATTATAAACCCCAGGGACCATTCAGGATTAGAGTTAGAATATTTTGACTCCCAATCGTTGCCTAAATAAGCAAGAAGACTCACTAAGCATTGTTGTAAGCTCAATGAGAATAAAAATGCTCGAGCCTACGATCCTCAACAGGCACTTCCTGCATACATGCCTCCTGCGTTTTTGAACAAGAAGGGACCTCTTGAGCAGGATTTCTTGACAAACTTAGCAAGAGACAGGATCATCGATGCACGGATAAATCTCAGGCATGCCCTTGAGCCCCATTTCAAAAAGGTCATACAAGGCAAGATGGAGTGGCACAAGTTTCTTCAGACCATCCAGCGTGCCAGAAATAGCTGGATAAGAAACATGAACAAATGGAACAAGGGGCATAATCTTAAAATAAGGATTCTCAAACCAGGACTCGTGAGGAAACCAGATGAAGAGTTTCCACTTTAGAATTTTGCTGATCTAATGCCTGAACAACAAGCATGGGTTAAGGATGCTGAGGAAAGAGAGGCTGAGAGAACATGAAAGAACAGAAAGCAGAGGTCAGATGCAAAACAGACACCTCAGAATATAGTCAGGAACATTTTCAGAGAATCAGTCATAAATGAAGGTCTGGAACCAATAACAAATTATAGGAAAGTTTCAGGCCCAGTAATAACAGCAGCAGATGCATACATTCTCATCACAGATAGGCCACATAAAATCATGAAGAGATTACCTCCACCCCTCCAACAAGAGGTCCATGGACTTGTTCAGGAAAGAAAGAAGGAATTTATTGAGAAAGACATGAGATATGATCAGATGTGCAGACAGAATGCATACAAAGAGCATAGGGCTTACACTGATCAGACGGAAAAATAACCCATATGGTCCCTTAACTTTACCGGATTTCGCAATCAGTCCCACAACTTTTGAATTAACACAATCCGTCCACTAAGTTTCTTAATTTTAGCACAATCCGTCCCATATACTCAATTTGCCTCCATTTGTACTCAATTTGCCTTCATTTGTACTCCATTTTCCCATACCGTCCCATACAAATGGAGTACAAATGGAGACAAATTGAGTACAAATGGAGGCAAATTGAGTATATGAGACGGATTGTGCTAAAATTAAGAAACTTAGTGGATGGGTTGTGTTAATTCAAAAGTTGTGGGACTGATTGCGAAATCCGGCAAAGTTAAGGGACCATATGGGTTATTTTTCCCTGATCAGACACAAGGAAAAAATTCAAAAGTTAATCATGGATGATTGGGATGCATGGAATGAGAAGTATCTGAACAGAAAAGGTATGAACATTATGTTCAAGGGCTTAGGTAAGAATTTTCATATCAAGAAAGAACTTTCTGATGAGGACAGTACAGATGAGGAAGAAAGAATTGACAGAAAGCAGAGATTAGACTTAGTTTTGAAGGTTGTAGGAGAAGAAAATGAGGAAGCTGACCTAAATTTGCAGGATTATGCTAATCAGTATATCAAAGAGAAAAAGAAGAAAGACCGTAAGGTGGATCAAATTCTACAAGCCTACAAGAATAAAGGTAAGAAGAAAATATCTACCTGGAAGAGGAAACTGCATACTCCCAGCTCAAGCTCTTCAGAAGAAGCTCCTCTTGTTGCACAAAAGAAAGGGAGTGCGAGTAGAGTGAAGAGTCAGGAGGCTGGAAAGACAAGTTAGCCTTCAAAGAAAAGGAAACATGAAGATAAATTAACAATCAAGGATGTTATGGAATTGAAAAGAGCAACCCCAGAATCAGAGCAAGTGTTGGAGAAAAATAAAGAGTTACTGCAACCATCTCAATGAAGGAAAGAAGTTGTTATTTACAAAAGAAAGGAAAAGTCGTCTTTAAAGCAACAAGAACTTGTCCCTGAGGAAGTAGAGCAGCAACAAAAGGAGCCTGAAAAACCTGTTAAGAAATATAGAATAAAGATAAAGACTAGGAAATCAAAATTTGTGGTACATGACCTCAGTTCTGATGAGGAAATTGTCAAACCAATTCTGGGAGATCATCAAGCAATAGTGTCGTAGACTGGAAGTGAATATATCAGATCAGGTCATTCGGTAAAAGCATCCGCTGAAGGTTTGGAACTTTTACCTTTTAATGACCTGGATTGGGAGATATTGATCCAGAGGGATGGAAATCTTGTATTGTTGAGTATCAACCTGCAACACAAAATCTGATGGATTCTACTGTCCAACCTCAACAAACTGAAGGTATAACAGAGGAAGATTTAGAAGGACGGGATAAGGAACAGCAGGCACAAGTGGAATCAAACTCTACTAAGAAGTCAGCATGATTTGGATAAATTGCCAGAAAAAGGAGATGATCATAAATTTGTTGATGACTTCACTAAGGAAGCTGACAACTTTCTTAGGGCAGCAAGTCAATTGGAACAAAATTTACCATCGGAACAAAACCCAGTTGAGCAAGAAGTCCTAAACCAAGTCAATGAACTGGTGGGACACATAGTTCAAGAAGGATCAATCAAAGATTTGGAAGAATTTGATGACCTAAACTTGCATGGAATCACTGTGGGAAATATGAGTTCATCTTTGGAAGAATTGATTAAGAAATATAGAAAACTGGCCAGAGAATGAGGAAATGCTCACATCACCAGGGAACAAGCAGCTGAATATGCAGAAAAGCTTGAATTGGAGTTAGAAAAGGCAAATCAGTAGATGGATTCTGGAGAAAAAGTGGATCCAAGTCCGTCAGCACTCCAGGCCTATAGAGAAGAAGTCCAAAGAAATGAATCTAAGAACAATCAAGAAAGGCAGATGGTTCTTTATGAAGAAGATGCCAAAGAAAAGCAGCAAAGGGAATACCATGTTTAGCAGAGTGTTTATCAAAACATTAAGGCACAAATTCTGGCTGAGAGTCTAGTGAATCAGTGGATCTTGCCATTTCCAATCAGGAATGAGGTAGCTCAGAGGGCAATCTCTAGGATGCAAGACCCTGTTTGGATTGAAGACCAAAAGCAGAAATTGGCAGAACATTTGGAAAGCCAGGGAATGGTCATTTCAGAATCCGTTGAAACTCACTCCTCATGAATGAATTAGAACAGGAAGAACTTATAGAAACACTGAACCAGCAAAACTTGGAAGTAACTGAAAGGATAGACACAAGTACTTCACTGATGCTTAAATCGGATAAGGATGATTTTCATCATACTGAAACTGTAGAGGCTCAAGAAGGAGATGTGGAACCCGTTCAGGAAGAAAATCAGTCAGGTGATGAAAGAAATGGAGATGCAGGAAATTATCAGGAAGAGGCACAGGAATCTGAAGGGAGTGAATCAGATACTTCTGAAGGATCTTCAAATGAGAAAGAAGTTCCAGAACTTATGCCTTTGAGCTATTGGGGAAAGAACAACCCAAAAGTAAGATTGTGAATTCCTGACAGCATTGAGAAAAAGACTGAGTTCACAGAGGAGGAAATCAAATCAAATTCAATGGAAAGAAAGAAGCATTAGAAAATTACTTGGGTAAGTCCAAGATGATTGTTCCAGACAAGGGATTCCATGGTTCATAAGTGCATCAGCTACTGGAGACGGACCAATGAATGGGATATGTTCATATGGTACAATCATAAGTGAGGTTATGTGGAACTAACCAGGGAATTCTATGCTAATTTTGATGTAGAGGCCGAGACAACATGGATCAGGGGTAAAACACTGCAAATAAATGTAGAAATCTTGACTGAGATAATACATGCACCTTTATTGGAGCAGGGTCCGAAGTTCTTCTGAGGAAAAAGACTCAGGGTAATAAGCTGGCTAATGCTAAGAAAATGGCATTAGGATTTTGTTCAACAAATAGAGGAACTGATTAGAACAAAATTCCACTAAAGAATTTGAGACCTGAGTATCTGCCAACACTTGATTTTTACTATTCAAAACTCAGGCCTACTACCAATTTTCAAGGACCTTCTGCTGGGACCTTTGAAGGATTTGCATTGATTTGGGCAGGAAGGAAGTGCAGTGCAGCACACCATGTTCTCAATGTAATTCATTCAAGAGTTGGAGAAGATGCAGCACTAGCATATCCAAATCTCATCAGAAGACTTTGTGAAAAATAAGGAGTGCCTATGGCACCATTCTTGACAGAAATTATAAGAATAGATCCTCATATTCCATTGCCAATGGACACTTTAAGAGGAGAGTTGGTTTACCAATTACTAGATTTGGATGAACAAACCTCTGAAGGTTCATGATCTAAATTACCATCTCCTAAAGGCAGACAAGCAAAACTTCCTTCAAGATCCAAGTCATTTCAGTCTAGAGCAACAACAAAAAGATCAAAGATATCAGCAGCATCTCCTGCATTGAATGTTATTCCAGAGGATGAAGAGCTTGAAGAAATCTCTGCACCATCTCAACTACCAAAACAACCATTGAAGAATACAGTGTCAGTGGATGAATCTCAGAACATGAGTACTTCAATCCAAAGCTTTGCACAGCCCATGGAAATATTATTGGAAACTATGTCAGAGGACAAGCACATACAAAGGGAGATAGAACAGAAGAGGATTGAGCTTGAACATACCAGGATACAAACTGAAGAAAAACTCAGGAAAGAAGAGATGGAATGGAAAGGCAAGAGAAAATTAGGAAGGAAGAATGGGATAGGCAAGAAAGGATGAGAAGAGAGGGGATGGAAAGGTTTGAAAGACTAAGGAGAGAAGAGCTGGAAGAAAGAAGATAGGAAAGAGAGAGGGATATGGAGCTGAGGAGGCAGGAGCAGCAAAATAACACAAGATTGGTGGATATCCTTGCCACCTTAGCATCAGACTTGAAGAAGCCACCCTCAGCATCACCTAAATATCCAAATAAAGATACAGGACCATCAGGTACTGCATCGATCAAGGAAGTGCAGACATCTTTACAAGGGAGTACCTGAAACCCTTTTTCTCTTTTATATTTTTCTTTCTTTATTTCTTCACTTTTTCTTTACATGAATTTTCTAATGTTCTTTAGAAATTGTGAATTTATTACCTAATTTTAGGACAGAATTAATGCTTTTCAAGCTATAGCTTAAATCATTCGGTAAGATTGAATTCTATGACACATGGTATGATTGATAATTAGAATTAGAACATCAAATGGGACAGAGAGTTGTTAAAGAAGTAGAAGACTAAGTCTAAGTGGCTGATGATAGAAACAATAACTTTAAAGATCTTGATTGCATTCGAAGCCGCTCTTGACAACTATTGAAAGCTAAGAACTTTGAGATTGATTGATGTCATTACTGGATGAATAGTTTGAAGACTTTATGATTTTATTTGCATACTATAATCAACAAATTGGACTAAGGTTATAAAGATTGATCCAATCTAGTCTCTCTTGAAAGATTAGTGTGCATATTCGTGAAGTGTGAATTTAAGGCCAAAACAAGGGAACTGTGAAACAAGCGTGGTAAAATAATGTGGATATATGTAGCTGGCACAGCTGCTCCTCTGACTTATGGGTTGAAAAAATCTAAAAAGAGCAAAGTCAAAAGTGGGGGAGTTGAAGTCTCATCTGCAATGTCAGGTCATGAGACTCCTCCTAATAATGTGAAATCGAGCTATTGAAAGCCACGAGAAGCCACCCCTTGATAAAAAAAAAAAAAACTTTATTTTTGGCCAAGGATTCAGAAGCACAAAGTATGCACATAAGTTGGAAAGGATTGAGCGTGGAAGGAGAAAATCTGGCTAGCTAAGGAACAATGCAATAACTCATGAAAATGAAAATCACTCTAGTTAATATTTTTATGAGGTCTGGGAAATTAGAAGTCCGGTATGAAGCATCAATCAATTGAATTAGTCAAGCTTGGGATAGTTGGAAAAGAGAAGGCAATGATCCAAGAAATATCTTATAATAATTCTGAATTTTGGAGGCCACAATTTAGACTCGTTCTTTGAAACTTTGCAAGTTTCCTACCACTTGGGGACACGTGGTTTTAAATGTGAGGATGGTGATGACAGTCATTCTTGACTGCCATTTTCGTGCAAATTTGTGTCCTAATGATGATTTCTGATCATATTTTCTCTGAAGAATAGATGAAAAGGTTGAAAGAATTTCATAAGATCAGGAAAAGTTTAAGATTAGAAGATGAGTATAAATTCAGAGAAATAGCTTGAAATTACTGAAAATAAATATAAGTGTTTTACGCTATGTTTTTATCAGAACTGATCCTCGCCTTGTTATTAAGCAGGAAATGAGCTGCGAGAGATAGAATAAATATCGCCAGGACTGAAGAGTGAAATTCGGATAAGTTCAAGGAAAAATGTTCAAGGCTGGAAGTCTACGCGATAATCACTTAACATCGCATGAGAAGAAAGTCTACGCGTTGAGCTGAGAAAGCCAATTATCAAAGCGAGAAGCTGAAAAGAAGAAGTCTGAAGAAAGAAAGCTCGTGCTTTGACAGGAAGAAAATTTCAACAAAGCACGGAGCGAGGGAATAATTTTACAGAAAGCTGAGGCGAGCTCGGTTGTTATTTCCAGGACGGGTGGCGGTTACTTCGCCCATGTCTAAAAATAAAGACTTAGAGCTTAGCTCTAAGCAGCGGGAGACTTCAGAATTTCTTCGATATTCTCCTGTTCATTTAGAGCTTTCATAGGTAGGATAGCTAGATTTACATTTTGTTCTGCAATTTTATGTTCTTCAGATTTTTATTGTTTTAGTAGTTTAGTTTTGATTACTGTTTAGTAGATTAGATTAAAAATCTCTTGGAGAGAAGAATTCTGCAATCAGGAGTGTTTCTATTTCATCCCATTGACGATCGCTTCATCTTGTTTTCTTTGAGTTCATCGAATCGAATTCGCATTTTCTGATGAAATTCGGATTTTCAGGTGTATTCGTTTTCTTTTTTCTGTTACAATTTATGATGTATGGAGGAAAATCATAATTCAGATTGAATATTTTTCTTTTGGGATCGTAATCTTTGAATCGTCACAACTGAATTGGTAAGAGTAATGGCCGAATTCAGGGGGAATTTCATGATAGAATCTGAGAATCTCAGTTTGTGTTTTCGTAAACATCTTGATGTTTAGAAATCCTGTTATGAATCCATTGCTTTATTCTCTAATTCTGTGAAGAAATGATATAATCCTCGACATGATGTTTGGTTTTGAATTTTTAGAAATTTTACGATTGACATTCCCTACTTCATTCACATTATCATTTTTCGGATCATAATTGTTCGCAAATACATGTTTCTAAGAATTCTAAATCTGCATTTTTCAAGTTAGGTATTGATTCCAGCTGAATAATTGAATAAATGAATTTAGCAGTTGGAAGTTTAATCCGATCTTAATTCCAATAACAATTATAAAAGTTGGGTGAATTGTTTCTCACTAAGTTCTTAAAGACCCACGCATTGTTAAACATAGTGTGATAATCTTTGAGAACTGAAGTTTTGAATTCATAAGCCTAACTAGGACTCGGAGATCAATCTCGCTTTAATTCCCATGGAAATATCGCGAGGTGAGTCTTTGAGAATATTCAAGACGCCGTATTTTTCCTTCATGCACAAACTCAGTCTCGCTATATTCCGTCTTTGGAATGAAGCGAGGAACTTACTTACAAGCTTACACTCCATAATGTGTTATTTCAGAACCCACGCTTTATTCATTTGAACAAAGCGAGGGAGCATTCCGAGATAGGATTCAGAATTGGTTCCTTTTTCTTAAGGAAGCCAAGTATCTCCTTGCTATATACGTATATCATCTATGTTATAAATAGGAGTTGACCAACCTCGCCATATTCTTAAGAAATCTTAAACATAGCTCCCTCCACGCTGTTCAAATATAGCGCGCGGATAATTAGGATGTTCATAGTTTAAAATCCCAAGATAATTACTGCAAGTTATTTTGGACATATATTTCGCAGATTTAATTCTCAAATCCTTTTTAAGGGAAGTTATTTTCCCACTTCCTGTCTAGCTCCTAAGCCTGTATTTTCGGAGCACACTAGCATTTTACTTAGAGGACTCAGAACCCTCATCGTTTCTTTATACATATATTACTATCTATATCCATATTATTTTGGGATATTTTCCGGACTGAGCAGAGTATCTCAGCTTTCTTGTAACGAACACATAATTCATAATCAGTCATGCACTATTACACACTAAAATTTGGATAAGGATATGAGTTTGCTCAACCATCATCTACTCAGGATAATGAAGAACAAACTTGTTCTGCAGGTTGACATTTAGTACATGTCGTTTAAAAGGGAAAGATGTTTCAAAAATCATCTTTTGTCTTAAGAATTGATGAAAATCTAGAAGAATTAACCTCCGGGGGTCATAGCTCTTATGATAGCCTAATCATATACTATGAGCAGGAAGTTAAACACTGTAGAAATTCATCAATCCTGAGTCAAGTCATGAGTGTTTAGAAATGTTTACAGTGGATTCTCATGCCAATGCATCTATATGAATCTGAGTAGTCCAGATAAGTCAAGGACTTTGATTAGCAATTTCATCTTGATATACTTACAGGACTATTATTTCTTATAAATACTTGTTGGAATTATTTTTAGAAGTCCGAATCTTATAAAACCCTTGGATGATAGATTTAAATACCAGCTTTTTAATTTGTCGTAGAGGACATCTATGTTAGGATTATGAGATATCTTTCTTTTCAAAGTAATAAGAGAACAACAACAAGTTCAGACTAGTTCAGATTGATTGGATGTGACCTTGAGTTTTTAATGGCTTAATCTGAATCCGGAAGAAACAGATTAAGTGATATTTGTAAAAGCTTACGCTAAAAGATAAGTCTGACCGATTATCTTTTAGTATTAAGTATCTCACGATTTCTGTTCGGGAAATGTTATGACACTAGATCAAAAGTACTCGTCTTGGGAAAGTGATCAAAGACATAAAGGATTTAGCAAACTTTATTAAAGAAGTTATCCAAATTCTCTGATCTAACGCTTTATCATTGATCACAAAGCGTGACTTATTTTGCATCAGTCTAATTTTGTTTGATTTGTCATATGTCCCACATTAATCATAAACTCACGAACTATCATCGTAATCATGAAATCATTCTCACTCATCGATTTAATGTTTTCTTGTATTAAGTTTTCTGTTATATCTTTTATTACTTTACTGCATTTAAATTTTCAGTAATAGATTTTAGACAAATTCATCAACCGACCCACAACCAAGAATACAATAATGTTCTAAGTTTCATTGTGCTATTAAAATGCTTCTATCGTATAACTCTCTAGTGAACGATCCCAATACTGCAAGCTTGATACCGTGCGCTTTCGGTATGCAAAAGAGACATGTACTTGAAGATCTCTTTAAGAATTATGTTTTGAAGAGAATCAAGAGTCATTGTAGTATGTTGCAATGGGGATCTATGCAAGGGATTCCCTTAAAAGCTTCAAAAGCCAGTGGGAAGGAACTAGCTCAAAATTAAATAAACGAAGAGCCTCCCGTGAATCACATCTGCAACATAGCTCCATAATGCCAAGAGATTTAGCCAGAATCAAGCCATGCAACAAAGCTGCAAGTATGCTTGTAACACAGAATATGAACCAAATATATTTATTGTATTCTAAGAAATAATATATATAGTATATACATTATAAATATTTGATGGTATGTAATTATCAATAATATTTCATTTATTTTGTTTTTTAAGCATATTATAAAATAAATATTAAAATATAAAAGAAATAATTATCAAAATATGCCTTCATCAAAAGCATGTATTAATTTTTTACCCTTAAGAACACATTAATGGCAATAGACCACTACATAGTAGTATTTTAGCCCACCCAATTAATCTTGTAGTGACGAAATTGATTCTTAGGTTGATTAGGATGATTACCAATATAGTGATATATTGTAATAACACTACAAGAAACCACCTAATTCAGTAGTTGTATGATTTTTTTTTCTTGTATAGTATAATAACCCCAAAAATAAAATCTACGTAGAGTTAAGAATTAAAAAAATGAAAACTTGATTATCCATCTTTATGGAGTTGTACAATATATTTGAATCGATTCGCTTAACTGCTGAATCGAATCAAAACCTAAGCTCCGGTTAACCAAGGACTTCGGTTACAATACACTTTAAGTATTTGTCCGGTTCAAATATACATACAAAAATTCCTGAAAAATTTAGGTCAACCGAACCGTTCCCACCCGACTATAAGGTGTATGACTCTACATTAGAAATTCGAGAATTTATTAATAGATTCGGCCATTAACAACAATCATTATTAAAATAGATCACTACAAACATATGTAATTGGTGTTTTAAGCCAAATGCTTTTGTAGCGGGCCACTACAAGGTCATTTGCCCGAAAACCAGTAACACATGGCTATAATGGTTTATTTCAATAATGAGTTTTTTAAGTTGCCAAAAATCAATAAAATCCTTGTAGTACTAACATAGTTTGTAGTGGTATATTTCAATAATGGGAAAAAAGATTTTTTAGTCCGTTTTCTTTACAAAAAATTCAAATCGGTCCGTTACTAATTTTTGCCCCTTATAGTCCTCAAACGAAAAAAATTAGCAAACGTAGAGGATTATAGGGGGCAAAAAATTACTAACGGACCGATTTGGAATATTTTTTGGAAAGAAAACGAACTAAAAACATTTTTTCCTATCAATAATATGTGTTGTTAATGGCGGAAATTTAATATATACTCTTGTAGTGACTTGTTTTGGTAGTAATATCATTTATTCATGCCATCTCAACCGAAATATCGTAATGACGAATTGTGAATTCATTATTTCCATTCACGATCAAATTTGTGTACATTGTGCTTATACGATCAAATTGCTACACATTCACACACACATAAATATACTAGAACTCTTAAGTGGCGCGCCCATACGCCGCACTCGCCAGTAGAGGAAAAATAGGTAATGTGTATCATACTTTGGTAAATAACGGTTGGTATATTATGTGATACATTGTTACAACTGTAGTAATACATCGTGTTGCTCTAATAAGGTTCGAAATCATATGCGGAGCAGGTAGGCTTTTCTAAAAAGCAATTGCAATATTTTGGATCGCAAACCTAATGTAGGCAGAATAAAAGGAGAAGAATAGAAGCAAATGGGAGTCGAGGAAGATAATCTGCATTTCCAAAACCACAAGAATCCAAATGTCAAATGCACTTTGTATAGTTAACTAATTTATTTACAATTTTAAAATTATTACATCACCAGCAGCACACATGTTTGCACAATTGCTGACCTTAATCACCATTTGTTGACCTTTTGAGCGGAAAGAAATGTAGTCAGAGAAAACAGCCAATTGTCATGTACTAAAGCATGGTTTGTGCATGGATGTAAATTATATTCACAAAACACATGGGTATTTCATATAAATAGGTCATTAGAAGCATGTCAATAATGCAAATTAACTTATTCTCCACTATTTACAGCTTTCTAAGGAAGATCAAACTTTGCCAATAATGCCCTCTGCAGAACATTATCAGTTAAATAATATAAGCTTCAAATTAAATAGTCAAAGAACTAACACTCGACGTGCAGTTGATCATTGATCAATGCAGAGATCAAAACAAAAAACCTGCAATAAATGAACTATTGCACGGAAAAATAGTTTCATATATGGCATTAAAAAAAATTAAGCCAAACAAATTCATACAACCCATAAGACAAATCCAACAATCTCAACAAAGATCTCAATAATAACTGGAGAAATTCACTGTTATGGTAAATTTTAGAATGCAAGGAACATCCTTTCTCCAAGCACACTGAGTGCAATGGCAAAGGAAAACGAACGCAAAACTTGCAATCACATACAAGTAAGCTCACTTGAAACTCAAATTAATTTCAGAGAAATATAGCATAAAAGCAAGAAATACTCACAAACATTCCTACAAGATGGATAATGGGAACAAAGTACTGGTTTATTCTGTTTCCTTCAGCTTATCCACTGAATGCTTATAAACGCACCTTAATAATAACACCAATTGTTCTATTATCTGCTAGCACAAGAGTAAAAGAATTAGCTGAATAAACAAAAGGCAATCCTTTTTATAATGAGGTGTTTGGCAGCAAATGAGGTGTAAAGCACTCAATGGGTTAGGCAGTGGCTAAAGCAATGACGCCAAGGGAATCGCCGGAATGGTGCAAAGCAAACAATATTTACACATTCAGGAAATTAGGGGAAAGAATCAACGATTCCGTAAAACCAGTACACAACCCCGGTAGAATTGAAAACAAATTAGTTGATAAGTGAGTCATTTACAAAAGTTACAAAGGAATGTTGTATACCTATCACTTCCATAATTCCATCCAATTGCGAAAGTGAATGAAAAAAAAAAAGAAAAAGAAAAAAAAAAGACACAACTTGGATAATCTCAACACAACTATCCAAACAAGCACAAATCGAAACATGAAAAGAACAGATGAGCAGGTCAGGAAGCAAATACACACCCACTGCCGAGCACTCATTAAAGTTAAGAAAGAGGATTAAACCACTGAGGAGTTTTGAACCCTAAGATTAGCTCATCACGATAAAATAAGCAAAGAAATTAGAAATTCAATATAATCTAATATTCAATTGCGAACAAAGCAGAACACAGGCCACAAAAATGTAAAGTGGCAGGGAACAAAACTATTTGAATTACTTTAAAACAAAGGCATTCTATATTACTTGTTATAAGTCTGACATAGTGTGAACTCACCTAAAAATTCAAACAATTCTTGAGCTGATTACAGAATCCAAACTCTAACTTGTCCGAATCATTGGATGAGAACTCATTTGAGGGGGCATGCAGGCATCGGATCACTTCAAGCTATGATCCAGCTTTCATGCATATGCTTAAAATTTGAAAAAAATTCATATTGATGGGAAATATAGAAATAACAGGTTGAGAGGTTCGGACAATAAAAGAGAAACAATGAAGGAAGCATTTTCAGAGAATATGTGGAAAGCCTAGTGCTGAAAAACATCGGAACAAAACTCATCTCAACCAGCTGGAGTGTGAACAAAAAGAGCTGCAAGAGCCTTGTTTACAACAGCATAACTTTTTTGCTTCGTCAGTTATTTCCTGAGTTTTTAGCAGTCACATGCTGTCTCCAGCATCATGTACAAGGAACATGACACTGATGTGTTAGTGTGACATTTAACCATTTCTGGCCACCAAACAGGAAAGGTTAAAATATCATGGCAATTCAACCAAAAACATTCACTGAGAAAATCCCAACTCACTTCAATAGTTACACTAAGAGAGGTAGTCAAATATCATGGACAGATTTCAGAGTTCGATTACACAAAATAGACGGACACAACAAACTCCAAATTCTGAGAACAACATTCCTAAAATTCTTCAAATAACAATGTTGAGCAATAGATTCAATAATAACTCATGGCAAATTAATATCCAAAATTCATTAAATTTTACACAAAATTAGAAAACAGCGTCAGTCGACTATTCCTTTCGGACAAACGGAACACAAAGATCCTAAACCCTAATTTTTTTGGCTCCACTTGAAGTTACAAATTAAATGGGCACAGGTTCTGTAACACCCCGGATTTGGTAACCCAGGCCGAGGTGTCACCGCCGCATCTTCCTAGCAAGACACGGATTCCCGAGCTCGCTAAGGAGGTGCAAGGCTTATGGGTATGCAAAGTTTTAAAAACATTCGACAATGAATCCGGAATTTATTAGTACTTCAGTCAAGTACGATAGTAAAAAAAAATCATCATGCATGGATAAGGTAAATGCAGCGGAAAAGTAATCACGGCCAACACGGCCAAAACCTCGGGTCAAACAGACCCGGTAAAAACAGTAATACGGTGCAGAAAGCGAAAATGTTCATAAATAATTCCCCCCAAGTGTATGCGTATGCGTCACTCGACATACTCTGTAAAAGAAAAATGACAATGGTTGTCAGTATAAAAATATACTGAGTAAGTTAATTCCTAACTAACAAATAAAAGGGGTTACATGTGTTTGAACTAAAGATTTCGCTTCTCATACATAAATTTAAAATACATAATTCATTTGCAGCGGAAAACATGATTGAAGGACATAATTTTAAAAGCGTAATTAAAAGCATAATTTAAGATGCATAATTTTAAATACATAAATTAAAAACATGATAAATACGATTTAAGCATAATGGAACACACACAAGTCTTTTACATTTTATCCCGTAGACTAAGAAGAGGACACCATACCGGGAGATCACTAACGAGGCAATCTCAACATAGGACCACTAACGAGGTAGTCCAAACAATGGGAGACCACTAACGAGGCAGTCTCAAAAAGATAGTAGGACCACTAACGAGACGATCCAAAAATACAGCGCGCGAGATCACTAACGAGGCAATCTCAGATAGTAAGGAGACCACTAACGAGGCAGTCTCAAAGATAATGATAGCATGAAGATCGGCTCAGCCTAGTGAACGGGATTTTTCGAAAGTTCGTATTTCAATGTTATCAAATGATCGATATCGCGTTTTTATAGTTCGAGTTTTCTCAAGTTCGAAAAATCCTATTCGAGGCAGTTTACGCCTTTCTTAATTAAAAATTCGTTTTTACACCAAAAATTCTGAAATTTTTACAGTAGTTCGAAAGTACACACATGAACAACTTTCATGTTTTAAGTTTTTGGAAATAAGGTTCCGAAGTGAGTCGAAATTCGAGTTCATTGCAAAGAATGATTTCTGTCTTAAAAACTGGTTTCGTCACAGGTTCGTGCAACGCCGATTAAAAATTCATTTCAAAACCAATTGACGCGAAATTTTTACAGTAACTACAAACCATGTTAAGGAACAACTTTCATGTTTTAAGAATTTGGAAATAATGAATTCTTGGTACTCAAAAATCGACCACAACCCACTGTATACTCGTGGGCTCCGAATTGGTTTTAAAACAGTTCTGAAAATTCGACCGATTGACATATCAAATGAACACCAAAATCCGTGAAATTTTATATGCATAATGTAGACACAATTATCTACAACTTTTGTTTAGGAATGCAAAGTTAAATCATTCGAAAAATGGGTGAAAAACATGCATCAAGTCGAGTAAGGGAAACTGTCACAGTTTAAAAATGTTCGGGTTGTCACAGAATGTTTACGGCGTGATTTGGGATAGCAGAACTTAATGTCAACGGCTGAAATTTGGACACAAGATAGATAAAGGTGTTAGGAACAACTTTTATGTTGAAAAGTTTTCGGTTTGAATTCCTGAAGGTCGAGTTTTAGGCGAGTCTTTGAAATTGGACGAAAATAGGGTTTTTGAAAACCGATTTTTGTTACAAGCCTATATCTCGAGTTTTAAACAACAAACAACCACGAAAATTTGTGAGTAAGGTTTTAACTTACTTAGAATGAGGATGGGGTCGCTGAAAAGGGTTTCCGGAGATCCTAGGGTTGCGACGAACGGCCAACTTCTCCGATCGCTTTTCGTTCGTCCCCCGACGTGAAATCGTAGCAAGGGAAAAGATGTTAGATTTCGAGTTTTCAAGGTTTATGGACGAACTAAACACTATACCATGACTTACCAAAGGTCTAGGAAGCAGAGGCTTCGTCCCATTTGCCTTGTCGTTGCCGGAATGCTCGCCGGAAGTGGAGTCGAAGAGGTTTTCTTGCTTGGAGAGGATGGTGGGAGGTCTAGGGTTTGTTTTCTGTACAATGGTGGAAAGGGGGTGCCCAAATCCGACTTTAAGCCTTTCCCTAAGGCTGTGATCGGCTTGCCACCGATAGAGGTCGGATTTTTGGCAAGGAAATCGCCATGGAAGGAAAGTTTACACCTCCTGCACCTCTGGCGCGCTGGTGACGCGCACATAGGCTTTTGTCCGCGCGGAGTACGCGCGAACCATCCAGGGACGCGACTCCCTTTGGCCGCGCGCATGCGCGCGGGGTGCGCGCCGGCAGAACCGGCCGGTTCGGGCGGTTTTTGTGGTGCGTCGGTTCTTTTCTTCCTCTTCTCGATCGGGTTTCCATCCTTCGCGCTCTTGGTCCGACTTTTTGTGTCATTCCCGACTCGAAATTCTCATGTGGGTTTATCTACGAATCCGATCTAACTCCCGTATGATAACCCGTCTACTTAAACTCGTTCCGTCCTTCCTTAATGATTTTACTGAAGTTGTGTTTTGGTTTCTTCGGGTTTAACGATGGGATGCTTTCGGTTATGTTTTTATTTTGTGATTTATTTTATGACTGAACTTAGAAATTAGTTCCAAGCTGCCTACGTACCCTGTGAGGGGATCAAGTCATGACGTAGTTCCAAACAATTTGAATTTGTTTTTCCTCGGGTGTTACATCCTCCCCCCCTTAAGAATACAGTTATGTCCCCATAACTGTGGTCGGGTCGTCTTGGAAGGGGGTAGGGTAACGTTGTCTCATGTCGGCTTCCAATTCCCAGGTTGCCGTTCCCGTCTCGTGGTTAGGCCACGGGACCTTGACCATCCTTACAAATTTATTTCTTGTCAACCTCTCCTTGTAGTTGAGTATTTGCACCGGGGTTTCCTCATAAGTCAAGTCATCATCCAATCCGATTACGTCTGGTCGGAGCACATGCGGCGTGTCGGGCACGTGCTTCTCCAGGTGGGAGTCGTGGACCCGTTATGGATACGAGCAAACTGTGGTGGGGACATTAGTTAATAATCGGTTTCCTATTCCCTACGGAATTTCTTATGGCCCCTATGTATTTACGTCCCGCGGGCTCCTTGTAGTCCTGCGAAAGGAGGATGTTAGACAATTCTGCTGTCCTTGCCAGGAATAATGCCAGGTAATGCTCCATGTCGTTGTATTTCACTGTCAATGTATGCCCGGGTTCAGTGAGGAGCGTATAGTGATAATGGCCAAAAATGACCATTATTTTCAATCCATTTCCGTGTCTTAAACGGGCATTTGATCGCATTTCGGTCTTACATTAAGTAAGAAAGCAGTCGAATTGGACTGATTTATGCATAATTGTAAAAATAATAAGCTGGTGTGAAAAATGCATAAATATGTAATTTTATTACATATTTATGTTAGAAAAATCCAAAAAACATGAGAAAAAGAAAAGAAAAGAAAAAGGAATGAAAAAGATGGGAAAAAGAAAGAAAAAAAGCCCACAAAAAGAACAATTTCGGCCCATCTGGCCCAATCCAGCAGGCCCAGGAACACCTTTGTCGCGGAAGCCCTTTTGTCGCGATGCATGGTTCCGCGACAAAGGAACGCTCCGCGACCAAGCAGCTCAGATGAAGGAGAAGACCAGCCGGAGCCCTCTGTCGCGATACCTTTGTCGCGATGCCCTGTTCCGCGACAAAGGCCCATTCCGCGACAAAGATGCACCATTAGAGACACAAGACCCAGTCGAGAAGCTTTGCCACATGCAGTGTGTTCCGCGACCAAACTTGGTGCTCCGAGACAAAGCTGTGATGTGTGTGATGTCTTGAGACACAATGGGCTCAAATCAAGGCCCATGAGCTTAGGGTTTCCCCTCTATAAATATGAGGTGTTTCCCATGAGCAGGGGGTTGGAAGAATTTTAGAGAAAATACACATTCTTGAAGACAAGTGGGGAGTTCAGTAGTTTAGTTTAGTTTAGAGTAGTTTAGTTAGATTTTTCTTGTATTATTTAATTCATGCACTAGCTAGATGTAGTTTATTGCACTTTGGTTAGATAGCCAGTTTTACACCTTGTTTTCTTGTTCTAAACTTCTGTTTAAGGGTTTGTGGCACTCAAATCATGGGTATGAACAACACCGTTTAATAATATGGGAAAACATTCTCCATTTGTGTCCCAAAATCATGAAATGGGTCTCACACCCCATGGATCTTACTGCTTTCGTTTTTCCTTGGGTCATTTGATCCTTGTTTTGCATTTTTATGTCACTGCTCGGTGACTTTTTCTTGGGATAATGTTGCACGCTTATGGGTGATCAAGCTCAGATTAGGGTTTCTTAAGATTTAAGTTTGTTTCATTTCTTTTATGTTCAAGCATGTTCTAGCTAGATTCATATTCTGTTTTGTCCATTTTTAGCTTAGTTTGACTTTTGAATCTGAAAAGGGTGAGATCACACATAATGCATGCCACTGTTCCACTTTACTTTTCTGACATGTGTACTGGACACACCTTTGTCGCGGAACAACTCTTGTCGCGGAACCACGTTCCGCGACAAAATGACGCTTTGGCGACAAAGGTGCCAAAGAACATTTGTTAACCACTATTTTAAAACCCTTGGTCGCGAAACAACCCTTGGCGCGGAACCACATTCCGCACCAAAATCCTGATTAGCGACCAAGGACCCAAATACTTGTGATTTTATTTTGGAGGGGCTTTGTCGCGAAGTTACCTTGTCGCGGAACCACGTTCCGCGCCAAAACCTCTTGTTCCGCGACAAGAATTATGCCTTGTCCAATTTTCAACCCCTTTGTCGCTATACCTCCTTGTCGCGGAACCACGTTCCGCGACAAAATTTTTACTTAGCGACAAAGCAAACCCTAAATTTTTCAAAATTCCATTCCTCTTATTTCCCACCCCTTTGTCGCGAAACCTTTGTCGCGGAGCCATGCTCAGCGACACAAACTCTGCATCGCGACAAAGTGGCACCTTTTTGCCAAATTTTTATTCTTCATCTCACCCCATTAATTAATTGAACCTTTATATTAATATTTTGAGGTTGAAATCCAATGATCTCAACCCATGATTAATTTGATATAAAGAACTTTGTTCAATTTCCCATTAAAAGATTCCTCTACAAATGATTAAACTCTAATGATCTAAGTATATAATCCGGACTGTAATTAATTAATTATGGAATGAGTGATTATTTAGACATGAAGAGTAATTATGGATTAATTTCCATACCCTTGCATGAGAAACCAATGTCTCTCATGCAAGATGACCCTAAAATATTTTCTTTTATTTATTTTGTCTTTTCCGTGATGTGTGAAACAGCTAATAAGGAATATATCAGATTAATGTTGGCGGGTATTCCCACACGGATAACTAGCTCGTTTTCTGTATATTAATTATTAATTGTTATTTTGCATGGTCCGGATAGTGGTCGGTGGAAGCCTTGGCGGTTCGTCCATTTGGGATTATAATAGCTGCTCAGCTGACTCCTATCCGGATACAGTTTTCTTTTCTTTACTTTAATTTCAAACCCGAATCTGGAGCTGTAGTAATATTAGGTAATATTTGCCAATGTCATCTAATAATTATTGCAGTGATAGAACATGTGGGTTTTTATCCAAATTCACAGATAGTGGAGTCTAAGATGACAGTGGCAACTGTCATTTAGGGAATTTCACTATCTAAAAACCATTCCATCTGGAATAATTGGGAACTGGATAGCAGATGTTTGCAGTCCAGATCACCCCAGTTATTTCTGGCACTCTTTTTAGCCAAATAAATTCTTCTCATCCCCGGCTATTTCATCTCTGTGCGTCAACTTCTGTCTAAACCCACCTTATATTTTGGGTTATTTAATTTTACACTTCTCTATAAATTTATGCATGATATAGATATTGTGGTCAATATTATTTTGGGATCCTTCCCTTGGACACAGGAGTCTTGATTTTAAATCAGATGCTTCATAATAAATTTCCAACAAAAATTCCTTTATAAAATCCGGATCTGAGTAAGGGATAAATTCAACAGTATGACTAATTCATATCCGACTGGGGGTTGATTTTGGGAAATTAGAAGCAGAGTCAGCGATTAGGTCTCACCTAGACTGAAAGGGTCTGTGTTCTTATTGAGAGTCTAGTACCTGATAGGGAATGATTTTCAGATTTATTATTTTCCAAAATTGCTGTTTGTTGGAAATCTTGTATTAAATATTGCACTGGGTCAGATTCCACTTGGATTCCGATAAGGTGTGACAGATAATACTAGAGGAACAGCATTCGGGCCTTGGTTATTTTCTAAGATAGGGTTGAGTATTCTTTCAACTGCTATCTTCTTCTGCCAAAGCCTATTTTTGAGTCCTGAGTGAGTGCATCCGGAATGAACTAATTTATTAGTTCGTTTCATTAGTTTGTATCTCATAACCACCCGACGGGAAGTGAACACTGCAAGCGGTTCACCGAGAATAGGGAATTCTTGATCCACACCCATTCATTCTGACTGGGGGCTTTCTTTTACTACCAGGGTCAGACTTTCAAAAACCTCCGAGTGATAGGGTTTTAAATGCTTTCTTTACCGCTTTCTTTTAAATGCTTTCGTTAGATGTCACTCGGTTGTATTGAGAGTTGTGTAACTGTTACAAGGACTGAGAGTTAAGGGATAGTTCAGAGCTTGATTAGAATCTTTGGGTGTGACATGGGGGAATGATAGCAGTACCTGACACTTCAATAAATGATTTGTCAGGTGTTGCTTGTCCATCACAGATGAGCAACACGCTCTGACGGGAGCAGTTGTGAGTCTGTGGTATCTTAGAATTTGTTTCCTTAAGAGCATGTAAACTCTTACTATAAGTACCTGTCTGTTAAAGGGAACATGGTACAGAGAGCATGAGAGTTAGCTATCTGATGGATTATCCCAAGCAAAGATCTGCGTAACAAAATGGAAGTTTAATTGTGTTTCATTTGAATCTTGTCCAATCTTTATTCTTTTCTTCCTGTCTCTTCTGTCTCTTTTTAAATACGCTTCCCTAGAATAATTTTATTTAATTTAATTCGCTTTCTAGAATAACTTTATCTGCTTTATTTTAATTGCTTTCATAGCCTAGTTTAAATTACGTCAAGTAGTTGTTAGTCATTACACAAACTTGAATCGAGTAACCGAGTGGAAAATCTTAGTGAACGACGTGGGCCCTGCTTCTATCGCACATCCTCCAGTGAACGATCCGGTCTTACTATAAATTACTGCAATTTTTGACACCGTGCGCTTTCGGGCCACAGTTTCTTAAACACGAGTGATAAAAACATGACTACTTATAAATATATCCCTAAACCCTTTCCCATGAATTATAACACTTTTCATTTAATAAATCTAACCTGGTATAATTTAGGAAAACGCTCGTGTGGACGAAATTGTCAAAAGTTTCATGGCGCCGTTGCCGGGGAGGATGCAGCGTCGTTTATCAAGAGAATTACATTCCTGATCACTCATAGATTAGCTTAGATCAGTTTAGTTTAATGTAATATATCTAATCCAGAACAGAAAAAGTACCCTCAAGATTGATTGAACATTTAGAGTACCAAGACTCTAAATGTGAGGATGTTGAACTGAGGAGAAAACCTAACCTATTGGGTATTTATCTGTCTTGCAGGAAATTCGGAACCACCCAAAAAGAAGGAGCAGAAAAAGCATGGAAAACCAGGTTCTTGGTTGGGAAAATTCCACAAATCTGAGAAATTATTTTCGGAGTTTAAAGTGGTTTAAGATCCGGAATAAATCTCGCAGATAAATGGAACTGACCCAACCTAATTTTATGCAAGTAGATTATTTTAAATAATGGCCCAATGTTTTGAATTTACTTGGACTGAATTCATTTAGGTCCAAGTCAAATAAAATGGACGCAGGCCCAACATCACCCTCGGGCCCAGTCCGTTGAAAATTTGACAATTCAAAAAGTTTGTCGCGGAATGACCATTTTGTCGCGGAACAACGTTCCGCGACCAAGTGCAACTCCGCGACAAAGTTCCCCTTATCATCAAACCCTGTTTGTCCTTGTCGCGGAGTAACCATTTCGTCGCGATGCACAGCATCGCGCCCATGTGCAAATTCCGCGACAAAATTTCACTCATCCCTGAACTCCGTTTGTCCTTGTCGCGGAAGCCTTTGTCGCGGAGCACTGCACCGCGACAAAGCTCCTATTCCGCGACACGGGCACACCACCCCATTCTTCCATGCCATTTTGTCGCGGTACACTTTGTCGCGGTGCATGACTCCGCGACAAAGTCCCATATTCCGCGACACCTCTAATGTCGCCGAGCCTGGTCGCGTAATCCCGTTCCGCGACAATGGGCTAGGGTTCCGCGACCGGCCCATTAGTATTTAAACCCCTTCCCCTCCCTGTTCTTCCCCACGCTCCCACACTTAGAGATTTTCGGAAAACCTCTCGTACTCGAAACTGCCATTCTCGAACGAACACCACCGTGTTCCTTCGCAAACCCGACCATTCTCAAGGGAAACTCTGCCCAATTTCTGCCATGGAACCCTCGTCTTCATCTTCTCCAAAGAAAGCCGAGCCCTGGTAAGTGTTTTTCTTGACTGTTTCTCGAGCACCCATTGCCCCTGTTCTCGCGTTTTTGGGGATTTTTGGTGTTCTTGTTCTCGAAATTGTGTGAATGGGTTTTCTTATGGTCTGTTTCACTTAGTGGAGTTTGATTTTAGGGAATGTGTGGTTCGGGGATGTTGGATTTTGATTCCCTGTTTATTACTGTAATGGCCGAGCATGATTTAGAGGCAGGGGGAGTGTTGTTTTGTGTTATGAAGGCACAAGGGAGTTCGGTTTTTGATTTTTGATTGAAATTCTTGAACTTAGGGGTATTGGAGAGCATATTAGCAGTTAGGGGGTAGAATCACCATTGTGCTGTGTTTTTTCAAAAAAATTTTAGGGCTCTACTGGGTTCTTAGTATTCCTACCTTGGTTTTGTAAATCCTTAGTCTGAGTATTGATTTAGTTATCTGAGGAAACCTGCTGAAATTCTCAAATTCCTAGAATGGTGAAATTTGGAAAACCAACGAGCATTTGGGCATTTTTGAATGTCTTGATGTTGTTAGTTTGAAGCATGTCACTGTGTTTGATTTCATGATTATGAAGCATGAGGCAGTGTGATTCCATGTTTTAGCCAGGATAAGAGTATGATCTTATGCTTTTGCCTTACTGTGCTCATGAGTGTTGCATGCCAATTTGACATTTAATGTTTTTCCCTGTTTGGCATGACTGTGTATGTATGCTGCAGTTATGAAAGTGAGTGTTTGTGTTGTTTTAGCAAGTCTGTGCACACCAAAGCCCCTTTGGCCAATCACTTTTTCACAAAAAGACAAAAATAGTACTAGGAATTTTTGGTTGACAAATGTGTTTTTGTTCCCAATGGAACTAAAAGTGTGAGTTAAGTAGCAGTATTTTGCCACCTCAACTGCTACCTCTTTACAAAATCCAAAAATGGGACCACACACATCCCACTTTTCATTAAATAAAATCAAGTCAACCTTTTCAAAAATTAAAAATAGTGTTTGCATTTTCTTGAACGTTTTAACTGTCCAATGACAGTCCAAACAATCCGGAAATAGCAAATCCATTCCGCCACGCCTCCACTGCACATTCCATTTTCGAGCTATCCATTCCATCATCATCATCTCATTCCATTTTCAACAAGTGCCTCGAGCTTGTTTAATAAAATTGGAAAAGCAAACTTTTTGGGCCCAATAGCCTACTAAAAAATTTCTCTAAGTCCAAAGACTTAGACCTTTTTTTAATTAATGGCATCCGCCTTATAATAATGTTTTGAGTATTAATCAAATAAATCACATTTCGAGCAAAGCTCAAAATGTGAGGATGTTGGTTTTTGGCTTGAAACCCAATTCTCAAAAATATATAAAAAAAAACTTGATTGGAATTAATACTTTCTATATTTTTCAGGAATGAATTAGTGATTAAGTCAGCTATTGGATTGCCCGATTGCACTCTGCATCAGGCAGCAGTAGAAGCATCTGCAAACAGGACTCAGATTAAGAAGCTCAGGGAGGCTCTGATGAGCGTGTACAGTGTTCCATTGGACCAGGGTACTGAAGCTGAGCTAACATTGAGACCCGGATGGGACGTAAGAATCCCCCCTGCAGATAGATCAACCGCTCTGACGAACATAGAAAGGGATTTCTCCCATCACATGCTGAAGTTTTGGGAACTGATGACAGACCATGCTCCGCATGATTCCATAATGACACCCGAAGTGCATTTGGAAAGAATCACGCTGAAGTTCCAAATACACACAGCTGTCTGGCAACGTCATCTAGAAGATGGAACAGTGGGAATCGATATCTCAAACTATGATATACTCATTCCCGACCAGCCCATAGACCCACAAGTGCGATTGCAGTTCGTGGAAAGACCTTTACCGGTAAGCCTGATACTGTCAAAGGGAGCCATTTCAATGCATGAGGCCTTCCCTTGCATTTGGAACCCGAGGCTATTTGACAACATGGGAAGACAAGAGCAGAGATGGGTGGCCAGGCAGGCTAAGCTAAGGCATCGGGAGATGAGTTACAACCTGCGCCACAAGCTGAGAAGAATTGAGGAGTTTAACACAGAAAGAAATTCCACCATGATAAACAAGTTTAGAGAAGAAATCAATGCAGCTCGGAAGGAATGGCATGAGATGGCACTTCTGTGGGGACAAGGCAAAGGTTTCATAACACAAGAGAGATTGGATGAAGGATTGACCTTGCCAGATGAGGATAATTTTGAGACAATTTTCATAAACAAGCGGTTTGGCCAGACAAGACCAGTGGAAAAGGGAACTCAGGTGGACCCTGGATTTCCCGAGCACATCAGAGAACTAAGGGAAAAAGCCCTTTATGAGGTGCAGCACCACAATTGGTCAGTATTGACCAAAAAGAAGGTGCAACTCAGATTAATGACAGAGGCTGAAGCAAAGGAATATCTGACGTTTGACAAAGCACAGATGATGACTTATGTGACAGAAGAGCTAGAAAGAGACATGATCAACACCATGATGGAGCAATATAGAACTTCATATCTTGAACTCCTCATGGAAATGGATAGAGAAGCCTTGAGGTATGGGAAGGAAGGAAATAAAACAAAGGTCATGCACTATGACCACAAAGTCAGGCGCCTGTTTTGCACACGGATTAAGGAGGCTTGGGAACTTAAACTGGTCCGGGTGACAAGTCAGACATTCGTGCATGACTATCTGAGATTTGCACACAAACTGTTTGGAACTCAAGAAGCTCAGGAAGATCCGGAAGACCCTGATGCTGAGATTGATGCTTATTTTTCCACCCCTCCTGAGGCCAACCCACAGCCTACCCAGCCAGCAGTACAAGCTTCGGCTTTGCCGCCAAGAGGGCAGACTAACGCGCAAGAAGTTGCTACGTCCGAGCCAATGGTGCAGCAAGAAGCAGTCCGGACTCCAGTACAGCCTGCTCAGACTGAAATGACAACACCTGCTGCAGCACCTGCCACCACTAAGGCACCCGTACAGCCCGAGCAGACATCCCGTACTGTTGTTACATCTGAAGGTCCGGCAGCATCTCAACCGGGAACGAGGAGAAGGCTGATAAAATCTGCTGACAAAGATAAACCAGCAAGAGCTCCAGAAAAGAAAGTGGAGATCAAGGAACCTGAGCCAACTGTTAGGAAAGTGGTAGAGCCCACAGATCCCAAGGACAGAGGTAAGAAACCGATGCCACCACCACCCCCGAAAAAGAAGCATCAAGTGGTATTCGATGCTGAGCTAGCCAGAAAAATGCACAATGATGAACTTGCATTAGCTGGTTTGCTGGATCAAGTAACAGGTGGTTCGGGAGTAGAGAAATTGACTGAGGAAGAACGCTTGGCAATGGAAAAGAAAGCTGCAGAGGAAGAGCAGATTAGAAAGAACATTCAGCAGACGAAGGACGAAGAGACTGCCAAGAAAATGCAAGCAGAGCTGGAAAGCAGGAAATCTGGAGAGGTTGAGCGGGGTGATGAGGAAGATTTCGAGCTGAAGATCACTGGTGGAGTCGAAGGAAAGGGATTGAAGATCAAAGAAGAACAACCACCAGGATGGACTGGCCCCTCTATTCGTAGTGCTGAGACACTAAAGAATTGAGGCAGAACATCAACGAACAGATTGAAACCAGAATCGATGCTGGAGAAAAGCCAAGTCAAATCAGATATCAGACAGAAGTGGGGCAGTTGATCGATCCCCTCGTGGGCACGGCCAGAATTGAAGAATTCATCACTCACGAAGGCCCGTCGCATCAACCTGAACAGTCAGAAGGACCACAAGACTCCATAGATCCAGTAGCACTGGCCAAAACATTGGAAGAACAGCCAGGTGACCATCTCATGGCCTCTGCGCTTAAGGAGAAGGTTCAGGAAATTGTGACTGAAGCTGCAGAGGGAAATGATTCAGAAGAAGAAGCTCGGCGAGAGGAGCAAGAATTCATGGACCAGATGGCGCCTATTCTGCAACGTCCAGTTGGACGAGCTGCAAGAATTAGAGAGGAGGAGGAGGTATCAACTGATGTTGATGACCGTAATTTTCATGTAACTACATCTTCTTTGCCTGTAAACTGTGAACTCAATACAATGAAAAATGTAATTAAACAGGTTGAGGAGGAATTCGGAGATGAAACAGCTCATGGAGAGCAAGAGCCAAGTCAGAGGGAGATGAGGCTGAACCAAGGGACGACCAGCCACAGGAAGGAGACGATCAAACAGACTGGCACACGAGCGACGACGAATCTGTCGGATCCATTCGGCCAGTCGAGTTCTGGTCTGAGAATACTGTGAGGCAAAGAATGGGCGTTGCGAAGGAATATGAAAAGAAAAAGCTGAGTGAAGAACAGGTTCAGATCAAATTCAATGGCAATAAAGAGAATGCAGAAAAGTATAAGAAGTTGCAGAAAATGATAGTGCCAGATAAAGGATTCAGACCCGATGCATTGTCACACCCCACTGTTGAGACTTTCTACAGAAATCAAGAATGGGGTAACTTCATGCTGCATCATGACGAAGATGGCTTCGTGGAGCTAACAAAGGAATTCTTCTGCAACATCGATGAAGCTGCCAGAACAACATGGATCCGTGGACAAGTGATAAACATCGCACCTGACTGGCTGAATCAGTTCTTTGGGACTCCGGACATTAGAAGCGAATTTCCCCCTGATGAGATCATGACAAAGAGAGCCAAAACGAGTGAATATATGCAACCTTGGCTAACAGCATGACAAGCGTGACTGCCCCAGGACACACATTCAACGCAAAATGGCTGCGGATACAGTTCATGCCAACTTATGAATTCTACATGTCCAAGATCCGGCCCAATTCGCATCCGCACACCACATCTGGGAATGTATTGATGGGATTTGCAAGAATGTGGAGCAGAGCAAAACTGAATATAGGGAGGCATGTATTCGAGGTGATGAAAACCCGGATAAAGGATAGACAGGTGCTATGCTATCCAAATCTGATTAGGAGAATCTGCATAGCTCAGGGAGTTGATTTGAGCGCTTTTGAGGGTGACACAGTGGTGAGAGTAAACCCACCTATCAGTGTGCCGAGACTTCCCCTGCGTGAGAGTATTAGATATTCCCTTCCCCAACTGTTCGACAGAGGAGATTCAGACGCTCAATCCTCTTTCATATCAAGTGGGCAGACATCGAGAAAACGAAAGAGACAGCCCAAGGCAAAGAAGGGAACACAGAAAACCTGTGCTGATGCAGGACCTTCGAATGTCCAAGAAGAACCTCCTGCAGATCAAGAACGGACAGAGATTCCAATTCCACCTCCGACTCAACCTCAACCTCAGATGCCTCCTCAAAGCCAGAACGTATCGCAATTCCCTGCTGATTCCCAAACAATTGAGATGGTGAGCAGGATGAGTCAATCTATGCTCGAGGGGATGAAGTCCATGACCAATGTAGTTATGGCAAGCCAAGAGGAACAGCGAAAAAGGGCCGAAGAGGAGCGTGAAGAGCGAAGGAGGGAGAGAGAAGAAGAACGCCAAGAGCGTAGGAGAGAAAAGGAAGAGAAGCGAAAGGAGAAGCAGGAGAAGGAAAAGAAAGAGGCGGAATTCAGGCAAATGATGATGGAAAGGGAAGAGCGCATGCATAGAGAAAGAGTGGAGAGTGAAGAAAAGCAGCGCAGAATGATGGAAACACTAATGCAAGCACTCATCAGTCAACTTCCCAAGCCACCCCCACCTCCATCAGATGTAGCAGAGCCGTCGAAACAGCCAGGAGAGAAAACGGATTGAGTATGTGATTGTCAATTCAATCGAGCATAATTGTAAATATCATATGAGAGAATTTCATTTCCCTTGTGCAAAATCGTTCTGATTGCAATGGAATCTCTTGTAATTGATATCATTCACTGTTTTAACTTTGGAATTTTGCAGTCCAAACAATTTTATTCTTGAAAAGATGTCTGCACAGTCCAAGATGAATAAGTGACTGTCAGGCCAAAAATATGCTGTGGACATACTCTGTATGTCAGCAGTGCCTCTTTACTGCTTTAAATTAAATGACCAGCAAAAATATGCATAAACTTGCTCTAAATTCACATGTTGAATTTAGGCTTGTGATTAAATTTTCAAACTTTTAAATTGGGATAATATAATTGAAGACATGCATGAAATGAATTCTTGAGGTTTTGAGCTATAAAAATTTAATGATGCGATCAGCTTATTGGGTAATGAATCTGCATGTTAGAGATTTTAATTGAATAAATTGTTAGAACTAAGCTTTGATTAAATTTGAGAATATTGTATGACATGAATCAACCCAACCTTGTGAGAATTGAGCCATGAGTCACTTTTACTCATTCTTCTCTTTGATGTGTGAATCATTTTGATTAAAGAAAACTAGAACTTGCAATTGGGACCGATTCAAGACCATGCCATATTCCCGAAATCGAGCATATGATCGAGGCACCTAGAAAACCCAAATTTTGGCCTTCGTTTGAAATCCAAACCCAAAAATATTTTCCCTTTAGGATTAGCCAATTTGAGCCTTAAGCCTAATTTTTCTTTGAAACCCTCTATATTTTCCTAACCTACAAAAAGACCAAGAAAATCAAACCCAAGTGTGCAAGAATGAATTCTATCAAGGCATTAAATTTGATGATCACCAATCCATATAAATCGGTATCTCATAAACCGATTCAAAAAAAAAAAAAGTTGAATTTCATTCAACATAAATAAATTGCAAATGACATGCAATTAGACAATAGTCTAATGTCATGCAATAGAAAAGAAAATCAAAAAGAAAGAGAAAAATATTGATGATCATAAATTTTAAAAATGCCAAGTTATGATAGATTAATTCTTGCCACTTCTTAGCCCAATAATTTCCCTTTCCTACCTATGTTACAACCGTATGCCCCGTTACAACCCCTAAATAAGACCTCATGATCTCGATTTGAAGAAATGAGCCGGTGGTGAGTTGGTCTGATTGCAAGCTTATGGGATAATTTAATTAAATTTGATTTTGAGCGTTCACGATTAAAACCCAATTGAGAGTGAGTGAATTTTCTGATCCTCTTATAAGTGAGGCTCTGTTTCATTAAGAATGTTCATGTCATGCCTTAATTCTAATTTTTAATCCTTGCATCTTTCGAACATGATATTCATGAAGGATTAATAATAATGTTTGATTTGTAGGCCCGATATAGTGAGCAAGTATCATTTCATTAAACACTGCAATCATGGGAGTTTAATACTTGTAGTTTTTGATTGTCTTATCCCAATCCAAAAAGTATGTGATTTATGAAGCCACGAAAATGAATTGAATATGTAGAGTCCGTGTTCTTACGAACATTGACTCTGACTGCTCGGGGACGATCAGTATTAAATGTGAGGATGTTGATAATGGCCAAAAATGAACATTATTTTCAATCCATTTCCGTGTCTTAAACGGGCATTTGATCGCATTCCGGTCTTACATTAAGTAAGAAAGCAGTCGAATTGGACTGATTTATGCATAATTGTAAAAATAATAAGCTGGTGTGAAAAATGCATAAATATGTAATTTTATTACATATTTATGTTAGAAAAATCCAAAAAACATGAGAAAAAGAAAAGAAAAGAAAAAGGAATGAAAAAGATGGGAAAAAGAAAGAAAAAAAGCCCACAAAAAGAACAATTTCGACCCATCTGGCCCAATCCAGCAGGCCCAGGAACACCTTTGTCGCGGAAGCCCTTTTGTCGCGATGCATGGTTCCGCGACAAAGGAACGCTCTGCGACCAAGCAGCTCAGATGAAGGAGAAGACCAGTCGGAGCCCTCTGTCGCGATACCTTTGTCGCGATGCCCTGTTCCGCGACAAAGGCCCATTCCGCGACAAAGATGCACCATTAGAGACACAAGACCCAGTCGAGAAGCTTTGCCACATGCAGTGTGTTCCGCGACCAAACTTGGTGCTCCGAGACAAAGCTGTGATGTGTGTGATGTCTTGAGACACAATGGGCTCAAATCAAGGCCCATGAGCTTAGGGTTTCCCCTCTATAAATATGAGGTGTTTCCCATGAGCAGGGGGTTGGAAGAATTTTAGAGAAAATACACATTCTTGAAGACAAGTGGGGAGTTCAGTAGTTTAGTTTAGTTTAGAGTAGTTTAGTTAGATTTTTCTTGTATTATTTAATTCATGCACTAGCTAGATGTAGTTTATTGCACTTTGGTTAGATAGCCAGTTTTACACCTTGTTTTCTTGTTCTAAACTTCTGTTTAAGGGTTTGTGGTACTCAAATCATGGGTATGAACAACACCGTTTAATAATATGGGAAAACATTCTCCATTTGTGTCCAAAATCATGAAATGGGTCTCACACCCCATGGATCTTACTGCTTTCGTTTTTCCTTGGGTCATTTGATCCTTGTTTTGCATTTTTATGTCACTGCTCGGTGACTTTTTCTTGGGATAATGTTGCACGCTTATGGGTGATCAAGCTCAGATTAGGGTTTCTTAAGATTTAAGTTTGTTTCATTTCTTTTATGTTCAAGCATGTTCTAGCTAGATTCATATTCTGTTTTGTCCATTTTTAGCTTAGTTTGGCTTTTGAATCTGAAAAGGGTGAGATCACACATAATGCATGCCACTGTTCCACTTTACTTTTCTGACATGTGTACTGGACACACCTTTGTCGCGGAACAACTCTTGTCGCGGAACCACGTTCCGCGACAAAATGACGCTTTGGCGACAAAGGTGCCAAAGAACATTTGTTAACCACTATTTTAAAACCCTTGGTCGCGAAACAACCCTTGGCGCGGAACCACATTCCGCGCCAAAATCCTGATTAGCGACCAAGGACCCAAATACTTGTGATTTTATTTTGGAGGGGCTTTGTCGCGAAGTTACCTTGTCGCGGAACCACGTTCCGCGCCAAAACCTCTTGTTCCGCGACAAGAATTATGCCTTGTCCAATTTTCAACCCCTTTGTCGCTATACCTCCTTGTCGCGGAACC
This sequence comes from Hygrophila difformis, assembly GCA_030278955.1. Taxonomy (NCBI): domain Eukaryota; kingdom Viridiplantae; phylum Streptophyta; class Magnoliopsida; order Lamiales; family Acanthaceae; genus Hygrophila; species Hygrophila difformis. Next base: position 50,414,049 of record JAOANR010000008.1, read on the forward strand.
ACGTTCCGCGACAAAATTTTTACTTAGCGACAAAGCAAACCCTAAATTTTTCAAAATTCCATTCCTCTTATTTCCCACCCCTTTGTCGCGAAACCTTTGTCGCGGAGCCATGCTCAGCGACACAAACTCTGCATCGCGACAAAGTGGCACCTTTTTGCCAAATTTTTATTCTTCATCTCACCCCATTAATTAATTGAACCTTTATATTAATATTTTGAGGTTGAAATCCAATGATCTCAACCCATGATTAATTTGATATAAAGAACTTTGTTCAATTTCCCATTAAAAGATTCCTCTACAAATGATTAAACTCTAATGATCTAAGTATATAATCCGGACTGTAATTAATTAATTATGGAATGAGTGATTATTTAGACATGAAGAGTAATTATGGATTAATTTCCATACCTTTGCATGAGAAACCAATGTCTCTCATGCAAGATGACCCTAAAATATTTTCTTTTATTTATTTTGTCTTTTCCGTGATGTGTGATGGACGAAATTGTCAAAAGTTTCATATAGCAAAAGAGATTGAGCAGAACAGGAAAAATAAAACTCCCACCGGGTCCCGCGCGGTAATGCGCCACAGCGCGCGGAGAGCGCGCGGCTCCACCTGTTCGATGAAATGGGGCTCGCGCTCCACGCGAGCCACTTCCCTCATTTCCCATTCGAGAACACACCCCCAATTCTCTCCACCTTGCCTATGTTTATGTTATAACGTGTTTATGTTTTTGGCAAATTCTTGTTGAATTCGAATCCTTAGAAAGGCTATGAAGTTTTTGATGTTTGGTTGTTATTGGGGTGTGATTATTAGTTCGTTCCCCTGTTGTTTGGTGCTGTAGGATATGCTGTGTTGTTATTAGAATGATTGTTTCATTCTGTAGGCAATTTCCGTGTGTTGTTAGTAACTTAGGTTTTGGTTTATTGCGCACATAACGTGTTCGACGAAATGCCACAAAGGGTCTGGGCACTAGTTTGAGCATATCCTTTGTCTAGATTACCTCCTGGTTGGTCTTAGCAAACGGTAGGATTTGTTGTTCTTACGGTATATTCGCGTTGGAAGTGTATATTGATGCCCTTTACGTATTTTCGCTTGACTTTTGTGTGGGACTTAGTCTTATAATCGGTATTTGGTAACTTGCAGGATGTTGCTCTTTTTGTGGGTCTTTTTGGCGTCTCTCATGTGTCCTCCGAGGACTAGGAGACGAGTTACTGATGAGGCTGGCCCCAGTCATGCCGCTCCGGCGATGCCTGATTCCGACGAGAGCGAGCCAGAGGAGGACAAGGAGCAGCGGGGCCCGCGACTCAGGGGCCTCCCGGACGAGGTGCGTCCTCACCGGCACGACAGGTTCCGGTTTAGGACGAGGGCTGCCCAGGACTTTTATTTCGACGAGCTTCGTCGAAACAGGGCTTACGTCCCTGAGAGAGGCATATATCCTCTTCATCTGGGCGATGACAGGGTCAGTGCAGTCTTGGAGCATCTGCAGTGGACCGGTCTGGCACGACATCCCGAGGGTGTTGCCTTCGGTTATCTGGCTATGGAGGTTATCGCCAACATTGGCGGTCTCGGGGAGGGTGACGACCTATCCCGGGTATGGGTCCGTGGTCGCTATCTCGACTTCAGTGCTCGGGCGATCAACGTCTATTTTGGCTTGCCTGACGATGGCGTATTTCGCCCACAACCTGAGGGACGTGTTCTTGCTCCTGCGTGGAACACCCTGTGCACCATAGTGCCTCCTCAGCTCGAGCACGGTCATGAGCTTCGTTTGACGACGATGGACTCTCCTTGGCGAGAGCTTGCTCAGCTGTGGTTAGGGCGCGTCCGGTCGATCACCCGGAGCCACATTGTCCTGGATCACGTCTACGAGACCATTTGCTTTATCGCGCGAGACGGTAGGGTGAATGTAGGAGCTTGCATCGAGGACAACTTGCGGGGTATGCGGAGAGGACGAGGGAGTAGGGTGATTACCCATGTTCACCTCATCTGTGGGTTGTGCGCGGCGCAGGGGATTCGCACTACACCGGAGACAGACCCGTACGACCTAGCACCGGGCCGTTGCTACCGTATCCCGACTTATGCTGACCGGCGTAGCGCCTTACGTCGTGGGGCTCCCCGTGCTGTACTTCGCCCGCAGCCTGATGACGGGGCCTGATCCTTGTCGTACCACCGGAGCAGCCACCCCCTCCTCTAGTAGTTCCACCTCCTGCTGTGGCACCTCAGGGGCAGGAGATGACTCAGATGCTGCATATGATGCAGGAGATGCGGGTCGGTATGGACGCCGGGTTTGCAGCTGGGCAGGCTCGTTATGACGCCATCGACGCTAGGTTGGATTTCTATCAGACCCGTATGGACTCGTTTGCTACGAGGCAGGCTCAGCAGCAGGCCACCATGTCCGACATGTACGCCTATGTGCGGCAGATGGACGACTACATGCGCCGGCAGTTCCCGCCTCCCGATCAGTGATGTCCCCTATTGGTTTCGTGTTTCGTTTAGGTTTTGCATTAGACGTACTTTGTTTAGTTTCCTCCTTATGAGGACGCTGCTGTTGTCTGGGATTTGTGATTTATATTTTCGTTATGTTATTGCTTAGTTAGGTGTTTGACATGTGTTAGTGGTTTACTGCTGCTTTAGAAGTATGGTTGAATTGTCCTGCCTTAGTTATGATTTATGGTACTACGGTTTCGTCGTTACCTCTTCACTGCATTTACATGAGTGGAGGCCGCCCACTAGTTATTGCATATTTAAGTGGTTGAGTTCCTCCCGGGTATGTGGATATAATACACGAATAAGTAGAAAGGATAAATGGAATAACTGCTGGAAATTCTTTTATTGCTCCAAAAGAAACTTATTGGGTTATACGCGGTAGAATGAACGTAGTAGTGCTGACAATAGTCAAAGAAGGTACAAGTAGTAATGCATCGGCATATATATATCCCTAATCTAGAAGGGGACAGGTAGGGGCATCCTCGATGGGGTCGTCCTCGTCGCTGGATACGTCAATGGGAACAGCGACGTCGGGGCCAGGGCCCAGGTTCTGGAGGATCGCCTCACCAACGTCCTGGGTTAGGTTGGTCAAGTCCCAGCCCAGGTTCTCCACTTGCTCCTCCAAGCCATCACTCTGGTCCTGGAGCTGGGCCACTTGGGCCTGAAGCTGCGCGACTTGCTCCCGCAGCTGGGTTATGTGGTGATGGTCTGCCTCCCTAAGATGACCCAGATGGGCCACGTTACCCTCCAACTGTCCTACCCGCGTTTTGAAGTAATTGATGTGCTGTTGGCCCTCAAGGTATGCGTTCATTAATTTCACCATCAAATTGACCATGTTCGCGTTGGGCTCGGCCATCTAATGTTGACAAGGTAGGTCAGAGTTAGGATATATTTTAGGCAAAGTTAAGATATGCACGAATTTAAATCTATATGCAACATGCAAGTGCAAGTCCCCCCCATTAAAATTTAATTTATTCGTACGTTTAAAATAAATTGCTAAAGGTTGGGCCTCTATAGTGGGCCAAAATTTAGTATTTCTTTGGCCAAGATTTTGGGCTATGAAAAAAAAGAAAAATAAACTTTTGGGCTAAAAATAATACTAGTAGTCAAAATAATTTAAAAATAATACTTGGGTTTTAAAAATAATGGTTTAAAATAGTAGTAGTAGCTTTTAAAAATTATCCTGGCTCTGATACCAACTTGTAACACCCCGGATTTGGTAACCCAGGCCGAGGTGTCACCGCCGCATCTTCCTAGCAAGACACGGATTCCCGAGCTCGCTAAGGAGGTGCAAGGCTTATGGGTATGCAAAGTTTTAAAAACATTCAACAATGAATCCGGAATTTATTAGTACTTCAGTCAAGTACGATAGTAAAAAAAAATCATCATGCATGGATAAGGTAAATGCAGCGGAAAAGTAATCACGGCCAACACGACCAAAACCTCGGGTCAAACAGACCCGGTAAAAACAGTAATACGGTGCAGAAAGCGAAAATGTTCATAAAAAATTCCCCCCAAGTGTATGCGTATGCGTCATTCGACATACTCTGTAAAAGAAAAATGACAACGGTTGTCAGTATAAAAATATACTGAGTAAGTTAATTCCTAACTAACAAATAAAAGGGGTTACATGTGTTTGAACTAAAGATTTCGCTTCTCATACATAAATTTAAAATACATAATTCATTTGTAGCGGAAAACATGATTGAAGGACATAATTTTAAAAGCGTAATTAAATGCATAATTTAAGATGCATAATTTTAAATACATAAATTAAAAACATGATAAATACGATTTAAGCATAATGGAACACACACAAGTCTTTTACATTTTATCCCGTAGACTAAGAAGAGGACACCATACCGGGAGATCACTAACGAGGCAATCTCAACATAGGACCACTAACGAGGCAGTCCAAACAATGGGAGACCACTAACGAGGCAGTCTCAAAAAGATAGTAGGACCACTAACGAGGCGATCCAAAAATACAGCGCGCGAGATCACTAACGAGGCAATCTCAGATAGTAAGGAGACCACTAACGAGGCAGTCTCAAAGATAATGATAGCATGAAGATCGGCTCAGCCTAGTGAACGGGATTTTTCGAAAGTTCGTATTTCAATGTTATCAAATGATCGATATCGCGTTTTTATAGTTCGAGTTTTCTCAAGTTCGAAAAATCCTATTCGAGGCAGTTTACGCCTTTCTTAATTAAAAATTCGTTTTTACACCAAAAATTCTGAAATTTTTACAGTAGTTCGAAAGTACAGACACGAACAACTTTCATGTTTTAAGTTTTTGGAAATAAGGTTCCGAAGTGAGTCGAAATTCGAGTTCATTGCAAAGAATGATTTCTGTCTTAACAACTGGTTTCGTCACAGGTTCGTGCAACGCCGATTAAAAATTCATTTCAAAACCAATTGATGCGAAATTTTTACAGTGAACAACTTTCATGTTTTAAGAATTTGGAAATAATGAATTCTTGGTACTCAAAAATCGACCACAACCCACTGTATACTCGCGGGCTTCGAATAGGTTTTAAAATAGTTCTGAAAATTCGACCGATTGACATATCAAATGAACACCAAAATCTGTGAAATTTTATATGCATAATCTAGACACAATTATCTACAACTTTTGTTTAGGAATGCAAAGTTGAATCATTCGAAAAATGGGTGAAAAACATGCATCAAGTCGAGTAAGGGAAACTGTCACAGTTTAAAAATGTTCGGGTTGTCACAGAAAGTTTACGGCGTGATTTGGGATAGCAAAACTTAATGTCAACGGCTGAAATTTGGACACAAGATAGATAAAGGTGTTAGGAACAACTTTGTTGAAAAGTTTTCTGTTTGAATTCCCGAAGGTCGAGTTTTAGGCGAGTCTTTGAAATTGGACGAAAATAGGGTTTTTGAAAACCGATTTTTGTTACAAGCCTATATCTCGAGTTTTAAACAACAAACAACCACGATGTGAGTAAGGTTTTAACTTACTTAGAATGAGGATGGGGTCGCTGAAAAGGGTTTCCGGAGATCCTAGGGTTGCGACGAACGGCCAACTTCTCCGATCGCTTTTCGTTCGTCCCCCGACGTGAAATCGTAGCAAGGGAAAAGATGTTAGATTTCGAGTTTTCAAGGTTTATGGACGAACTAAACACTATACCATGACTTACCAAAGGTCTAGGAAGCAGAGGCTTCGTCCCGTTTACCTTGTCGTTGCCGGAATGCTCGCCGGAAGTGGAGTCGAAGAGGTTTTCTTGCTTGGAGAGGATGGTGGGAGGTCTAGGGTTTGTTTTCTGTAGAATGGTGGAAAGGGGGCGCCCAAATCCGACTTTAAGCCTTTCCCTAAGGCTGTGATCGGCTTGCCACCGATAGAGGTCGGATTTTTGGCAAGGAAATCGCCATGGAAGGAAAGTTTACACCTCCTGCACCTCTGGCGCGCTGGTGACGCGCACATAGGCTTTTGTCCGCGCGGAGTACGCGCGAACCATCCAGGGACGCGACTCCCTTTGGCCGCGCGGTGGCCGCGCGCATCCGCGCGTGGTGCGCGCCGCCCGAACCGGCCGGTTCGGGCGGTTTGTGTGGTGCGTCGGTTCTTTTCTTCCTCTTCTCGATAGGGTTTCCATCCTTCGCGCTCTTGGTCCGACTTTTTGGGTCATTCCCGACTCGAAATTCTCATGTGGGTTTATCTACGAATTCGATCTAACTCCCGTATGATAACCCGTCTACTTAAACTCGTCCCGTCCTTCCTTAATGATTTTACTGAAGTTGTGTTTTGGTTTCTTCGGGTTTAACGATGGATGCTTTCGGTTATGTTTTTATTTTGTGATTTATTTTATGACTGAACTTAGAAATTAGTTCCAAGCTGCCTACGTACCCTGTGAGGGGATCAAGTCATGACGTAGTTCAAAACAATTTGAATTTGTTTTTCCTCGGGTGTTACAGGTTCTTCTATAAACTCAACCAAGGGCTGAATAAATTCAAAAACAACACTTGAGCAATCATCCTGACAATTTTATCAGCCAACATCAATGGAAATCCAAGTCCAATTCAGTCCAATTGTAATACCCGTGTAACGACCCGGATATTCTAATCCGAATATTTTGTATTTCAAATAAACAAATTCAAACTGTTTTGAACTACGTAATGACTTGATCCCTTCACCGGGTACGTAGGCAACTTGGAATTTTCAATTCTGGGTTCAGTCAAACGATATAATAAAATAATACACACAATATCAACAACAACAACACATAATGATACAATCACGCAATCAAACAATAGCACAAAATAGAAAGGACCTTAGTTCCAAGCTCGCGAGAAGCTAACACCCAACTTCGGGGATGAAGTTGATTCTTAAGGGGGGTAGACTGTAATACCCGAGATTTTTATCGGCGTCCGAAGGAATAAAATTTATTTCTTAATCCAGTCAAGGTCGAAATATCTCCGAGAAGAAGAAAATAATTTTATCACAATAAATTATTGCTCGAAAATGAAACGCCGATAGATTCAAAAATTGAAAATGGAATAAAAGGGGGAAAGGAAGCCCGAAGACATTCCATGAATCGAGTCAAAAGAATTGGAACTAAATTCAAGAAAGAAAAGAATTTTAATTCCAGGAACCCGTGAAGTCGGAAATAATTTAATTAGATAAATTGTTGCACGGGAGTCAAAAGACGACGAATTAGAAGCCGACAAATCCGAAACCGACGGACTTAAGATTTCAAACACGAAATCAATTTCAAGTCGAAATAGATTAATATAGGAATCATAATTCGAGAATGACCCGAAAAATCGAACCCGAAAACGTGGGAGGACAGAAGTCCGAAAGAGAGGAGAAAATGCCCGACGGAACGCACGGCCCGGCACGGACCGCAGCCCAGCCGGGACCCGCACGGTGGCCGCGCGGTCCTAAGCCAACAACCGCGCCATGACCGCGCCATTACACAGAACCAGCTGCCAAGCGCGATTTCGGCGATTTCTTACCATAATTTTCGACCCCGACTAAGGAAAGCCAATCCTAGTCGAGGGAAAGGCTATTAGGTCAAGGGAGACTAATCTCCCACTCAATAATCAGCCTCCAAAACTTTTTCTTCATCCCAAACCACCCCAAAACCGAAAACACAAGTCCTCCACTTTCCGACGACTTTCCGATCACTTTCCGGCGACGAAAATCAACGGAGGAGGCGTGGAGAACAATCTCTTTAGTGTTCCAAATTGTGGTAAGTCGTTCATAGGTTTTCCTTTAAGTTTTCAAGTCCAAAAATCCGATCTAACCCTAGATTTTTACTTTCGATTTTGTTTCGGGGCCAACGGAAAGGAGACGGAGTAATTGGGATGTGTTCGTAGCAAGCGTGGGCGCCGCGATCGATCCGGAGACGACCTAGACATCCCCCACTGTAATTTAATGCTTACTTGGTTTTGGGTGACTTAAAATGCAACCAAACATATGGATTTAATAACTCTAAAATCTGTCAACACGAAAAACCCCCGGCGCAGCAATTTGGTGCGAATTTTTCGAACCCCTAAAACTGCTCAAACGGAAAACTTTAAAACATATAAAACGTTCCTAAGACATAGATCTAGTTTGTGTAAAATTTTCATAAATTTTCATTGTGTTTTGATATCCGAAAACGGCCTCCAACGAACCTGCCCTGAAAGTCGAACTTTAAACTGTGACAGATTTGAAATCGGACCAAAACCCCTACTTCAAGAGTTCAAACCGAAAAACTCAAAACTAGACTTTTGATTCTAACACATTAATCTATGTTTTGTAAAAATTTCAGCGATTTTCATCAACGTTTGCTATCCCAAATCGATCCGAACATAAATTGTGGTATGAAACTTTTCAAAAATCGGACAGTGCAACGGTCCGAACTTGATGAGCTTGTTTCTATATTTTCCAAATTGATCTTTACGATCATAATGAAAGTTGTAGGAAATCATGTCTAGTATGTGCATATAAAATTTCAAGATTTTTGGAGTCCATTTGATGTGTCAAAATGTCGAGTTTTGAAACTGTGTCAAATCTGAAACTTGACAGCATACTACTTTGGTGAAAGACTTGATTTTTGGCTTGTTTCCTTAAACCGGATCGAGAAACTTAAAACACAAAACTTGTTCGCCTCGGTGTTTTCGAGTTACTGGTGAAATTTCAGAATTTTCGGACTTAAAATGAATTTTTAAATAATTACGGAGTAAGACAGCGACTTGTGTAAAGTTATATTTTGGAGAAACTTGTGAAATTTACAAAATGTGTTCTTACCTTGCGGGTTTGATTCCCCAAGGGCGATTGTTTGTTTTCCTGCGGGTTCGATTCCCCAGGATGTGTGTTGATTCCTATGGGTTCAATTCCCTAGGATGTATTTGAGTTCTTGTGGGTTCGATTCCCCAAGGGCGATTGTTTGTTTTCCTACGGGTTCGATTCCCCAGGATGTGTGTTGATTCCTATGGGTTCAATTCCCTAGGAAGTATTTGAGTTCTTGCAGGTTCGATTTCCCCAGGACGTGTGTTGATTCCTATGGGTTCAATTCCCTAGGATGCGTTTAAATTCTTGCGGGTTCGTTTTCCCAAGAACAAATTATACTAGATCATATCGAACAAAAGTGAAAGAGTGAAATCTTGAAAATACCAAATCCTGAAGTCACGAGAAAATTTAAAAGACTTGAATATCTTCTTTGTTTAAATTATGCCTTGCAAATTATTTTACCATGTAAGTTGAATTATGATCACGTGGAAATCCTTGTTTTAAATTATGCCATTTATTTATTAGTGGATGATTAACTTAAATTGTGTATTACCTACAAGCATGTTTTTATCAAGTTTAATTAAAGGCTTTGAAACCCCTAAATCATGCTAGGTGTTAACTTACTCAGCACGTTTTGCTGACCCAAACCATTTTTCCCATTTTTTCTTTCAGAGTATGAGGATTATGTATCATCATATGCATACGTGGGAACATTTGGGGAAAAACTCCATTTTAAATTCCTACATTTAGTTACGACTTGCATGAACGGGCCTGTTTAACCCGTGTTTTGGCCATGTCGGCCCTATATTTAAATTCCGCTGCAATACATGTATTTAAATATTATTCTCCGCTGCAACTTTGATATTATTATTTTTAAGTTTTATTACAATGGGCTGATTGAATGTTTTAAATTCTGAAAAACTATATCCTTGCATCTCTTTAGCAAGCTCGGTGAAACCGCGTCTTGCTAGGGAGGTGTGGCGGTGACATCCCGACCTGGGTTATCAAAAACCGGGGTGTTACAACGCGAGAATTTGATATTAATAAATACAATAAATAAAGAAATAATTAATTAAAAGAATAAATGAGAAATGGAATTTAATCCAAGAAAGAATTAAAATTAAAGATAATTTAGTGAACCAAATGGTCCCAAGATAACCCAATACAAATGGACTCATAATTCGGACCCATAATTTAATTAAGATCCACATAAAATTTAAATAGGAATTTGGAGCCCAAAGCTTAGCCCGAAAATCAGAGCCCAAGAACATATGAGGATAGAAGTCCGGAAGAGAGGAGAAAAGGCCCAACGGATCGCATGACCCGGCCCGGACCGAAGTCCAGGCCAAGGCCGCACGGTCTCCGCGCGTTGCGGACCGTTTTGCGCGCCACAACCTTTTCAGCGGAGAAGAACGACCCGTGCGAGATTCTCTCGCCCGATTTCGGATTTTTCGACTTCGGTTGCTTACCTTTCGGCTCAAGACTCTTCACAACTGATTTGGCCGAACCCTAAGACCCTTGACTCTATAAAAAACCCATCCCCTTCGACCCCGGACGATTTTCAAACTCTTCAAAAACCCTACATGTTTCAAACTCTAAATTCCAAGTCGTCGGAGGCACGAAGGCAGCAGAGGGCACGCTCGTGGACGAAATTCAAAGGGTTCAAGTCCTGGTTGGTAAGACCTTGTCAAATTTCCCATTCAAACTCGGATCCGCATCTAACTTAATCCCTTCTCTCCTAAAACCTCGATCCGGACGCGTAGAGGGAGAACGAAGGATCTCGGAGGACGAACGGAGGACGTGGAAGCAACGCCTACGAATTTAACGAGCCGGGAGATCCACTATCGAGTAAGTTAACGCTTACTGTGGTTTTGGGTTGTTAAAACAATCGAACATATAGACCTAATGAAAACCCTAACTAAAATCTGTTTACACCGGCGCAGCCTTTTCATTGAATTTATTCGGACCAATTAAAGTGTTCAAACGAGAAAACCTAAAACATGAAATATGTTCCTAAGACATTGATCTACTCCCTGTAAAAATTTCATAATTTTTGGTTAAGATTTGATACCCAAAAGTCGAACTGAACAGACCTGCCTTGAATTCAGATTTTGGAATAGAGACAGAAACATAATTCGAATTTATTGATTATTTTGACATTGGATTTAGGCCGAATTAGGTTATGATGTTAAACATAAAAGTTGTAGATCTATAAGTCTAGAATACCACTGTAAAATTTTAGAATTTTTCGTCAAGATTTTGACCTCCGAATTCGAACCGAACCAATCTGCATTTTCTTCGAACTTCTAAAAATTGACAGAATGGGTTTCTGTACTTAATCTGATTTTTCTTAATGGATCCGGTTGGAATTAGGTCTCGAGTTCTAAATAAAAGTTGTAGATAAATGTGTTAGGAGTATGCCTGTAAATTTTTGTTAAGTTTGGTAAGCATTTGATATGTTAAAAATTAGATCTCTGAAAACTGCCACGTCTGAATCCGGGCAGAACACTTTTTCGGTACAAAATCTCATCTTTGACTTGTTTTCTTAATCCGGATTGAAAAAGTTAAAACACGAAACTTGTTTGTTAGTGTGTTGGCGAGCGACTGCTCGAATTTCAGAATTTTTGGTCGTGAAATGGATTTTTAAATGATATCGGAGCGAACAACATCCTGAAATAGTATATTTTTGAGAAACTTACTAAATTTGGGAAATTGACTTTATTATCCAACAAATTAATTCTTTGAAATTAAATAAACAAAAAAATTTCAGAAAAATCCCTTTGCAACTTGATTAAAACTAAATTTAGGGGTGAGTGCTCTGCACGGTGCCCTCCTAATTGTGTCGTGCCTGTTTAGGACGATGGGATTGAAATTTGTGAAATTATGCCACAACGGCGAGATATATTTTGGGCCTACACTCTCGGGAGTATCCGTATGGGTTTCCCGAGGCTCCGGAGTGGTACTGGGTATGGCGGATTTGGCTTAGGCCAAGGCTACTTGAAAAACTTGAGAGATTCCAATGCAATCGAGAAATTGGGGATAATTAAAAGACTTTATTTATTGCTTTATCATTTATTGCCTTTATTTAAATTATGTTATATGTATGATTGGCTAGAATCCATGTTTTTAAATTATGCAAGTTATTTATTTAATTAAATTAAATTATTTATTATCTAGTAGCATGTTTTATTTAAATTAAATTAATGGCTTTAAAACCCCTTAATCATGCTAGGTGTTAACTTACTCAGCTAGGTGTTAACTTACTCAGCACGTTTTGCTGACCAAACCATTTCCTTTTTTCTTTCAGAGTATGAGGATTTTGCATGATCATATGCATACATGGGCACATTCGGTGGAAAACATTATTTTTTCTTTTATTTAAATTCTGTTCGTAATACATTCGCATGAACGGGCCTGTTTAACCTGTGTTTTGGCCATGTTAGCCCAGTATTTATATTTCCGCTGTATTACATATAATTATATTTAGATATTATTTTTCCGCTGCAACTATTTATTATTTTCGAGTGATATACGATGAGTTGTTTTATTTATTCAAATGTTTTAAATACTGAAACCATAGCCTTGCCTCTCTCTAGCAAGCTCGAAGAAGTTGTGTCTTGCTAGGGAAGTGTGGCGGTGACATCCCGACCTGGGTTACTAAAAAACGGGGTGTTACAAGTTGGTATCAGAGCCCGGATATTTTTACTATTATTTTTAAAACAATATTATTTTTAAATTATTATTATTATTATTTTTAAGTGTACACCAATGTTTTTAAAGGTATTCCTTTATAGCCCAAATTATTATTTTAGCCCAAATCATTTTTAGCCCAACACTATTTTTACATCGAAGTCCAAATTATTTTTAAAGCCCAATTATTATTTTTGGAGCCCAAATCCCCATATTTTCCATATAAGCCCAACTATTATTCTTTGGCCCACTATAGTGGCCCAAATTATACTGCTATCATTTTTAGTCCGCCATGGGATAAATTTTATTTTTAAAAGCCAATGGGAAAAATAGTGCATTAATTTATTTTCGGGGGATCATCATTTGCATGTGCATACTGCGTTTTTTATACCCTAGATAACCTAGAAGCGACGTTGTTCTAACTTAGATCTTTTGCTACACTAGATGGCTAACCAAGACATGACAAATCTGATGGTCAAAATGATGAGCACATATTTGGATTCGCAAAAAAAAAAAAAGAAAAGCAACTGAAACATCGAGTAGCCCAACTGGAGGCAAATCTGCACCATATGGGAAATTTAAGGGAAGCGGACCACCATCATATTAATCAACTTGAACAACAAGTCCACGACCTCACTGAATTAACCCATCAATTAAACAACAAGATCAGCGATCAAGGTATGGATCTGATCCACCTCACATATATCCTACTGCCGATCAGCCCGGTGGAGAATCACTTGATGGGGCCGGCAAGTCGAAACCCAGCGGAGAACGATCCAGTGGAGGAAGACCCAGTGGAAGACCCCGCTACCCTGCCGGGAGGAGCCTAGATCCTTAGGAAATCTATTTTTAGTAAATACTATTTTTCTAGTAAATACTTCTATTTTTGTACACCCTATTACTTGTATCAAAAATTTCTTTAAGGAATAAAAATACAAGTTTATTTATTTATTATCTATTTATTTAAAATTCCCTAAGTTTCAAACATTTTGGTGGCTTCCCAATTTTTTTTAAAAAAAATATCGAACCCTAAACCCTGAAACCTAAAACCTAAACCCTAACCACGAACCCTAAACCCGAAAACCTAAAACCTAAACCCTAAACCCTGAACCCTGAACCCAGAAAAAAAAAACGCGTTGCGTTTAAGTCCCAATCGAGCACTACGTGTAAATATGCATCTAACGCTCAAACACTTTCATGACTAATTGTCTTAACGATTTATCAAATTCTCTTAGCCTAATCTATACACGTTTGTAACAGAATGACACCAAGAGGTAGACCAAGAAACCCACCTACACCACAAACGACCAATGAAGTGCCACCGAATAACACGGAACTAGCTCAACCTGTAGGAGCTCAAACCTAAGGTGCGCAAGTAGCCCCCGCACCGAACAATGTGGCGAGACGCTCCGGACGATAGAGGAGGTCCTGATTGCGCTGAGAAATGCGCAGGTTAATCAAGGGCAAGCCGCGGCGGTACCTCCGCCCCAGGCTCGAATCAACTATCTGGCAATGGTAAATCCGTACCAGCCAGCCCACTACGCTGGTGAGGAAGACCCTGCAAAACTAGAGGAGTGGATTAGGACTTTTGACAAGTTGCTAAGCGCGGTTAAGTGCCCGGAAGGGAAAAAGGTGCATGTCGCTTCTTATTACTTGGGAGGCGAAGCAGACGACTGGTGGCAAGCCACCCAAGGAAAGCTATAAGAGAACGAGGAGCCCTATTCATGGGCTGAAATGATGGAACTGCTTAGGGATCGATTTTACCCCCTGAGTACGAAGGCGTCCATGTACGAGGAGTTTTTGTCGTTGAAATAAGGCGGGCAGACTGTACAAGAGTACTACACTCGCTTCAAGGAGTTGGTGCAATTTGCGCCGAGATTAGTACCCACTGATGTCGAGAAAGCCCAGAAGTTCGAGATGGGCTTGAATCTGGCGATACGCGAGGTGATCACAGGGGTACACTAACCCGACTTACAGGCAGTGTACGATCGTGCTGTGGCAGTGGCACGAGTACAACAACTGAAACGGAGGGTGAGTGGGGAGTCCAGCCGGGGCCCCTAAGACAAAAGAAATAGGGACACGAGAACTGAGAACAACACTAGGAGGACCGAGTATCGGGGAGGGCCGAATAGGCCACAACAACTGAACAATGGGAGAAGGTTTAACTAAGGGGGTCCAGTGCCACTGTGCCCAAGGTGTGGCAGCCTCATCTGGCGAGGGGATGCCCTCAGCAAGTTGCATGCTACCGATGTGGCCGGATGGTTCACCAGAGTCGGGAATGTCGAACTAGGTTGGAGAATATCACCAAGAGAGAGGATTTGGTGTAATACCCGAGAATTTTGCAACATAAAATAAATAAATAAATAAATAAATAAATAAATGAATAAATAATAAAGAAAATATAATAAATAAATAAACGTAATAAATAGATAAAGAATCATAAGAAGTGAGAAATGGAATTTAAATTAAAAAGGAATCAAAGTTCCGAGAACCCGGGAAACCGAAGGCAAATTAATTAAATAAATTGTACACAGAAACCAGACACCAACAGACTCAAGAATTCGAGCCCAATATTAAATTCAGACCCGAGTAAAAATTAGGATAGGAAATTGGAGCCCGAAGGTAGCCCGGAAATCGGAATCCGAAAACATAGAGGGATAGAAGTCCGAAAGAGAGGAGAAAAGGCTCGACGGATCGCACGACCCGCCCGGACCGAAGTCCAGGCGTTGTCCGCGCGGTCTCCGCGCGGGGTTTCCACAAACCCCACACCAACCCCGCGCCAGACCAGACAGCAGCGACGTTCCGCGATTCACTCGCCCGAATCCGGATTTTCCGACTTCGGTTGTGTTCCTTTCGGCTCAAGACTCACCAAGGCCGACCTTGGACGTCCCTAGGTCGTGTCTATCTATAAATAACACCTCTTGGTAGCCCCGAACACTTATCAAAAACCCTACGAAATCTCTCTACACATTAAACCCTAATTCCAGAGTCGTCGGAGGCACAAAACCGAACAAAGGAACTGACTTGGACGAAATTTGGAGGCCTCTATCGTCGTGGTAAGATCCGGTCTAATATTTTTCCATTCTTGATTCGAAAACGAATCCTAACCTCATCCTCTTTCCATTCTACACCCCGATCCGGATCGGGAGCGAAGAACCCGACGGAATCAAGGAGATAAACGAAGGACTGGAAGCCACGCCTCCGAATCGACGATCCCAGACGACCAAAGATCGGTAAGTTAATACTTACATGGTTTGGGAGAATTAAAATTCACTTGATCTAAAGATTTGAATCAAGAACGTAAAATCTGTTACAACTAAAATCCTTAGGGCGCAGCGTTTTTGCACAACTTTTCCGAACCCTTAAACCTGTTCAAATAAGAAAACTTAAAACACGAAAAACGTTCCTAAGACATAGATCTATCTTCTGTAAAAATATCATAATTTTTCATCATGTTTTGACATCCGAAAACGACCGTGGACAGACCTGCCATCGATTTAGATCTTGAAATGGTGATAGATTCTTTATCCGAACTTGAGGTTCATTTTTACCTTAGATCTAGACCGGTTTAGGATTGGTGCTAAACATAAGAATTGTAGATCTATACGTTAAGAACACCTCCGTAAATTTTTGGAATTCTTCGTTGAGGTTTGTTATCGGAATTCGACCCCAAACCGAATTGTTCTAAATTTAGATCTTGAAATCTTGACAGATTCTTGGCCCGAACTTGTTGGCGTTTTTGACAATAGATATAGGGTGAATTAGATCTTTTGTTGAACATGAAACTTGTAGATATATGTCTTAAGCATCGCCCTGTAAAATTTCATCAAGTTTGGAGTTGGTTTGCTATGGTGGATCTCGAAATTTAGGAACTGTTGTCGTAAAGATTTGGACAGATTTGTAACCTGATAGAAATCTATGTTTTTGACTTACTTCCGTAACCCGGATCGAAAAACTTAAAACATGAAACTTGTTCACCTCGGTGTTTTCGAGTCACTGGTCAAAGTTCAGAATTTTTGGACTTAAATCTGATTTCTAATGAATTTTAGAGTAAACAGTGGTTTACCGGAGTCAAATCTTGATATCTTGTTGAAACCGTGAAAT
Organism: Hygrophila difformis; assembly: GCA_030278955.1. Classification (NCBI taxonomy): domain Eukaryota; kingdom Viridiplantae; phylum Streptophyta; class Magnoliopsida; order Lamiales; family Acanthaceae; genus Hygrophila; species Hygrophila difformis. The sequence goes on from JAOANR010000008.1 coordinate 50,430,569, forward strand.
TAGCCTTTAAGGTTAAAACGAGTCGAAATCTATTTTTAAATAAATTAAGTGAAATCAAAATTTTGACGAAATATAATGCTTGCCGAAAGGCAATTGAAATATAATGCTTGCCCGAAAGGCAATTGAGATATAGTGCTTGCCGAAAGGCAATTGATATATAGTGCTTGCCGAAAGGCAATTGATATATAATGCTTGCCGAAAGGCAATTGATGTATAATGCTTGCCGAAAGGCAATTGAGATATAATGCTTTCCGAAAGGCAATTGATAGATAAAGCTTGCCGAATGGCAATCGAGATATAAACATGAAACATGAGACATGAGACATGAAACTAGAAGACTCGAAAATTGTTCCTTTTATTTAGATTATGCTTTTAAATTATGTCCTGCAATTATATTACTTTGCAAGCTACATTTATGATCTTATGAAATCTCCGTCTTTTAAATTATGCCATCATTATTATTAAGTAAATAAATTAAATTATGGGGTCTTATGCACATGTTTTCTTTAAATCTAATTAATGGCTTTGAAACCCCATAATCATGTCTGTGTTAGTTTACTCAGCAAGTTTTTGCTGACCAAACCATATTTTTCCCTTGTTTCTTACAGAGCTGAAGAATATGCATCATCATATGCATACATGGGAATATTGGGGAGATACATTATTTTTAAATTCCTGCATTAGACTAGACTTGCATGAACGGGCCTGTTTAACCCGTGTTTTGGCCATGTTGGCCCTATTTTTAAATTCCGCTGCATTATATATGTAAATATTATTTTCCGCTGCAACTATAATGATATTATTTTCAAATTATATGACAACGGGCTGTTTGAATGTTTTAAATTCTGAAAAACCATAGCCTTGCATCTCTTTAGCAAGCTCGGAGAAACCGTGTCTTGCTAGGGAGGTGTGGCGGTGAACCCTGACCTGGGTGACCAAAAACCGGGGTGTTACATTTGGTCATGGGGCCGGTGCAGCCTCAAAATCGAAATGGACAAAATAGAAACAATCAGGGGTACAGACCCCCTCAGAATCAGCTTAACCAAAACCAGTGCCCTCCGCAGCATCAGCAACAGAATCAGCAGCAGAATCTGAATCAACAGGGCAACCAAGGATGCCCTATGGGACGCCTCAACGTGATCAATCAAGCAGACGTGCCTGCGTAGGGAGAAGTGATGGCAGGTACATTTCACGTTTTAAATACACCCCTTAAGGTTTTATTTAATTCTGGAGCTAGTTGTTCAATTATAACATCAGGAGTAGTGCCTGAGTTAGATCTACCTAAGTGCGAGATATTTAGCTTAGGAATTCAGCTGCCTTCAGGAGAAGTAGTAGCGTGTTCTAAACGTTATGATGGAATTACTATAGTGATCAAGAACGTAGAATTATTCGCAAACTTAGTAGAATTTAACTTAATGGACTTACACATTATACTGGGAATGGACTGGTTGTCCCAGTATAAAGCGGTGATCGAGTGCCAGAAGCAAAAGATCACCTTGTCAAAAAGTAGGGGAAGGAGAGTTATCTTTTACTCTCAACCCCCTAAGAGGAGCAACAAAATCGTTAGTGCCCTCAAACTGAGTAACTTGATGCGTAAGGGGTATGAGTTGTATGCGTGTTACGTTCACAACCTCGAGGCGGAAGAGAACAAGGTTGACAACATTTCAGTGGTGAGAGAATACCCGGACGTGTTTCCCGAAGACATTCCGGGAATGCCACCTAAACGAGATCCTGAATTCACCATAGATCTCATTCCAGGAACGGAGCCTGCCTCAAAAGCTCCGTATCGGATGGCGCCATTGGAAATGAAGGAGTTGAAGGAACAACTCGAGGAGCTACTGCAGAAAGGATACATAAGACCGAGTACTTCCCCATGGGGAGCACCGGTTTTATTCGTTCAAAAGAAAGACGGAGGATTACGTCTTTGCATAGATTACCGGCGACTAAATCAAGTGACCATCAAGAACAAGTATCCCCTGCCAAGGATTGAGAATCTATTCGATCAACTGAAGGGAGCTTCGGTGTTCTCGAAGATCGATTTGCGATCAGGGTATCACCAATTGAGGATCGCCGAGAAAGACATTCCGAAGACGGCGTTTCGAACTCGATATGGCCACTATGAGTTCACAGTGTTATCCTTTGGGTTAACAAACGTTCCTGCAATGTTCGTGAATCTCATGAACAATGTGTTTCGAGAATTACTGGATCAATGTGTGGTAGTGTTCATCGACGACATACTGATCTACTCGAACAGCGAAGAAGAGCATTCCCAACATTTACATCAAGTGTTAGGGATATTGCGAAGGAATCAACTATATGGCAAGCTGTCCAAATGCGACTTTTGGTTGAAGGAGGTAGCGTTTCTTGGACACATAGTATCCGCTGATGGAGTTTCAGTGGACCGGCCAAAGTTTCAGCCGTGACAGAGTGGGCAGCGGCAACGAGCCCAACAGAAATAAGGAGTTTTCTTGGGCTAGCTGGGTATTATAGGCGATTTGTAAAGGACTTCTCAAAAATTGCACGTCCTTTAACCCAGCTACTGAAGAAAGGAGCAAAATACGAGTGGACTGAGGCATGTGAGACTGCGTTTCAAGAGCTAAAGAAACGACTCACAACCACACCCGTATTGACACTACCATCAGAGAGAGGTGATTTCGAAGTTTACAGTGATGCTTCGAAGGAGGGATTAGGATGCGTTCTGATGCAAGACTCGAAGGTCGTTGCATATGCATCTCGCCAATTGTAACCTCACGAGGAGAACTACCCGACACACGACTTGGAGTTGGCAGCTGTCGTGTTCGCTCTGAAGATATGACGACACTATCTTTATGGGCGAAAGTGTCGGATGTTAACCGATCACAAAAGTCTGAAATATATATTCACTCAAAGGGAGTTGAATCTGAGACAGCGAAGGTGGCTGGAGCTCATCAAGGATTATGATTTGGAGATGTCCTACCACGAGGGGAAAGCGAATGTGGTAGCCGATGCCTTAAGTCGGAAGACCCAACACATGGCACACTCGTTGGTGATTCCGCCGGCATTGTACATGGATTTGGTGGGATTGGATGTGGAACTAGTGCATCCTGGCACAGTAATTGAAATGGTCAACGCAATGGTTGCGGGGACCCCAATTTTTGAAGAGATAAGACTCGCTCAACCGGGCGATGTCAAGCTAGAGAGAGTAAAGAAGGGTATTGCCGATGGCAAGACAATAGGATTCTCTATCCACGAGGATGGAAGCATTCGCTTCAAGGGGAGATGGTGTGTGCCTCAGAAGTGCGTGGAGCTGAAACAGCGATTGATGGAGGAAGGGCATAACACGCCATATTCAATGCATCCCGGAGGTGATAAACTTTATAAGGATCTGAAGAAGATCTATTGGTGGCCAGGAATGAAGAAGGAAGTGGCAGACTTCGTGGCGAAATGCCTCACCTGCCAAAAGGTTAAGGCAGTGAAACGAAAACCCTTAGAGTTGATGCAACCACTGGAGATTCCAAGTGGGAAGTGGGATAGCATCTCGATGGACTTGGTCTCGGGATTACCACGTTCACCTAAAGGAATGAACAAGATCTGGGTGATAGTGGATAGGCTAACAAAAACGGCCATATTTATCCCGATGAAGGATATGTGGACTATGGACCAATTGGCCCGAGCTTACATTGATAATGTGGTACGACGACATGGCGTACCACACGACATCATTTCTGATAGAGACAGTAGATTTGCCTCTCACTTTTGGACGGAATTACAAAAAGCTCTCGGTACTCAAATCAAAATGAGCACCGCATTCCACCCGATTACGGATGGACAAACCGAGCGAACCATCCAAACCCTGGAAGACATGCTGAGAGCATGCGTATTTTAGTTCAAGGGAAGTTGGGAAAACCATTTACCCCTAATTGAGTTTTCCTACAACGATAGCTACCATTCTAGCATTGGCATGGCACCGTTCGAAGCATTGTATGGACGAAGGTGCCGAAGCCCGTTGAGTTGGGAAGAGAGCGATAAGACTATGGTAGTGGACCGCAACTTATCGAAGAAATGACCCAACAAATAAAAATGATTCAAGGGAAGATGAAAGCTGCTCAAGACCGTCAAAAGAGCTACGCTGACGTGAGACGACAAGACCTAGAGTTTCAAGTGGGAGATAAGGTCATGTTAAAGATATCGCCTATGAAAGGGGTGATGCGCTTTGGCAAAAGAGAGAAGTTAAGTCCTCGATACATAGGACCTTATGAAATTCTAGAACGAGTCGGAAATCTAGCATACCGACAGGCTTTACCGCCACAATTGGCTTGAGTACATAACGTATTTCATGTATCACAACTAAAGAAATATGTGCCAGACCCGCCACAATTTGATATTAATAAATACAACAAAAAAAGAAATAATTAATTAAAAGAATAAATGAGAAATGGAATTTAATCCAAGAAAGAATTAAAGTTAAAGATAATTTAATTAACTAAATGGTCCCAAGATAAACCAATATAAATGGACTCATAATTCGGACCCATAATTTAATTAAGATCCACATAAAATTTAAATAGGAATTTGGAGCCCAAAGCTTAGCCCGAAAATCAGAGCCCAAGAACATAGGGGGATAGAAGTCCGGAAGAGAGGAGAAAAGGCCCGACGGATCGCACGACCCGGCCCGGACCGAAGTCCAGGCCAAGGCCGCGCGGTCTCCGTGCGTTGCGGACCGTTTTGCGCGCCACCACTGCGCCAGCAGAGAAGAACGACCCGTGCGAGATTATCTCGCCCGATTTCGGATTTTTCGACTTTGGTTGCTTACCTTCCGGCTCAAGACTCTTCACAACTGATTTGGCCGAACCCTAAGACCCTTGACTCTATAAAAACCCATCCCCTTCGACCCCGGACGATTTTCAAACTCTTCGAAAACCCTACACGTTTCAAACTCTAAATTCCAAGTCGTCGGAGGCACGAAGGCAGCTGTAACACCCCGGATTTGGTAACCCAGGCCGAGGTGTCACCGCCGCATCTCCCTAGCAAGACACGGATTCCCGAGCTCGCTAAGGAGGTGCAAGGCTTATGGGTATGCAAAGTTTTAAAAACATTCAACAATGAATCCGAAATTTATTAATACTTTAATCAAGTACGATAGTAAAAAAAATCATCATGCATGGATAAGGTAAATGCAGCGGAAAAGTAATCACGGCCAACACGGCCAAAACCTCGGGTTAAACAGACCCGGTAAACAGTAATACGGTGCAGAAAGCGAAAATGTTCATAAATAATTCCCCCCAAGTGTATGCGTATGCGTCACTCGACATACTCTGTAAAAGATAAATGACAACGGTTGTCAGTATAAAAATATACTGAGTAAGTTAATCCCTAACTAACAAATAAAAGGGGTTACATGTGTTTAAACTAAAGATTTCGCTTACCATACGTAAAATTTGAAATACATAGTTCATTTGCAGCGGAAAACATGATTGAAGGACATAATTTTAAAAGCGTAATTAAAGCATAATTTAAGATGCATAATTTTAAATACATAATTTAAAAATATGATAAATACGATTTAAGCATAATGGAACACACACAAGTCTTTTACATTTTATCTCGTAGACTAAGAAGAGGACACCATACCGGGAGATCACTAACGAGGCAATCTCAACATAGGACCACTAACGAGGCAGTCCAAACAATGGGAGACCACTAACGAGGCAGTCTCAAAAAGATAGTAGGACCACTAACGAGGCGATCCAAAAATACAGCGCGCGAGATCACTAACGAGGCAATCTCAGATAGTAAGGAGACCACTAACGAGGCAGTCTCAAAGATAATGATAGCATGAAGATAGGCTCAGCCTAGTGAACGGGATTTTCCGAAAGTTCGTATTTCAATGTTACCAAATGATCGATATCGCGTTTTTATAGTTCGAGTTTTCTCAAGTTCGAAAAATCTTATTCGAGGCAGTTTACGCCTTTCTTAATTAAAAATTCGTTTTTATACCAAAAATTCTGAAATTTTTACAGTAGTTCGAAAGTACACACACGAACAACTTTCATGTTTTAAGTTTTCGGAAATAAGGTTCCGAAGTGAGTCGAAATTCGAGTTCATTGCAAAGATGATTTCTGTCTTAAAAACTGGTTTCGTCACAGGTTCGTGCAACGCCGATTAAAAATTCATTTCAAAACCAATTGATGCGAAATTTTTACAATAACTACAAAACACGTTAAGGAACAACTTTCATGTTTTAAGAATTTGGAAATAATGAATTCTTGGTACTCAAAAATCGACCACAACCTACTGTATACTCGCGGGCTCCGAATAGGTTTTAAAACAGTTCTGAAAATTCGACCGATTGACATATCAAATGAACACCAAAATCCGTGAAATTTTATATGCATAATCTAGACACAATTATCTACAACTTTTGTTTAGCAATTCAAAGTTGAATCATTCGGAAAATGGGTGAAAAACATGCATGAAGTTGAGTAAGGGAAACTGTCACAGTTTAAAAATGTTCGGGTTGTCATAGAAAGTTTACGGCGTGATTTGGGATAGCAGAACTTAATGTCAACGGCTGAAATTTGGACACAAGATAGATAAAGGTGTTAGGAACAACTTTTATGTTGAAAAGTTTTCGGTTTGAATTCCCGAAGGTCGAGTTTTAGGCGAGTCTTTGAAATTGGACGAAAATAGGGTTTTTGAAAACCGATTTTTGTTACAAGCCTATATCTTGAGTTTTAAACAACAAACAACCATGAATATTTGTGAGTAAGGTTTTAACTTACTTAGAATGAGGATGGGGTCGCTGAAAAGGGTTTCCGGAGATCCTAGGGTTGCGACGAACGGCCAACTTCTCCGATCGCTTTTCGTTCGTCCCCCGACGTGAAATCGTAGCATGGGAAAAGATGTTAGATTTCGAGTTTTCAAGGTTTATGGACGAACTAAACACTATACCATGACTTACCAAAGGTCTAGGAAGCAGAGGCTTCGTCCCGTTTGCCTTGTAGTTGACGGAATGCTCGCCGGAAGTGGAGTCGAAGAGGTTTTCTTGCTTGGAGAGGATGGTGGGAGGTCTAGGGTTTGTTTTCTGTAGAATGGTGGAAAGGGGGCGCCCAAATCCGACTTTAAGCCTTTCGCTAAGGCTGTGATCGGCTTGCCACCGATAGAGGTCGGATTTTTGGCAAGGAAATCGCCACGGAAGGAAAGTTTACACCTCCTGCACCTCTGGCGCGCTGGTGGCGCGCACATAGGCTTTTGTCCGCGCGGAGTACGCGCGAACCATCCAGGGACACGACTCCCTTTGGCCGCGCGGTGGCCGCGTGCATGCGCGCGGGGTGCGCGCCGCCCGAACCGGCCGGTTTGTGTGGTGCGTCGGTTCTTTTCTTCCTCTTCTCGATCGGGTTTCCATCCTTCGCGCTCTTGGTCCGACTTTTTGGGTCATTCCCGACTCGAAATTCTCATGTGGGTTTATCTACGAATCCGATCTAACTCCCGTATGATAACCCGTCTACTTAAACTCGTCCCGTCCTTCCTTAATGATTTTACTGAAGTTGTGTTTTGGTTTCTTCGGGTTTAACAATGGGATGCTTTCGGTTATGTTTTTATTTTGTGATTTATTTTATGACTGAACTTAGAAATTAGTTCCAAGCTGCCTACGTACCCTGTGAGGGGATCAAGTCATGACGTAGTTCAAAATAATTTGAATTTGTTTTTCCTCGGGTGTTACATCCTCCCCCCTTTAAAAATACAGTTATGTCCCCATAACTGTGGTCGGGTCGTCTTGGAAGAGGGTAGGGTAATGTTGCCTCATGTCGGCTTCCAATTCCCAGGTCGCCGTTTCTGTCTCGTGGTTGGACCACAGGACCTTGACCATCTTTACAGATTTATTCCTTGTCACCCTTTCCTTGTAGTCGAGTATTTGCACCGGGGTTTCTTCATAGGTCAAGTCATCATCCAATTCGATTACGTCCGGTTGGAGTACATGCGACGTGTCGGGCACATACTTCTTCAGTTGGGAGACGTGAAACACGTTATGGACGCGTGCTAGTTGAGGCGGCAATGCTAGCCGGTACGCTAGATTCCCCACTCTCTCGAGGATCTCATATGGCCCTATGTAACGTGGGCTCAGTTTCCCTCGCTTGCCAAAGCGCATTACGCCCTTCATCGGTGAGACTTTCAGCATGACCTTGTCACCGACTTGGAATTCCAAGTCCTGCCGTCTCACGTCCGCATAACTCTTTTGCCGGTCCTGAGCGGCTCTCATCTTCCCCTGGATGATCTTAACTTGCTGAGCCATGTCCTCCACCAGTTGTGGTCCTACTGTCATTATTCGATCGTTCTCTTCCCAACTCAATGGGCTCCGGCATCTTTGTCCATACAGTGCCTCGAAGGGCGCCATGCCGATGCTCGCATGGTAACTGTTGTTGTAGGAGAACTCAATCAAGGGTAAATGGTGCTCCCAACTTCCCTTGAATTCCAACACACAGGCCCTCAACATGTCCTCCAGCGTTTGTATTGTTCGCTCCGTCTGCTCATCCGTCATAGGGTGGAACGCCGTACTCATTTTTATCTGCGTCCCCAGAGCTTCTTGCAGCTTGGTCCAAAACTGGGAAACGAATCTGCTATCCCTATCCGAGATGATGTCATGTGGCACCCCGTGCCGGCGTACCACATTGTCTACATATGCTCTTGCTAGTTGGTCCATTGTCCAAGTGTCCTTCATCGGGATGAAGATGGCGGCCTTCGCTAACCTATCCACGATCACCCAGATCTTATTCATCCCCTTTGGCGAACGTGGTAACCCTGAAACGAAATCCATGGAGATACTGTCCCACTTCCAGCATGGGATCTCCAATGGTTGCATTAATCCTAAGGGCTTTTGCCGTACTGCCTTGATCTTCTGTCAGGTAAGACACCTTGCCACGAACTCGGTCACCTCTCTCTTCATGTTCGGCCACCAATAATTTTTCTTCAAGTCCTTGGATAGCTTATCCCCTCCGGGGTGAACCGAGTAGGGGGTGCTATGGCCTTCCTTGATTGGCTGGCTGGTTTTGATTTGGATTTGCGTTTTGCTGCTGGTTCGGAGGGCGTTGGTTCGGATTCGGAGGAGGCCGATATCCTTGATTGTTGCCATTTCTACCTCCCTGGTTGAACGGCTCGTTAAGTCCAATGACCAAATCTTCCCTCTTTGTGATGTTCTCAAGTCGGGTTCGACATTCCTCCCTCCGATGGCCAATTCGGCCGCACCGGAAGCACTCACCCACCTGAGGACATCTCCTCACTAGGTGCGGCCTGCCACACCTTGGGCACGGCGGCACTCGCCCTCCTTTGTTGACATTTCGACCGTTGTTGTTCTGAGCATTCCCGTTCGGACCTCGCCGAAAGTTGTCCCCGCCAGTAGTGTTGCCCGTCCTGTTATCCCTGTTCCTCTTGTCTGGTCCTTGCGCCCCTCGGCTAGATTCCCCAGCAACCTTCCTCTTTAGCTGTTGCACTCGTGCTACTGCTACTGCCCGATCGTAGACAGATTGCAGGTCCGGGTAGTTAACTCCAGTGATCACCTCCCGAATTGACAAGTTCAATCCCATTTCGAACTTTTGCGCCTTCTCCCCGTCCGTAGGTACCATCCTGGGCGCAAATCTCACCAACTCCTTAAACCGTGCATAGTATTCTTGAACAGATTTCTCTCCTTGCTTCAGGGATGAGAACTCCTCGTACAGTGCCGCCTTAGTACTCATTGGGTAGAAGCGCTCCCGGAGTAACTCCATGAACTCGTTCCACGAGTAAGGTTCATCATCCTCTGCCAGCTTCCCCTGGGTAGCCTGCCACCAGTCGTCGGCCTCGCCACCCAGATAGTACGAGGCCACGTGGACCTTCTCCCCCTCCGGGCATCTTACCGCCTTCAGCAGTTTGCCGAAGGTTCTCAACCATTCTTCCAGCTTAGCGGGGTCTTCCTCCCCGACGTAATAAGGAGGCCGGTAGGGGTTCACCGCAGCCAAGTAGTTGATCCTCGCTTCCGGTGGTGGCGCCGCGGCAGCTCCACCCTGGTTAACGTAAGCATTACCCAGTGCGATTAGTAATTCTTCCATATTCCTCATTCGCCCTTCCGCAGGGTCGGGCATCGGTCCTGCCGGGTTCGGCACCTCCGCGTTAGGTGCCTGCTCATTGGGTTGTCCCGGCGTGCCGTGGGTGTTGGGGGTGGCAGGGAAGGTCCTTGGTCGTCCTTGGGGTGCCATCCTGTTACAACCAAGGAAGGTTTAGAGTTCAGGGAGATTCTATAAAGTGTGGGAAAAAGTGTTTTGCTAAATTGTATGGTGCTTATCAGGAGTTGGTTAGTATTTGCATTTATTCATTCAGTCGTTTAGGGTTTTAGGGTTCGAGGTACTTGTCGATTTGTTATGCAGAAATAGATACGTTGTTTGTCTGCTGGCGCTTTGATAAGATATAAAGATGGTGTATAAAATAGGTGTTTGTGACTTTATTGCCTAGAAATTTTTATTTTTTTTTTGGTACGAGCGACAAGTAGCAAAGATCCTGAAAATAGTTCGGGAAGATAGGAAAGAGAACAATAGGAATAATGTGTCGATAATCCCCTAAGCCTGGGAAGGGTAGGTAGTCGGATCCTCCATGGGGTCGTCCTCATCACTTGCGTCCTCGATGGCGCCCGTGCCAAGGGGCCCATGGAACACCGGGCTTGCTGGCCAAGCGGGTCCAGTAGTAGAAACAGGATCGTTGGTGGCAACTGGAGTCGGTGCGGCTGTCGGGTTGGCGACAGGGTCAGCAACGGGGCTAGCTGCGGGAGGCGCTCCTGGGCCAAGGGGGGCGTGTGGAGGCAAGTCATTCTTCCAGTGAAGCAGTTGATATCCCAGGACCCCTGCTTCGGTCTCTATGTCGTCCAGTTGGGCCCGAAGCTCAGTCTCGTGGGCCTGGAGTTCGTTGATTTGGGTTTGGAGTTGGGTCAGGTCTTGGTGCCCCGCTCCCCCTAGGTTAGCCAGGTGACCTAGGTTGGCCTCCATTTGTTCTACTCTTAGCCTGAAGTTGTTCACGTTTTGAGGGGTTCCGAGGTAGGCTTCGATCAACCTCATTAATAGGTTGATCATGTTTGCGTTCGAAGCAGCCATCTAGCGTTGACACGGTAGGTTAAAGTTAGAGTGTGTTTATGCATGGTCAAGATGTGCAGGAATTAGATCTATATGCAACATGCAAATGTGAGCCCCTTCCCCTTTAAAATTTAATTTATTCGTATGTTTAAAATAAATTGCTAAAGGTTGGGCCTCTATAGTGGGCCGAAAAGTTTAATTTTTCTTTTCTTGGCTAAAACATTGGGCTATAAATAAATTTCTGGACTAAACAAAAATAGTGGTCTGTAAAAGTAATATACTTAAAAATATTACAAGGGTTTTAAAATATTAGTATCAAAATAATTATAATAATAATATTACTAATAATAATAATAGCTTCAAAATAAAATTCCGGCTCTGATACCAACTTGTAACACCCCGGATTTGGTAACCCAAGCCGAGGTGTCACCGCCGCATCTCCCTAGCAAGACACGGATTCCCGAGCTCGCTAAGGAGGTGCAAGGCTTATGGGTATGCAAAGTTTTAAAAACATTCAACAATGAATCCGGAATTTATTAATACTTTAATCAAGTACGATAGTAAAAAAAATCATCATGCATGGATAAGGTAAATGCAGCGGAAAAGTAATCACGGCCAACACGGCCAAAACCTCGGGTTAAACAGACCCAGTAAACAGTAATACGGTGCAGAAAGCGAAAATGTTCATAAATAATTCCCCCCAAGTGTATGCGTATGCGTCACTCGACATACTCTGTAAAAGAAAAATGACAACGGTTGTCAGTATAAAAATATACTGAGTAAGTTAATCCCTAACTAACAAATAAAAGGGGTTACATGTGTTTAAACTAAAGATTTCGCTTACCATAGTTCATTTGCAGCGGAAAACATGATTGAAGGACATTATTTTAAAAGCGTAATTAAAAGCATAATTTAAGATGCATAATTTTAAATACATAATTTAAAAATATGATAAATACGATTTAAGCATAATGGAACACACACAAGCCTTTTACATTTTATCCCGTAGACTAAGAAGAGGACACCATACCGGGAGATCACTAACGAGGCAATCTCAACATAGGACCACTAACGAGGCAGTCTCAAAAAGATAGTAGGACCACTAACGAGGGGATCCAAAAATACAGCGCGCGAGATCACTAACGAGGCAATCTCAGATAGTAAGGAGACCACTAACGAGGCAGTCTCAAAGATAATGATAGCATGAAGATCGGCTCAGCCTAGTGAACGGGATTTTTCAAAAGTTCGTATTTCAATGTTATCAAATGATCGATATCGCATTTTTATAGTTCGAGTTTTCTCAAGTTCGAAAAATCCTATTCGAGGCAGTTTACGCCTTTCTTAATTAAAAATTCGTTTTTACACCAAAAATTCTGAAATTTTTACAGTAGTTCGAAAGTACACACACGAACAACTTTCATGTTTTAAGTTTTTGGAAATAAGGTTCCGAAGTGAGTCGAAATTCGAGTTCATTGCAAAGAATGATTTCTGTCTTAACAACTGGTTTCGTCACAGGTTCGTGCAACGCCGATTAAAAATTCATTTCAAAACCAATTGATGCGAAATTTTTACAGTAACTACAAACCACGTTAAGGAACAACTTTCATGTTTTAAGAATTTGGAAATAATGAATTCTTGGTACTCAAAAATCGACCACAACCCACTGTATACTCGCGGGCGCCGAATAGGTTTTAAAACAGTTCTGAAAATTTGACCGATTGACATATCAAATGAACACCAAAATCCGTGAAATTTTATATGCATAATCTAGACACAATTATCTACAACTTTTGTTTAGGAATTCAAAGTTGAATCATTCGAAAAATGGGTGAAAAACATGCATCAAGTCGAGTAAGGGAAACTGTCACAGTTTAAAAATGTTCGGGTTGTCATAGAACGTTTACGGCGTGATTTGGGATAGCAAAACTTAATGTCAACGGCTGAAATTTGGACACAAGATAGATAAAGGTGTTAGGAACAACTTTTATGTTGAAAAGTTTTCGGTTTGAATTCCCGAAGGTCGAGTTTTAGGCGAGTCTTTGAAATTGGACGAAAATAGGGTTTTTGAAAACCGATTTTTGTTACAAGCCTATATCTCGAGTTTTAAACAACAAACAACCACGAAAATTTGTGAGTAAGGTTTTAACTTACTTAGAATGAGGATGGGGTCGCTGAAAAGGGTTTCCGGAGATCCTAGGGTTGCGACGAACGGCCAACTTCTCCGATCGCTTTTCGTTCGTCCCCCGACGTGAAATCGTAGCAAGGGAAAAGATGTTAGATTTCGAGTTTTCAAGGTTTATGGACGAACTAAACACTATACCATGACTTACCAAAGGTCTAGGAAGCAGAGGCTTCGTCCCGTTTGCCTTGTCTTTGCCGGAATGCTCGCCGGAAGTGGAGTCGAAGAGGTTTTCTTGCTTGGAGAGGATGGTGGGAGGTCTAGGGTTTGTTTTCTGTAGAATGGTGGAAAGGGGGCGCCCAAATCCGACTTTAAGCCTTTCCCTAAGGCTGTGATCGGCTTGCCACCGATAGAGGTCGGATTTTTGGCAAGGAAATCGCCATGGAAGGAAAGTTTACACCTCCTGCACCTCTGGCGCGCTAGTGACGCGCACATAGGCTTTTGTCCGCGCGGAGTACGCGCGAACCATCCAGGGACGCGACTCCCTTTGGCCTGCGCGGGGTGCGCGCCGCCCGAACCGGCCGGTTCGGGCGGTTTCTGTGGTGCGTCGGTTCTTTTCTTCCTCTTCTCGATCGGGTTTCCATCCTTCGCGCTCTTGGTCCGAATTTTTGGGTCATTCCCGACTCGAAATTCTCATGTGGGTTTATCTACGAATCCGATCTAACTATCGTATGATAACCCGTCTACTTAAACTCGTCCCGTCCTTCCTTAATGATTTTACTGAAGTTGTGTTTTGGTTTCTTCGGGTTTAACGATGGGATGCTTTCGGTTATGTTTTTATTTTGTGATTTATTTTATGACTGAACTTAGAAATTAGTTCCAAGCTGCCTACGTACCCTGTGAGGGGATCAAGTCATGAGTAGTTCAAAACAATTTGAATTTGTTTTTCCTCGGGTGTTACAGCAGCAGAGGGCACGCTCGTGGACGAAAGTCAAAGGGTTCAAGTTGTTGTTGGTAAGACCTTGTCAATATTTCCCATTCAAACTCGGATCCGCATCTAACTTAATCCCTTCTCTCCTAAAACCCTGATCCGGACGCGTAGAGGGAGAACGAAGGATCTCGGAGGACGAACGGAGGACGTGGAAGCAACGCCTACGAATTTGACGAGCCGGGAGATCCACTATCAAGTAAGTTAACTCTTACTATGGTTTTGGGTTGTCAAAACAATCGAACATATAGACCTAATGAAAACCCTAACTAAAATCTGTCTACAACGGCGCAACATTTTCATTGAATTTATTCGGACCAATTAAATTACTCAAACGAGAAAACTTAAAACATGAAATATGTTCCTAAGACCTTGATCTACTTCCTGTAAAAATTTCATAATTTTTAGTTAATATTTAATACCCGAAAGTCGAACTGAACAGACCTGCCTTGAATTCAGATTTTGGAATAGAGATAGAAACATAATTCGAACTTATTGATTATTTTGCCATTGGATTTAGGCCGAATTAGGTTTTGGTATTAAACATAAAAATTGTAGATCTATAAGTCTAGAATACCACTGTAAAATTTTAGAATTTTTCGTCAAGATTTGGACCTTCGAATTCGAACCGAACCAATCTGCATTTTCTTCGAACTTCTAAAAATTGACAGAATGGGTTTCTGAACTTAATCCGATTTTTCTTAATTGATCCGTTTGGAATTAGGTCTCGAGTTCTAAACGAAAGTTGTAGATAAATGTGCTAGGAGTATGCCTGTAAATTTTCATTAAGTTTGGTAAGCATTTGATATGTTAAAAATTAGATCTCTGAAAACTGCTACGTCTGAATCCGGGCAGAACACTATTTCTGTACAAAATCTCATTTTTGATTTGTTTCCTTAATCCGGATTGAAAAAGTTAAAACACGAAATTTGTTCGTTAATGTGTTGACGAGCCACTGCTCGAATTTCAGAATTTTTTGTCGTGAAATGAATTGTAAATGATATCGGAGCGAACAGCGTCCTGAAATAGTATATTTTTGAGAAACTTACTAAATTTGGGAAATTGACTTTATTATCCAACAAATTAATTCTTTGAAATTAAATCAACAAAACATTTTCAGAAAAATCCCCTTTGCAACTTGATTAAAACTAAAATTAGGGGGTGAGTGCTCTGCAGGGTGCCCTCCTAACTGCGTCGTGCATGTTTAGGACAATGGGATTGAAATTTGTGAAATTATGCCAAAACGGCGAGATATATTTTGGGCCTACACTCTCAAGAGTATCCGAATGAGTTTCCCGAGGCTCCGGAGTGGTACTGGGTATGGCGGATTTGGCTTAGGCCAAGGCTACTTGAAAAACTGTAGAGATTGCCATGCAATCGAGAAAAACTTGAGATACATGATCTTGGAGTAATTGGGGATAATTAAAAGACTTTATTTATTGCTTTATCATTTATTGTCTTTATTTAAATTATGTTATATGCATGATTGGCTAGAATCCATGTTTTTAAATTATGCAAGTTATTTATTTAATTAAATTAAATTATTTATTATCTAGTAGCATGTTTTATTTAAATTAAATTAATGGCTTTAAAACCCTTTAATCATGCTAGGTGTTAACTTACTCAGCACGTTTTGTTGACCCAAACCATTTCCCTTTTTCTTCAGAGTATGAAGATTTTGCATGATCACATGCATACATGGGCACATTCGGGGGAAAACATTATTTTTACTTTTATTTAAATTCTGTTCGTAATACATTCGCATCAGCGGGCCTGTTTAACCCGTGTTTTGGCCATGTTGGCCCAGTATTTAGATTTCCGCTGCATTACATATAATTATATTTAGATATTATTTTTCCGCTGCAACTATTTCTTATTTTCGAGTGATATACGATGGGCTGTTTTATTTATTCAAATGTTTTAAATACTGAAACCATAGTCTGGCATCTCTCTAGCAAGCTCGAAGAAGTCGTGTCGTTCTGGGGAGGTGTGGCGGTGACATCCCGACCTGGGTTACCAAAAACCAGGGTGTTACACCAATTCAGGCTGAAAGAAAGAGAAATTGAATGGAACAATTCATTAACATTTAGCACGTTATGGTAAAACTCTATGGTAAAACATGACACACAAGTACAAAGATCCAATCTAGACGACGATTTGGAGCAACACCATATAATGCTCGTACCCTAAGTAATTAAAATCATATAATGCTCTATTAGTATCCCGCAACAGAAAATAAAACAGGATGCGCCATTTCTTACCATGCCCAACAGGGAATAGGAGGTTCGGCAGGGAACAACAGCACCGGTAGGAGAAATTGGAGCCTCACGTCTGTTCCACAGAACTTCAACCAAACAAACTTGACAATAAGTGGTTTTGAAAAAATACGTCCCAACATCAATCGATGTGGAATTAATCAAAGAAAAGTAAATCCTGAATCCATCAAAATTGAACAAAATACAAATGAATCAGTGGAACTTGAAATGGGGTGAAATGGGGTGCGGAAGGTAGCGTTCCTAAAATGTGAAAGGTTTATTGACGCCTGGTATGATAGGTTCTGTAATATCCGAGACTTTTAATAATAGGAAATGAAATTAAATTCGAAAAGTAAGGGAAGTTTAATTCCAAGAACCGTGAAGTCGAAAATGATTTAAATAAATAAATCATCGCACGGGAATCACAAGACGACGAATTCGACGCCGACGAATTTAAATTAAATGGATTCGAGAATTCGAACACGAAATCAATTAAAGACGAAATAAATTTTAGAATAGGAATCGGAAACCGAAAACGACCCGGAAAATCGAGCCCGAAAACGTAGGAGGATAGAAACCCGAACGAGAGGAGGAAAGCCCGATGGATCGCACAGCCCAGCCCACGATGCAGCCCTACCGGGGGCCACGCGGTGGCCGCGCGGTCTGGAGATATCCCGCGCTGAGACCGCGCCACTCCACAGTGTGCGATCAACTTTTGGTTTTCGAAGATTTCTTACCATATTTTCGACCCCCGGCTTTGGTAACTTGATCTTAGACAATGGCAAGGTTATATGGACGAGTAGAGACTGGAGACTCATTATTTTCGAGCTCCAAACCCCAGCAGCCCCTAAACACTTTCCAAACTCTCCCAACTTCTTCCAACACCCGAAATCACCAAGTTCGAGCTTTCCGATCACTTTCCGGCGATGAAAATCGACGGAGAAAGCGTGTAGAACAAAGATCTTTAGTGTTCCAGATTGTGGTAAGTCATGCATAGGTTTTTGTTTAGCTTTTCAAACCCGAAAACTCAAACTAACATTAGATTTCTTCTTTTGATTCGAATCCGTGGCCAAAGTTGGTAGCTTCGTGTTGAGGAGATCCGTTCGTGTCAAATCTTAGAGCCCGGACGACCCCGAGAAAGTCTAGGACAAAATTCAAGTAAGATAATGCCTTACATATCAATATTGGTGGCTTGGAACCGTTAGAAACATTAGTTCTAATCCAAACACTAAAATCGGAAATAAAAGATTCAATCTTTACGCATTTTCTGAGATTGGACAAAAACCCCTATTTCGAGAATCCGAAATGAAAAATTCCGAACGAGAGATTTGTTTCTAACATCTTAATCTAGCTTGTGTGAAAATTTCATGCAATTTCATTAAGATTTGATATCCCAAGTCGCGTCGAACATATTCTGTTGTGCATGAACTTTTCGAAAACTGAGACAGATTATGTGGTCGAATTTTATGTGCGTATTTTCTATCACTTGTGGTCAAAACTAATCTTCAGTGAAAACATAAAAGTTGTAGATATATGTCTTCAAAATATGCCTGTAAAATTTCGTGCATTTTCATCAAAGATTGGATAGTCAAATCCCGTTTTGAATACACTGTGTCCGAGGAGAAAAAGTCGACAGACTTTTAATCCGAACATAGTGAATTATTCTGACTTGATCCGTAATGAATTAGCATAATTTGCCTCTAATAAAACTTATTTAGTTTTGTGTCTTTTAAATGCCTGTCAAATTTCATAAATTTTGGAGGTCGTTTGCTATATCAAAAACTCTTTCAAAAATCAGTGCGCTGTTTATAAAAAGTTGACAGATTTTTTACTTTGCAAAGATTGTGAAATTTCACTAATTTCCTCATCTATTTTCGAAAAACTTAAAACATGAATGTAACACCCCGGATTTGATAACCCAGGCCGGGATGTCACCGCCACACCTCCCTAGCAAGACACGGTTTCTCCGAGCTTGCTAAAGAGATGCAAGGCTATGGTTTTTCAGAATTTAAAATATTCAAACAGCCCATTATAATATAATTTAAAAATCATAGTATCAAAGTTGCAGCGGAAAGTAATATTTACATATGTATAATGCAGCGGAATTTAAGTATAGGGCCGACATGGCCAAAACACGGGTTAAACAGGCCCTTTCATGCAAGTTGTAATTAAATGCAGGAATTTAAAAAATAGAGTTTTCCCCGAATGTTCCCATGTATGCATATGATGATGCATAATCCTCATACTCTGAAAGAAAAAGGGGAAAAATATGGTTTGGTCAGCAAAACGTGCTGAGTAAGTTAACACCTATTATGATCAAGGGGTTTCAAAATCTTTAATTAGATTTAAGAAAAACACATGCATACAAGACATGATTTAAATTTAATTCATCTAATAATAATTTAATTACATATTTGAAAAGACAAGGATTTCCACAAGATCATAATTTAACACACGTATAGAGAGGTTTAATTAAATAATTAAATTTTTACTCCGAGGCATGCATACTAACAATTCATCTATCAATTTAAAATTAATAATTTAATTGTGTACTTGAACATGCATTTAATCCATAATAACAATTTAATAAGATATGAAATTTAAAGACATAATTTAAATGCATAATTTAAAGACATGCATAAATAAATAAATACTTAAAATATTAAATCTTTTATTTCCCCGTTACGTAACCATTTCTTAATAATTTGTATAGCCGGTGATCCGGCGGCCGCAGCCGTGTCGTAAGTATCTTGTATAGCCGGTGATCCGGCGGCCGCAGCCGTGTCGTAAGTATCTTGTATAGCCGGTGATCCGGCGGCCTGCAGCCGTATCTGCCATACCCAGTAACACTCCGGAGCCTCGGGAAGTCCATACGGACAATCCCGAGAGTGTAGGCCATGTATCTCCCGCCGATTGGCGTAATATCTCATCTAAATTCTCTCGTCCATTATAGGCCCGAAGAGAAAGGCTAGAGGGGCACCCTGCAGAGCACTCACCCTCCACCATAGTATCTCATGTATCGCTTTGATTTAATGTATCGGGGTTTTTCAAAAGTATAGATGCATCGTATTTTAAATCTTTGATCATTCGTTTCGAAATTTCAAAATCTCTCGATTTAAAAGTCATTTGGCGTCACAGTTTACGCCTTTTTAATTTAAAGATACGTTTCAAGTCCGAAAAATCTGAAATTTTCACAGTTTATCCAAAACACCCTAACGAACAACTTTCGTGTTTTAACAATTTCGAAATAAGTTGAGGGAACAAGTCCAAAATCGAGTTTAATGAAAAAATAGTTCACTGTCCAGTGGCAGATTTGACACAGTTTAGAAAATCGACTTTTTGACATAACAAATGGACTCCAAAAATTCTGAAATTTTAAACACATATACTAGACATGATTATCTAGAACTTTCATTTAGATTTCAAAGATCAAATCGGACTAGAAAATATAGAAACAGGCTCACTAATTTCGGACATGTTTACAGGCAGATTTCAAAAACATTTTGTCAAAGCAGTTTATTTTCGATGCGATTTGAAATAGGAAAATTCAACAAAAATGTCTGAAATTTTTACACAACCTAGATTTATGTGTTAGAATTAAAAGTCTAGTTTTGAGTTTTTCGGTTTGAACTCTCCAAATAGGGGTTTTGGTTCGATTTCAAATCTGTCACAGTTTCAAGTTCGACTCTCAAGGCAGGTTGGTCCTCGGCCGTTTTCGGATATCAAAACGCAATGAAAAATTATGAAAATTTTACATGAACTATATCTATGTCTTAGAAACGTTTTTCATGTTTTAAGTTTTTCCGTTTGAGCAGTTTTAAGGGTTTGAAAAATTCACACAAAATTGTTGCGCCGAGGGTTTTTTCGTGTTGACAGATTTTAGAAATCCATATGTTTGGTTGCATTTTAAGTCACCCAAAACCAAGTAAGTATTAACTTACAGTGGGGATGATGTCTAGGAGGTCACGGGGTCGTCCAGAATCCACGGGATGTCACGAACGAATCTCCTCAAGTCGATTTTCTCTTCCAACGTCCTCGAACCGAATCCGCAAGTAAAAATCCTTAGTTAGATCAGATTTTTGGATTCAAAAATGGTTGGATAAACTCAAAAACCACTTACCAACGTCCTAGGGGATTGTCTTCTCCTTCTCAAGTCCCTCTTGTTCGGATTTCGTCGTCGGCACTTCAAGAACGCAAGGGATTTTGGGGTTTTCGGTTTTCGATGAACAAGGGAGAAGTTTTTGAGAGTTTGGGAGGAATGTGGGCTGCAAGAATTCAAAAATTAGGGTTAGGGAGCAGCCTAATATCGTCCTAATATCCTTCCATAGCCCGGGATTGAGTTTCCATCGTCGGGACACGAAAATATGGTAAGAAAATCGCCAAAACGCGTCATGTCGCAGCTGCTGTCTTGGTGGCGCGGGGTTGGCGCGGTTTCTAGCCAAAAACCGCGCGGAGGGTGTGCGGCCTGGTCTGGGCCGTGCGTCCGGACTGGGCCGTGCGATCCCATCGGGCCTTTTCTCCTCTCTTTCGGACTTCTGTCCTCCTACGTTTTCGGGCTCGATTTTTCGGGTCATTCTCGGATCATAAATTCTTATCTTAGATTTATCTCGACTCAAATGAATTTCATGTTTGAAATCTTAAGTCCGTCGCTCGGGTTCGTTGGCTTCCAATTCGTCGTCTTTTGACTCCCGTGCAATAACTTGTGTAATTAAATTTCTTCCGACTTCACGGGTTCTTGGAATTAAAATTCTTTTCCTTCTTGAATTTAATTCCAATTATTTCAACTCAATTCATGGAATGTCTTCGGGCTTTTCCTCTTTTATTCCATTTTGAATTTTGAATCTATCGGCGTTTCATTTCCGAGCAATAATTTATTGTGATAAATTATTTTCTTCTTCTATGAGATATTTCGACATTGATCGGACTAAATTTTACTCCTTTGGACGTTGATAAAAATCTGGGGTATTACAATGAAAGTTGTTCGTTAGCATGTTTTTGAGCTAATGGGAAAATTTCAAGTCGATTGCCTTTGAAATGAATTTTTAAACTGAGATGGCGTAAACTGTGCCAATGGCTTGGTTGAAATGTTGAAAAACTCGACTTTTGAGAAACTCATGATTTGTGAGATATGTCTAAACAATAAAACATGTATTTTTAAAAATCCCGTTTATCTAGGCTGAGCTAGATCTCCACGTAAGTAGGGGTGAGTGCTCTGCAGGGTGCCCCTCAATCTTGAAATTCGTGCCCGAGTAGACGAAATGTAATATGTTGTGAAATTGTGCCAAAACGGCCATTGTGAAATTAGTCTACACTCTCGGGTGTATCCGAATGGGTTACTCGAGGCTCCGGAGTAGTACTGTGTATGGCGCGATACTCGGATTGCTTCGGCAATTCTGAAACTTGATACTTGAGAAACTTGATACATGAGAAACAAGATACTTGAGATATATGGTTGTGGCGTCCTCACTTAACGGGAGAAAATTTAAAAGACCTGAATTTTTATTTATTTAATTATTTATGTCGTTAATTATGCATTTTAAATTATGTCTTTAAATTTATGCCTATGCCTTAAATTTCATTTTTAAATTAAATGGCTTATGAGAAATTATAGATTTTATCATTGTCCAACATGCATGCTTAAAATGAATTTTTAAACTAAAAACCCCTTTATTGCTATGCTAGGAATTGTCTTACTCAGTATTCCTTAATACTGATAAATGTTGTTTATGTTTTTCTATGACAGAGTATGAAGCATGAGCATACATCCGGGGGGATTTATTTTGGACATTTTATTATTTTCTGCATGATACTGCATACGGCCTGTTAACCCGTGTTTTGGCCATGGCGGCCCTATATTTTATTTCCGCTGCATAAATCTATATTTCCGCTGCGTATATGGATGATTATTATTTTTAAATTATGAGTACTTCCGGACTTGGTTGTTTTAAATTATTTTATACCATTAGCCTTGCATCTCTCAAGTGAGCTGGAATGAAGTCGTGTCTTGCTTGAGAGGTGTGGCGGTGGCATCCCGGCGTGGGTGATCAAATCCGGGGTGTTACAAGTTGGTATCAGAGCCCGGAATATTTTTAAAGCTACTATTATTGTTTTTAAACCATTATTTTAAAACTAATATTATTTTTAAATTTATTATTAAAACCACTAGTATTATTTTGAGCCCAAGTTTTTTGCCCAATCATTTTACTTATTATTTTATAAAAAAATCCTAAATTTTTTAGCCCAAAAATTTTAGCCCAATTTTTTTTAGACCAAAGAATTATTAGATTTTGGCCCAATAAAGAGGCCAAACATTTTCTTTTACTATTATCCATGGTGTGAATTTATCTTTTTAAAACACATGGATAAAAATCAAATATTATAGGGGGGATTGCATATGCATACTTGCATGTAGACTTAAATTCTTGCATCTCCTAACTCTACATTTAACATGTTCTAACTCTAACCTACTTGTTGACACTAGATGGCCGAACCAAATGCGAATATGGTGAACCTTATGATGAAATTGATCAATGCAAATCTCAAACTACCACAAAACGTTAATAACTTCAAATTGCGGGTAGAACACCTGGAGCCTAACTTGAACCACTTGGGACAACTGAGAGAGGCAGATCAACCCTAACTAACCCAACTCAAAGTTCAAGTCTCTGAACTCCAAGCCCAAGAGGCTGCACTCCGAAACAAGAACAACGACATAGATGCACAAGTAGGGCACGTGGCGTGGGAGATGATTAAGCTAGCTAATCTAATCGATGGTGCGATTGTTCACAGCCCAGAGCCTACACCCAATATTATTGAAACTAATGGTCCACTAGGCCATTATTTTGTCCATGGACCTTATGGAACCCTTGGATTCTGGCCAAGTCACGGATGAGGATGACTCTAGAGAGGATATGGTCACCTATTTCCCCTAGGATTAGGGATCTATTGATACACTATCATTATTTGATTTATCACCAGCACTACTGTTCCATTTCTATGATTGTACTCGAATAAAATTTTCTATTGAGCAATAAAACTTATGGGCATTTATTTAATTACACAATTAACTTTGAATTATCCTTTATACATTGTTATTCAAATGCCTTGATGAGACTCAATCGAACAAACATAAAATTTTCTATTGAGCAATAAAACTTATAGGCATTTATTTTATTACACAATTAACTTTGAATTATCCTTTATACATTATTATTCAAATGCCTTGATGAGACTCAATCAAACAAACATACAAGGTATTTGTTAAATTAAGTAAGTAAATAATATTATAAGTGTATATAATCAAGAGTTACCCTAAACCCTGAAAACCCTAAACCCTTGGGTCGGAAAAAAAAAAAAACTTGTTCTTGAACCCACACTTTAAGGCATAACATTTAAGCAGTAACCCACTAGTAATACTACATAACGAAATCATAGAACTGTGAAAAGCATACAGTCTCAGTCAACATGCCAATAACTAAAAGAAATACTCACAACATAGATCCTAAACAACATATGCAGTAAAAGGACCGTAGGATCACTCGTCAGGCGGTAGAAACTGACGTCGCATGTACTCGTCCATCTGCCTCATGTACGCGTACATGTCCGACATGGTAGCCTGCTGCTCTAACTGCCTAGTAGTAATCGTATCCATACGAGCCTGGTATAGATCCATCCTAGCATCCAAGGCATCATACCGAGCATCCAGGGCGTCGTAGCGAGCCTGTCCAGCTGCAAACCCAGCATCCATTCCAACCCGCATCTCCTACATCATCTGTAGCATCTGGGTCATCTCCTGACCCTGCTGTGGAACTACGTGAGGTGGCACCACGGGAGGTGGCTGCTCTGGGGGAACAACCAAGATCAAATCACCCTCCTCGGGCTCTGGTCGAAGAATGGCCCGAGGTGCTCCGCGTTGTAAGGCGGTGCGTCAAGCAGTGTAGCGCGGAACAAAGTAATGATCACCCACAGCTAGCTCGTAGGGGTCTGTCTCCGGTGTCGTACGGATTCCCTGTGCTACACATAGACCGTATATAAGATGTACATGAGTGATCACCCTGCTACCCCGGCCTCGACGCATACCCCTCAGGTTTTCCTCGATACAAGCACCCACATTCACCCTACCGCCTGTAGCTATAAAGTGAATAGTCTCGTAAACGTGATCTACGGCAATGTTACTCCGAGTGATCGGTCGGACGCGTCCTAACCATAGCTGAGTAAGAGTACACCAGGGAGTGTCCATCATCGCCAACCGTAACTCATGATCGTGCTCGATTCGAGGTCGCACCTCAGTGCATAAGGCACCCCACGCAGGAGGGAGTATACGACCCTCAGGCTGCGGTCGGAACACGCCCTCGTCAGGTAGGCCAAGATATAGGTTGATCGCCCTAGCACTGAAGTCAAGATAGCGACCGCGGACCCAGACCCGAGACAAGTCGCTATGCTCCCCGAGACCGCCAATGTTGGCAATAACCTCCATAGGCTAGATATCCTGAAGCAATACCCTGGGGATGGTGAGCAAGTCCCGTCCACTGGAGATGATCCAAGACCGGCCGGACCCTGTCATTGTCCACATGCTCGGGGTGGATGCCCCTCTCCGGAACATAAGCTCGGTTCCTGTGAAGCTCGTCGAAGTAGAACTCCTGAGAGGCCATCGTTGCAAAACGATGTCGGTCGTGCCTGCTTGGATGCTCCTCGTGGGGGAGGTCCCTCAGTCTCGGACCCCGCTGCTCCTCCTCCTCCTCAGACTCGCTATCATCAATATCTGGCATCACCGGAGCCGCAGAACTAGAACTGGCCCCGTCACGCCGGGTAGCCCGTCTCTTAGGCCTCGGAGGGCACATAAAAGAGGCCAAAACAACCCACATAAACAATAACATCCTGCGAAAATATCCAACACCAAATATAAGTCTATGATTCTCACAATCGCCAACAAGCAGGAATCCACAGAAAACATCAATATAGCCTTTCGATATGAATAATCCACAAAACATGAAGCCTAATCATCTAACATCGGCAAAAAGAAGGTAACCCGAAAGAAGAGCGCAATGAAACAAGAATAGAGTTCTTTGTGGTATTTCATCGAGCATGTCATGTGCACAATAAACCATTTCCTAAGAGCACTTACCAAATTTATGGAATTTGCCCAAATTTGAAACAATCATTCAATCAACAATCAATAACTACAATGTAGCACTAAACAACAACAAACAACTCGAGTTCATACATACATTGTCGACTAAAATTGAAATATGCATGTTTTTCTAAAAATTCATAAACAAGCAAGGAATCACCAAGAACATGTGCACATTATTTCACAAACGCATCCAAATCAACAAATACAACACCAAGTACTACAATCATCTACCAAATTGCATAAAACAAGTCGAAAACTATCAAATCCCCAAATTTTACCTAAACCCTAATTCTTAGAATCTGCCACGAAATCGAATGAACTAAGGTATAGAAACTGAAATTAACAAGTTAAAGAGGGAGATTCCTACCTTACTTAGTGGAAACGAGATAGGAATCGAAGCGATTTGGAAGTGGGGGATCGAATTTGAGAGAATTTTGGGGGAGTATTCGGAAATGAGGGAAGAAATGGGGAAGCTCGCGCACCCTACCCCCGCAAGCCCTATTTATTCGAGCTTCCGCAGCCGCGCGGTCCCGATGCGGGATCGGCCAAAACCGCACGGCCACCGTGCGGCACTCGAATTTTGAATTTTTTTATTTTATTTGTTTCTCCTCATCCCATTCTACCTTACACCACTTAGTTGAACCGAGCTCACATTGGTAATGTTATACGACGACATGCCTGATCTACTCGAAGAGCGAGGAAGAGCATTCCCAACATTTGCATCAAGTGTTAGGGATCTTGCGCAAGAACCAACTCTATGGGAAGTTATCCAAATGCGAATTTTCGTTGAAGGAAGTAGCATCCCTTGGACACATAGTAACCGCTACTGGAGTTTCAGTAGATCCGGCAAAGGTTTCGACAATAACCGAGTGGGTATCGCCAAAAAGTCCAACCGAAATAAGGAGTTTCCTTGGACTAGCCGGATATTATAGGCGATTTGTGAAAGATTTCTCGAAAATCGCACGACCCTTAACTCAGCTACTGAAAAAGGGAGTGAAGTACGAGTGGACTAGTGAGTGTGAGTCCGCGTTTCAAGAACTAAAGAAACGACTCACCACTACACCCGTATTAACACTATCACCGGAGGATGGTGATTTCGAGGTTTACAGTGACGCTTCGAAGGAAGGTCTAGGATGCGTCTTAATGCAAGACTCGAAAGTCATCGCATACGCATCGTGTCAATTGAAACGTCATGAGACGAACTATCCGACACACGACTTGGAGTTGGCGGCAGTCGTATTTGCCCTGAAGATATGGAGACATTATCTCTATGGGCGAAAGTGTCGAATGTTCACTGACCAGAAGAGCCTCAAGTACATATTCACTCAGAAGGAGTTGAATTTAAGGCAAAGGAGGTGGTTGGAACTAATAATGGACTACGATCTCGAAATTGCGTATCACGAAGGAAAGGCCAACGTGGTAGCCGATGCCCTAAGTCGGAAGACCCAGCACGTAGCGAACTCGCTGGTAATTCCGTCGGCATTGTATAAGGACTTGGCGAGATTGAGCTTAGAGCTGGTGCACCCAGGCACCATAAGTGAAGTGCTCAACACCATGGTGGTAGAATCGACCATATTTGACGAGATCAAACTCGCCCAACCGGGTGACGAGAGGTTGAAAAGGATTAAGGAGAGCATTTCCGATGGAAAGGCGATAGGATTTGCTGTCCATGAGGATGGAAGCACTTGTTTCAAGGGAAGGTGGTGCGTACCACAAGGATGTGGAGAATCGAAATGAAGATTGATGGAGGAAGGTCACAACACGCCATATTCAGTTCACCCCAGAGGTGACAAGCTCTACAAAGACCTGAAGAAGAATTATTGGTGGCCGAATATGAAAAGAGAGGTAGCGGAGTTTGTGACGAGATGTCTCACGTGCCAAAAGGTCAAAGCCGGACGAAAACCCCTAGGATTGATGCAACCATTGGAAATCCCGAGTTGGAAATGGGATAGTATCTCGATGGATTTTGTTTCGGGATTACCGCGATCACCCAAAGGGATGAACAAGATATGGGTGATTGTCGTTAGGCTAACAAAGACGGCCATATTCATTCCAATGAAGGACACTTGGACTATGGACTAACTAGCCAGAGCATATATCGACAACGTGGTACGACGACATGGGGTACCACATGACATCATTTCCGATGGAGACAGTAAATTCGTCTCTCACTTTTGGACTACGCTACAAAAAGCGCTCGGTACGCAAATCAAGATGAGTACCGCGTTCCACCCGATGACGGATGGACAAACTGAGAGAACGATCCAAACGTTAGAGGACATGCTGAGAGCGTGTGTCCTAGAGTTTAAGGGTAGTTGGGAAAATCATTTACCGTTGATTGATTTTTCTTATAGCAATAGCTATCATGCTAACATTGGCATGGCACCGTTCGAAGCACTGTACGGGCGGAAGTGCCGAAGTCCGTTCAGTTGGGTAGAGAATGATAAGGCAGTGTTAGTAGGACCACAACTTGTTGAAGATATGGCTCAACAAATTACGATCATTCAAGGAAAGATGAATGCGGCGCAAGACCGACAGAAGAGTTATGCCGATGTAAGGCGGCAAGACCTAGAATTCCAAGTTGGAGACGAGGTCATGCTAAAGATACTACCGATGAAGGGGGTGATGCGCTTTGGCAAACGGGGAAAGTTAAGTCCTCGATATATAGGACCTTACGAGATTCTAAAAAGAGTCGGTACCTTAGCATATCGACTAGCCTTACCGCCACAACTGGCTCGAGTGTACAATGTGTTCCACGTATCACAATTGAAGATGTATGTGCACGACCCAACTTACGTACTCCAACCGGAGGAAATTGAACTGGATGATGACTTGAGCTACGAGGAAATTTCGGTTCGAATACTCGATGTGAAGGACAGAGTGACGAGAAATAAGACAGTGAGGATGGTTAAGGTTCTTTGGTCAAACCATGAAACTGAGACGGCAACATGGGAGTTAGAAGCGGACATGAGGGAGCGTTACCCGACCCTATCCCAAGACGATGCGACCACAGTTATGGGGACATAACTGTAATCTTGGGGAGGGGGGGGGGAGGATGTATCGACCCGAACATTTTATACCCGAACAGTTTGAATCCCACATAAACAAATTCGAATTGTTTTGAACTACGTAATGACTTGATCCCTTCACCGGGTACGTAGGCAACTTGGAAATTTCAATTCTGGGTTCAGTCAAATAATCACACACCAAAACATAATTCAAATACTCAACAAATAATCATTAACAAACAAATAATTACACATAATCAAACAACCAAACAATCAAACAATCGAACAACAAGTCGCGCAACTTCGAGGACGAAGTTGATTCTTAAGGGGGGTAGACTGTAGTACCCGAGACTTTTAATAATAGGAAATGGAATTAAATTCGAAAAGTAAGGGAAGTTTAATTCCAAGAACCGTGAAGTCGAATGATATAAATAAATAAATCATTGCAGTGGAATCAAAAGACGACGAATTCGACGTCGAAGAATTTAAATTAATGAATTCGAGAATTCGAACACGAAATCAATTAAAGACGAAATAAAATTTAGAATAGGAATCGGAAACCTGAAAACGACCCGGAAAACCGAGCCCGAAAACGTAGGAGGATAGAAACCCGAACGAGAGGAGGAAAGGCCCGACGGATCGCATGGTCCGGCCCACGATGCAGCCCTACCGGGGGCCGCGCGGTGGCCGCGCTGTCTGGAGATATCCCGCGCCGAGACCGCGCCACTCCACAGTGTCCGATCAACTTTCGGTTTTCGATGATTTCTTACAATATTTTCGGCCCCCGGCTTTGGTAACTTGATCTTAGGCAATGGGAAGGTTATATGGACGAGTTTAGAGGCTAGAGGCTCATTATTTTCGAGCTCCAAACCCTAGCAGCCCCTAAACACTCTCCCAACTTCTTCCAACACCCGAAATCACCAAGTTCGAGCTTTCCGATCACTTTCCGACGACGAAAATCAACGGAGGAAGCGTGTAGAACATAGATCATTAGTGTTCCAGATTGTGTAAGTCATGCATAGGTTTTCGTTTAGCTTTTCGAACCCGAAAACTCGAACTAACATTACATTTCTTCTTTCGATTCGAATCCGTGGCCAAAGTTGGAAGCTTCGTGTTGAGGAGATCCGTTCGTGTCAAATCTTAGAGCCCGGACGACCCCGAGAATGTCTAGGACGAAATTGAAGTAGAATAATGCCTTACATATCAATATTGGTGGCTTTGAACCGTTAGAAACATTAGTTTTAATCCAAACACTAATATCGGACATAAAAGATTCAATCTTTATATTTGCTGGGAAAAGGTTTGTTCTCATAAGAGGGTGGGGGGTCTGGGGGTTTGGGATACGGTTAAGTTTAATGATGCTTTGTTATACAAATGGAGGTGGAGGTTCGGGATAGAGCACACTTTATGGACTGAGGTGATTAATGCTAAGTATTATGGTAACCAAAAACCATTGATACCAGGGGTCAGCCGGACAAGGTCTTTGTGGGGGCGGATCACTACATCATGGGAGCAGATGCATTCGTCAGGAGTGGGGGGAGAGCTTAAAATAATGGTGGGAGAAGGGTCGGGTAC
The DNA here is from genome assembly GCA_030278955.1 of Hygrophila difformis. NCBI lineage: Eukaryota > Viridiplantae > Streptophyta > Magnoliopsida > Lamiales > Acanthaceae > Hygrophila > Hygrophila difformis. Next base: position 50,460,719 of record JAOANR010000008.1, read on the forward strand.
GCGGTTTTGGCATGATGTATGGGTGGTGGAAGGGAGACCGCTGAGTGCTATTTATCCTAGAATATATGCCCTGTCGAGAAATAAGGATGGGTGGATACGGGATTTTGGAAGGTGGGAGGGTTATGAGTGGATTTGGAATATTGAGTTAAGAAGACAATTATTCGATTGGGAGATCGAAGGTTGGACACAAATGCTCGATACCTTAAGGAGGGTCAGACTAACCAAACACCTTAAGGATAGAGCAATTTGGACCAAGGAGAATGATGGGCGGTATTCGTCAAAGTCATGTTCGATACGCGATGGTGGTAGTATCGAGGTCGGAGGGCAGCAGGTGTGGAATAATATTTGGAAGGTTAAAGCTCCTATGAAGGTGAAACTGTTGGTCTGGAAGTTGATAAATTATGCATTACCGGTGAAGGAAGTTTTGGTATCTAGAGGATGCAACAATCTGGACAACGCTATATGTCAGGTTTGTACACGTGATATGGAATCCATCGATCATTTGTTTTGTCAGTGTGAGATGGCAGGGTTACTATGGCAGCAAGGAGTAGCCTGCTTTGGGGTCTCTTGGGCCATGCCGGGTAGAGTGAGGGATTTGTTGGCATGGTGGTTTGACATGCGCCCAAATGGAGGAAATAGGGAGATTTGGAACATGACTGCTGTGGTGACTATATGGTCTATATGGCAATATCGCAATGAGCTTATATTCAAAGGTATCAAGGCAGAGGTCTATGCGATAAAGGCAGAAATTAAAAGGAAGGTCTGTTGGTGGTGGCAGATCTATAATAAAGGAACAGTGGAGGGAGTGCAAGGATTACAACTTAGCTTTCCGGAAGGTTTTTGCCGAACAAGCGCTGGGGCGAACAGGGTGCATCGTAGGGGGCTTGTATGGGAAAGGCCTGACGTGGGATGGTGGAAAATAAATACCGATGGATCATCTTTCGGTAACCCAGGGAAGGCAGGGATTGGAGGGGTAATTCGGGATGACAAAGGGGATGTGATTTTTGTGCTATCGGATTCTATTGGCTATGCGGATTCGACTGAGGCGGAGGTAATGGCGATTTATCGTACTTGTGTGGCTATCATTAGAGATCAGGGATTCCCCCTTGGGCGGATTGTGTTTGAGATTGACTCCTCGAATGTTGTGAAGTGGATTGAGGATCCGGATAGTTTTCCGTGGCGTCTGAGGGATAGACTGGGCCCGATTATGGTGGTCATGAGGCATGCCGGGATGGTGAAAGTTAGGCACATCTTGAGAGAACGCAATGGTTTGGCAGATTACTGGGCACGGATGGGAGCTGGAGGTCTTAGTCAAATTGAGGAATGGTATTAATTAGCAGGAATATTAGGAAGTTCATAGATCTGAGTTGGTGAATTTTGTTTCTGCGTAATCTGGATAGTGGAGATGATAGTCAGGGTTGATGTGATGTTACGTGGGTGCTTTGGTTGCTTTTACGACTCAAACAAATTCTTTAAACAACTGGTAATTAAAGGAGGAGAATTATTGAGGAAGCTGATGCGGAATTATAAAGTTCATGAAGATGTTGTTTTGGGTACTAGGCTGATAATGCTCCAAAAGTTTTTGCTGCTGCTATACAAGGATGTCACTGATACATAATATCTCTGAGGCTGCTGCTATGGACGGTGATGTTTCGACAAAGCGCATTGAGAATCACTCCACACATGTTCAGATGGGCAACTGGAACTGCAGGCAGGTTTGATGATTGCATTCACTCTCTTGGACTTGCTTAATTTTCATATCAAACTTGCATTTTTACTTCAGAGTCTTGAAAATGATAAGGGCTTGAGATTTGACCATGATCTTCCACACTCCCTCAAATACCACCTGTGAACCAATTTCGATTTTACTTGAGTATCCCTACTCTCTCATCGCTTGTCCTTACCCGGAGCATCTGATCGTCTCTGGCGTTGCTTGTATTATCCTTTTCTATTGGGAGGTGTAGGTTCCACCTTTACTATCTTATTCAAATTTTTCTGAGGTTGCTTTGCTGGGATTGGGCATGTCAGGGAGTTTGGATACTTTTTGATACGGGAGGGTATGAGTCTTCATGTCTGAAAGAGGGTGGTTGTCCGATGGGTAGCAAAGATAGAAGAGTAATACTGCTCTAAATCTCTTGTCCCTGGTAGATGGACATTCCCTTTGGAAAAAATAAAAGAAAGAGTAAAAAGAAAAAAAAAAGAAAAGAAAAAAAAAAGAAAAAAAAAATTGAAAGAAATAGAATGCTTTAATAAGGGGGGTTCGGTATTGGAATGTATCAAGATCAGAAGATTCAGTTGGCATACGGAAGATAGAGGGTTCTCTAATTGTTGAGTGTGTGTCAGTTAGCATGGATCCTGAGTAAGAGTTGATTGGTACCATTGTCTAGTATTGCTGTATGTATTTGGTTCCTCTCATTGTGTCCTTATATGTGATAATGGCCTTGCCTTGACTCAGATCAAGTAAAGTTTGGTCCTCATCTCTCAATAGTTGTGCACCCACTTCCCTACCTATAGCCGTCTTGCCTTTCTGCCCTACACCTATATTGCCGCTCTCCCTTTCCTCTTCTACAGCTTGCCCTATCTCTTCTTTTCTTTCTTTGCCCTTTGATTCGATGCAAAGTTTCTGAAGAATATATGCAGGGGTATATGATTTATTTTGCAAGTCTGTGGGATTTTCATAGTGTGATATCTTTTGAGAGTTCCATTGCTTTAAATATTTATGAGAACTCTAGGATGGATCCTGTGAAGTGGAAATCTGGTTCCAAGAGGAGGTTGAAGAATGAGTCAGTTATTGTGAATGAAACAATGTCCCTCAATAAGAATGATCGAATGCTGAATTCAATTGTTGATTGCTACTGTCTCCATTGTGATGAAGTGTTAGTCCCGTTATTGATGGTACCTGGTTGCTGTCTGTGTGAGTAGGAAGTAGTTATGATTGGTCTGAGTGGGCTCTTTGAAGTGTGTACTGGGATGGTGTTGTCTAGAGCATTGTATTTTTGGGTTGTATTGAGTATGAGGCGTCGCTCGTCTGTATTGCTGAACTAAATACTTTGCCATGGTGCATAATGAATACAGCCTTACCCTCAAAAAAAAAAAAAAAAGATTCAATCTTTATGCGTTTTCTAAGATTGGCCGAAAACCCCTATTCCGAGAATCCGAAACGAAAAACGCCAAACTAGAGATTTGTTCCTAACATCTCAATTTAGCTTGTGTCAAAATTTCATGCATTTTCATTAAGATTTGATATCCCAAATCGCGTCGAACATATTCTGTTGTGCATGAACTTTTCGAAAACTGAGACAGATTATGTGTTCGAACTTTATATGCGTTTTTGTATCACTTTTATTCAAAATTAATCTTCGGTAAAAACATAAAAGTTGTAGATAAATGTCTTGAGAATATTCCTTTAAAATTTCGTGCATTTTCATCAACGTTTGTATAGTCAAATCCTATTTTGAATACACTGTGTCCGAGAAGAAAAAGTCGACAGATTTTTATTCCGAACTTAGTGAATTATTCTGACTTCATCCGTAATGAATTAGCATAATTTGCCTCTAATAAAACTTGTTTATTTTGGTGTCTATTAAGTGCCTGTAAAATTTCATAAATTTTGGGGTCGTTTGCTATGTCGAAAACTCTTTCAAAATTCAATGCGCTGTTTAGAAAAAGTTGACAGATTTTGTACTTTGCAAAGATTGTGAAATTTCACTCATTTCTTCATCTATTTTCGAAAAACTTAAAAAATGAAAGTTGTTCGTTAGCATGTTTGTGAGCCAATGTGAAAATTTCTAGCCGATTGCCTTTGAAATGAATTTCTAAACTGAGATGGCGTAAACTGTGGCAATGGCTTGGTTGAAATGTTGAAAAACTCGACTTTTGAGAAACTCATGATTTGTGAGATATGTCTAAACAATAAAACATGTATTTTTAAAAATCTCGTTAATCTAGGCTGAGCTAGATCTCCACGTAAGTAGGGTGTGAGTGCTCTGCAAGGTGCCTCTCTATCTTGAAATTCGTGCCCGAGTGGACGAAATGTGATATGTTGTGAAATTGTGCCAAAACGGCCATTGTGAAATTAGTCTACACTCTCGGGTATATCCGAATGGGTTACTCGAGGCTCCGGAGTGATACTGTGTATGGCGCGATACTCGGATTGCTTCGGCAATTCTGAAACTTGATACTTGAGAAACTTGATACATGAGAAACGAGATACTTGAGATATATGGTTGTGGCGTCCTCTTCGTAGTTAACGGGAGAAAATTTAAAAGACTTGAATTTTTATTTATTTAATTATTTATGTCGTTAATTATGCATTTTAAATTATGTCTTTACATTTATGCCTTTGACTTAAATTATTATTTTTAAATTAAATGGCTTATGAGAAATTATGGATTTTATCATTGTCCAACATGCATGCTTAAAATGAATTTTTAAATTAAAAACCCCTTTATTGCTATGCTAGGAATTGTCTTACTCATTATTCCTTAATACTGATAAATGCTGTTTATGTTTTTCTATGACCGAGTATGAAGCATGAGCATACATCTGGGGGGATTTATTTTGGACATTTTATTATTTTCTGCATGATACTGCATACGGGCCTATTAACCCGTGTTTTGGCCATGTCGGCCCTATATTTTATTTCTAATGCATAAACTTATATTTCTGCTGCGTATATGGATTATTATGATTTTTAAATTATGAGTACTTCCGGACTCGGTTGTTTTAAATTATTTTATGACATTAGCCTTGTATCTCTCAAGTGAGCTCGAATGAAGTCGTGTCTTGCTTGGGAGGTGTGGCGGTGGCATCCCGGCCTGGGTGATCAAATCGGGGGTGTTACAGGTTCCTTAGCTAGCGATGGCAAAATCCGGGTGATCATAAGGAATTGAGTGACATTATCAAAATCATCCTGGAAAGAGAAGTGAAATAATGACAAAATCACGAAGCGTTTCACTTCTATAGAATCTAAGCAGCATCGCTGCTGGCTACTGCCCCAGCATCCTTGAGTTTATGAGAAGCAACATGCTAAACATCCAAAAAGTGAAGTGCAAGTAACACTATAATTCCCTATGATTGATATGTAAAAACTGCAAATGCATTCATCTTGAATATAATCACACATAAGAATAACAACTTACAAAGGCAATTCTAAATATTGTTCTCAAAGTCCTCCACCGATAGAGCTTTTAATGAACGGATCCATTCGGAAACAGTTTCAAGTTTAACTTGATTTGTCTTGAAGATACTTGTTCTATGTTATTCAAAATGAGTTCGATTACAAATTTGAACCACTTAAGAATATTCGAACCCATTCGCTAACACTTCAGAATGTTAAACATTTATAAATACATTTATGTTATAAATATTTTTTGATTACTTAAGGCCCAAGGCCTTTTGCTTAGGGTTCGTGGAAATCCATGCCACACAAATTACAAATTTATATTATAAATGTTTTTTATTGTAATTTTTTATCATTTATTAAGATTCTCGTTTTAATGATAACATAGATTTAAATATAATTTTAAACTAAACTCTATAATTTTAACTTGACTTCGAATATGTAAATGAGTCGACTCCAAATCCGAGTTCATAAAATATCAAGCTAAATTTTGGCTGGGATCTGTATCCAAATAATAAGAAAGACAAAACATAATGTTTGAATATATACCAATGGAGCATATAACATATAGTTTGGTAATGATCTCATTTAAGAGATTTTGAGTTTATAAGATAAAGTGAGATTTTTTTTTTAGAAATTGGAGATAGTGTGTGAATGTTCAGTATTTGACAGATAAAGTATATTTAGATATTATTTGTGATGAAAAATAAATTGACAGCTCACCTAAGTAACATAAAATTTTCTATTAGAACATAATCAAATTGATGAAATTCACCCCCACAAGATCTTATTTTTTTAAAGTGAGATTTTTTTTTTTATTTATTAAAAAAAGTGTTTTCTAATGATATAGTGACTATGTTCCGAAGCTTAGAAACATACTTATATTTTTTAGATTTGATTCTTGAAATTTTTCCAAAGTCCACAACAAAATGTGCCTAGTATTTAGCTTAATTTGTCTTGTTAATATTTGTATCCACCATTACAACAAGGCAAATAATGGGATAGACCAGCTGAAGACTGTTTTAGCATTTGGTACACCTCTACATACAAAAAAATTATGATAACATTATAACAAGTACATTAACATCAACTCATACTTACCTTTGCCGCACCAGCTGTATCATCCACGGCTTCCATTTAGTTAAGGTGTTTTCACACTGTGCAAGAGCCTGAAGCTTCAGAATTTACAGATTGTGAGCTGCATCCTCCATGAATGCGTAAACCATAAATTGAAATAGAATTAGAATTACCTGAGGATGGCTAAGAACTCTACTAAGGTCTTCAACCTTAATGCCAGGGTTTGCTAGCAAGCAATGTCTGATTGATAGTTTAACTTCTCCAAAAATATGCAACCTATGTCGGAGCAGAAGATCATAATTCCTATGAATGCTACCACCCAAAGAATTTTCTATAGGCAAGACAACCCTATCCACAAGCCAACTTTCAACATGTTTTAATGTGCATTGCCACTTTTCAAAGTGTATAAGTGATTATTCAACAATCATCAGATACAGAATTATAGATTTAAGGAAATATATTATCTATCCTTTACATGTCTTATATTGGCGATATTTAAGAAATATGAATCTTAATATAATGGAATTGGAGAGGTGGACGAAAAATCAATAGATTTCTATATCTGAAGCTTCCTCCAGAAATTATTAATAGAACAATAGCGAAAGTCTGTCCAGAGGCCATTTGAGTAATATCTACATGAATATGTATTTTAGGTCAGATTAAGAATTCAACCATCACAGGCATTAGATGGCCATTATGACAATCTATTAAATTGTCCATTAGCCAATGCCGTGCCCACTTTGGCATTTCTAATATCATTTGTTTGTATGTCTCATGATATCAATCACTGAGAAGAGATGTAATTAATATACTAATGAGCTAGCTGAAAATTTCTCATTAAATCAAAGTGAGATATTCCTACCAATGGGCATCACTGCATCAGACAATAAATTTACAAGCGTTGATTAGTTTCATACATCAACAGAGATATTTGCTTACTCACTTCAAAAGCAGTGTCAAATTGGTCACATGGAACTGCTTCACAATTTGGATATGCCTTCTCGGCTGCAGACTCACTGTACGCACCTCGAACCCCCTTTCACAAAGTAAAACTAATATTAATAAGCACATTACTGACCTTGTCAAAGAATTACAAAATATAAGGCAAAAACTATCTTCAAACAGCAATGTCAAGCTTTTTAGACTTTGTACAGTACGCACCAACAGTTGTACATTCACAAGACATATTCTAAGTAATAACTAAAAATGAAATTGGCAAAACCTGATATGCCACGTGGAGACGAGATCCTTCTGAGCCCAAATTGGACAATTGAGCAGACGTCAAGGGCACTAAAACAATCAAGAATGCTGATATTCTAAAACAAGCAAAATTGGCTCCCTTTGAAGTTAACATTATTTCTGTGCAAAACCCAATTTATGCAAACGTACACGGGAGTGAAGAAGGTGAATCTTTGGAATCCTCGACAAGCTTTGCTTTAAATTGGCGGACGAGGGGCTCGGTACCTTCCGCATATTCTTGGAAAGGAACCAAGAGGAAATTTTCGTAGCGTTCCTACAGAATGATTCTAAATGAACATAAAAAATAACCAACAAAAAAAACTACCTAACCATTGAGAAACCCACCGGGAGACTGTACAGGATCCCAGGTATGACGAATTGAACAAGTTGAGATTTATACTGCAATAAACAATCAAAGCAATATTTGTAACTTATAGTTTCACAAAATTAAAATACTAACATAATCCCTAAGAAATAATTGCCCAAATTCAAATGCTATGGTTCGGACATACAGTGTGTGCCTTGAGAGTGAGATTAAATATGAAAAATAAAAAGGGTCGAAAGGTAGTGAAAAACGGGAGGATGGGGCGGCACCACAAACACCGCCGATCTTGAGTGTGAAACGCATGCCGGCGGAAGGCAGAGTGCGACGGCGATGGTGCTGGACGGAAATAGATGCGGGAACCGAGAAGGTAAAAGGAACCCCAAAAGATCGAAAATCCTAAATTCACAACGAAATTAACCCAGAGAGAAATCCTTACCCGAATTGAAGTTGCTGGTCGAAGGTGGATGGAGGAGGGGCCTGGAAGGCTGGAATTGCAAGCGAAATGCTGAAGGACAATAGCAGATGGAGAGGACAGAGGTAAGAAAGCTTTGTCGACATGGAGAGTGAACGAATGGAGACAAATGGTGAAGAGGGAGAGCGGGTCGAGGGATTTGGAGTGGGTCGGGATCCGATCCTCGCTGACTCGCGCGCTGCCCCCTTATCGGCTTCCTTAATTTCTCACCATTGACGGCACTCCACTCATCTGTGTTTTCTTTTTTGCTACACGGGTTTGTTCTAGGGCTTGAGAGAAGCAGGGGTGGGTCGTGAGGTGACAGAGGCAAGGGACAGAGTGAAAGCCGGAGAGCATGAGAGAACGGGGGTGATTCGGTGATTCGATGAAGTGAGGGGATGCTAGGCATTTGAGACAGATCTGGAATGCGTTACGAACTGAGCAACGCGATGGTACACCAAACTGGGAGAAAGTTTGGAAGGAGAAGCGGGAGGGGAACACTAATTTTTAGGCTAGACGAGCGGAAAATTGGGAGCAATTGGGGAGATCGGAGGAGAACCCAAAGTGAAGCGAGGGCGGGGGGAATTGTGCAAAAGAACCAGCGAGGACATAGACGCGAAGAAAAGAGAAAGGAAAATTTGGGATCTAAAAGACGTCGTTTCGGGGGCACTGAACAGTACTATTCATTAGAAAGTACTGTGCATCAGGAAGTGGCATATATATATCTAAGATGTGGTAGCCTGTAAGAACTTCCTTAGATTAATGGCTCATTTAACCTCAAAAGATCTATAATACAGACAGGTTTCATATACATAAATTGCACTACAAAAGTTTTGGGGGAAAGGCGACGAAAGGAATTCGTCGCCTGACGCATGAGGCAACAAATTAAACGAGGCGACGAAATCTGTTAGGTGATAAAATTTGAGGCGACAACATGCGTCTTCTTTTTTGTAGTTTGATTGTCTTCATAATTTGAGAGATCGGTAGAGTGGTCTGAGTTGGAGATGGGATTGCGATGGGCATAGGAGAAATTGCATATATATTACTGGGTTTAATATTTTCCTATGCACGTATGGAATTTTGAAAATTAAGAAAAAATTTACTTTTTTTTTGAGGAGCCATTAAAGGCTGGGAAAGGAGTTGTGGGAACCCATGCCACACAAATTACAAAGAGAACAAGGAGGGGGATAGAGGGCCGGGTGGGGATTCGAACCCCAAACCTATAGATTGAGAGTCGGGGGACTTGACCACTAGGATAAGTCCCCAACCCAAGAAAAAATTAATTGATACAATATGTATAATCTATAGTAGAATTAAATTATACAACAAATTTTGGGATGATGACTTAGCCTAGTGGTCAAGTCCCTTGACTCCCAGCCTTTAGGTTGGGGGTTCGATTCCCCACCCGGTCCCCTATCCATCTCCTTTGTCCCTTTGTTATTTGTGTGGCACGAGCTCCCACCACCCATTTACTAGCCTGTATAAGTTGTTCAGTAAAAAAAAAAATTACATTTAATTTTTAAAATGTTGTATTTGTTGGGGTTTTAACACTGCCCCACATCAAAAGTTTATGAGAAAGTTGGCCATGTTGGTTTTAAAATGTTGTATTTGTTGGGTATTAACACTTCTCATTTGCACGTAAGCCAATGCGCATTTTTTATAATACCCCAATTTTGATAACCCAGACCAGGATGCTACCGCCACACCTCCCAAGCAAAACACGACTTCATTCGAGCTCACTTGAGAGATGCTAAGGCTAAGGTATTTCAGAATATAATTTAAAATCAAGCCCAATAGTTTTATTTTGAAAATAATTATATAACATTACGTATAATAAGAGTTAATAGTAGCGGAAAGAAAGAGTACGGACCAATATGGCCAAATGCAGTATATAATTAAAGTTTAAATAAAATGCAGCATAATGATAGTGTCTTTAATTCCCGAGCCCCAATGAATGCACGTGCTCATATGCGTTCGTACCCTGAGAGAAAAGCTAAACAACGTGTTTTATCATTATATAAAATACTGAGTAAGTTAATCCCTAACATAAAAATAATGGGTTTAAAAATAATATTAATAAAAATTCACTTTATGCTTATTCATGCACATTTTTAATATAACATAAAAATTTATTTTGACATAATTAATAAGAAGGACTTAAAGGCATAATTTAAAGATGCATTTATAATGTAAAGGGGCGTATAAAAATATTTCATCTGTTTTTTATTATTTGCTACGTACCCACATTTCATGCAGTCCAATGCACATGTTAAATCATTAATAACTTAAGTTCGGTATAAGTAAATAATTCTAAAATGTTGATATTTAAAATACACAACGAGACGAATCTAACAAGATCTCACTTGACTATATTTTAACTCGTATAACTATGATAAAAGTTTAAGTGAAAGTGTGTGTATAAACAGTAGCAACTTATCCAATGTTGCAAATATTCAAGAACAGAGGAAGTATTATACACATTTTTTTAAAAATTTAAATAAAAGCGCGGACATAAAATTAAAGCATGTATAAATTAGTAACACATTTGAGTCTTTTAGTTTCCCGTTATACTAAGGGAAGGACGCCACGTCCTTGGGGAATGGTACCCGCAAGAACTCAAATACATCCTAGGGAATCGAACCCACATGAGTCAACAATATCCTGGGGAATCGAACCCGTAGGAAAACATACACCTTGGGGAATCAAACTCGCAAGGTAAGTGAATGCAGCGGACTCTATACTGACTTACATTCTTAATAAATGCATGTTTATTGGGTTTTTGGTATGTTCTTATGACTTAGAGCTTCAAATAAGTGTTCTTGTTTTTATGCATGTAGTTCTTAGATTTTTAAGTGTTTTAGAATCTTTGATCTTTGAATTTCTTGTTTGTAGTTTTAGGGTGTAATTCATGCTATTACCCATTGTACATGCATATATCTTGATAACCACAAAATATTCACAAGTGTGACTGCGAGATGACACTGATGTGAAATGAATGATGTGGTCAATCCCATCTATCATAAACTGCATCAGCTTAGAAACCGCATGAACACTTGTGAACAAAAATACACTTATGTAAAAATTGTATGCAATTCGGTCTAGGCAATTCGGTTTAGACCAAATTGCCCATGAGATCGAATTACATAACAAAAAGTGTTTCTTCCATGTGATTTACAAGCAATTCGGTCTATACAATTCGGTTTAGACCGAATTGCTCACATAGATCGAATGGGCTTTGGGGACCACATTGTATTCATGCCATCCCTTCATGCCTTAGTTTATTTTATTTTATTCGTTCCGCCAATTCGAATTGCCAATTCGGTTTAGACCGAATTGACTAGGTAATTCGAATCATCCTCATTTTTGAAGCAAATGTCTTAGCCAAATTTGAGTAAGGGAATGACTTCATCAATTCGAATTGTCCAATTCGGTTTAGACCGAATTGCTTTGACAATTCGAATTAGATGATATTTCATATCCTTGCAAGGATTAAATGGGTAAGGCAATACTTCATCCATCATGCATCATCAATTCGGTCTATTTTGCACCTTGCCTAGTAGACCGAATTGACCTCTTCCCTCTATTTTAAAACTCCAAAAAATATTTTATTTCTTGAGTTGTGTAAGTTGCATAGGTGTATTGGGCTTAGGCCCATCACATCTAATTTTATCCATTACACATCTCAAACCATTAGTGTCTAAATTATTGTGTGATTAACACTTACACAATACCAAAAATATTCTTTTAATTTTATCTTTTCTTTTTATTGTGTGTATGAATGGGTAATAAGGAATATCACAGATCAATGTTGGCAAAAAGGTCCCTTCACAGGGATAACGATTAGCTCGTCTTCTGTGTATTAATTATTACTCGTAATTTTGCATGGTCTGATTAGTGATTGGTGGAAGCTCCGGCAAAAAGGTCCCTTTAAAGGGATAACGATTAGCCACTTAGCCAATTCCTAAGTAGATACAGTTTTCTTTTTATTATCTTAATTTCAAAACCTGAATTCAAGTTATAGTATTATCAAATGATGTCGACCAACATTATTTGAGAAATATTACAGCAAGAAAATATGTGGGTTTTTCTTCCATTCACAGACAAAAGGATGCTGAATGACGGCGGTCACCGTCACTTGGAATTCTTTTCTGTCTAAAAATCATTCCATCTGGAATAATTGGGAACCGGATGGCAGATGTTTGCAGTCCGGATAACCCCAATTATTTCTAGCACTCTTTTTAGCCAAATTCTTCTTATCTCAGGCTAATCCATTTGTATACCAAATTCTGTCTAATCCTACCTTATATTTTGGGTCACGTTATTTTACTTCTCATATACATGTATGTATGATATTATTATGTAGATATTGTGGTCTATAATATTTTGGGGATCCTTCTCCTTGGACACAGAAGTCTTGATTCAAATCAGATGTTGCATAATAAATTTCCAACAAAAATTCCTTTATAAAATCCGGATCTGAGCAAGGGATAAATTCCACAGTTATGATTAATTCATCTTCTACTGGGGGTTTGATTTTGAGAATTTAGAAACAGAGTCAGCGATTAGGTCTCATCTAGACTGAAAGGATCTGTGATTTAATTGAGGGTCTAGTACCTGTGTAAGGAATGATGTTCAAATATCAATTGGTTTCTCAAAATTGCTATGTGTTGGAAATCTTATATTAGATATCGCAATAAATCAATGTCCACTTGGGTGTAGATGAGATGTGATAAATAATACTAGAGGAACAACATGTAGGCCTTGGTTAATTTCTAAGGTAGGGTTGAGTATTCTTTCAACTGCTATCTTCTTCTGCCAAAGCCTAGACTTAAGTCTCGAGTGAGTACATCCGGAACAGATTCATTTATAGATCTGTTTCATTTAGTTTGTATCTCATAACTACCGAGAAGTTGTGAGTCCTGTGGCTTATTGATATCTGGGGGGTTCTTGATCTGCATCTGGTCACCAAGACCAGGGGCTCTTTTATACTAACGGAATGAGATAACTTTTGAAGCTTCCGAGTGATAGGATTTTTAAATGCTTTCTTTACTGCTTTCTTTTAAATGCTTTTCTAGAGGTCACTCGGAAGAATTAGAGGTTGGCCACCGGTTGTAAGGTTTAAGAGTTATGAAATAGTTTGAGACTTGATTTGAAACTTTGGGTGTGACCGGGGGAATGATAGGAGTACTTGGCATATCAACTAATGATATGTTAGGTGTTGCTTGTCCACCACATATGACTAACATATTCTTGCAAGGCATTGCAAGGGGAGTTATGAATTTGTGGTATCTTAGATTTTGTTGTCTTAAGAGCATGTAAATTGTCACTGTAAGTACCTGTCTGTTAAAGGGAACATAGTGTAGAAAGCATGAGAGTTAGCTAACTGACGAACTATCCCAAACAAAGATCTGTGTAACAAAAATGGAAGTTTAATTGTCTTTTATCTGAACCTTGTCCAATCTTTATTATTTTCCCCATGTCCCTTCTGTCACATTTTAAACTTGCTTTCTAGACAGTGTAGCATAATTTTACATGCTTTTGTAGAATAATTTTATCCGCTTTCTTAGCATAAATTTCATTGCTTTCTTAGAATAAATTTAATTGCTTTCTAGAATAATTTTATCGTGCTTTGTAGATTAATTTTAATTGCTTTCCTAGTCTAGTTTAAATTATTGTCAAGTAGTTGTTAGAACCAATGCAAAACCTGAAACGAGTAACCGAGTGGAAAATCTTAGTAAACGACGTGGGCCCTGCTTCTATCGCACATCCTCCAGTGAACGATCCGGTCTTACTATAAATTAATGCAATTTTTGACACCGTGCGCTTTCGGGCCACAGTTTCCTACATGAGTATATAAAAACGTGACAACCTATACATATATCCCTAATCCCAATTCCATCTTCATAATTGGTTTCATTAAATAAAATTAAACCGGGATTATTCTACTTTCTTTTCTAAATACTCGTGTGGGAAATTGTCAAAAGTTTCATTTATGTTACAAAATTCTCGGGTATTACAGTCTACCCTCCTTAAGAATCAACTTCTTCCTTGTAACACCCCGATTTTTGGTCACCCAGGTCGGGATGTCACCGCCACATCTCCCTAGTAAGACACGGTTTCTCCGAGCTTACTAAAGAGATGCAAGGCTAGGTATTGCAGTATTTAAAACATTTAAATCATTCAAAATAGCCCATACAATATAATTCGAAAATAATAATATCATAGCGCAGCGGAAATAATTGTTTTAGTATAGTATCGCAGCAGAAAATATAAATAGGGCTGACATGGCCAAAACACGGGTTAAACAGGCCCGTTCATAATATAGTTTAAAGTACGAATTTAAAAGCAAAATAATATTTCCCAAAAACCCCATGCATGGTTCGTGCTCACACATGCTCATTCCACATACTCTGTAAGAAAAGGAATAAAAATGGTTTGGGTCAGCACAACTTGCTGAGTAAGTTAACACATGCATGATCGTAGGGTTTTAAAGCCGTAAATTTAATAATTTAATAAAAGCATGATAATAGCATAATATTCAATTTAATCTAATCAACTATCCAATAGCATAACATATTTCAGAGCTTTATTTAACAACACATCTCGCATGAATTAAAATAAAAGCCATAATTTAAATAAAGCCTTTAAGTAATTTAATTGGACACAAGCATAATTTAATCTAAATTAATTTAATTTAATATCCCCATTACATCCCAGATTCGGTATTTCAAAGTTTCACGATAGCATCGCGATATCAACAAGTTTAGCCGGTAGCCCGGCGGCCGCAACCGTATCAGCCATACCCAGTACCACTCCGGAGCCTCGGGAAACCCATGTGGATATTCTCGAGAGTGTATGCTCTATATTTCGCCGTTTTGGCAATATCATATCTCAGGTTTAGCGCGCGGGGTCACCATCGTCCATTAAGGCACGAAGTGAATCGTTAGGGGGCACCCTGCAGAGCACTCACCCCTAATTTTAATTTATCAAGTTTGTAAGGGGATTTAATTTTAAAAATCTGATCTCAATTATCTTTATTTAAAAATAGTATCTCAACTCATTTCAACCCTAAAAGGTTAATTCCATGTTTCAACAAGATTTCAAGATTTTGTTTCCGGTAAACCACAGTTTACTCTAAAATTCGTCTAAAATAAGATTTAATTCCAAAAATTCCAAAATTTCACGATTGACTCAGAAACGTCAAGATCTACAACTTTTGTGTTTTAACTTTTTCAATCCGAGATATCGAAATAGGTCAAAAACACTAATTTTCACAGAAGCACAATTCAGTCCGAGTTTCATATGTCACAGTTTAAAGATTTCGAATTCTACCATAGCAATTCAACACCAAATTTGATGAAATTTTACAGAGACCATCTTAAGACAATTATCTACAACTTTCATGTTCGTTTAAAGATCTAAATCGGTATGGAACCTATGTCAAAAATGTGATCAAGATCATACCTAAGTTCTGTCAAGAATTTCAAGATCTAGATTCAAGCAGTTCGGTTTCGGTTGGTTTTCGCCTATCAAATCGTCTCTAAAAATTTTCAAACATTTACAGTAGATACATCTAAGCTTTAGGAACGTTTTTTGTGTTTTAAGTTTCTCCGTTTGAAGTCGTTTTAAGGTTTGGAAAAATTCATCAAATCTGTTGCGCCGGTAGAAAACATAAGTTGGCAGATTTACGATTTCTTGTTAAATCTTTTAGTTTGAATGTTTTAATTCTTCCCAAAACCATGTAAGAGTTAACTTACTGATTTGTGAACGTACGGGATGTCTATTTCGGAGGCGTGGCTTCCCGATCACCGTTTCTCCTCTCCGTTCGTTGGGTTCTACGTTCTAGATCCAATTCAAGGTGTAGAGAGAAAAGAAACGAGGTTAGAATCCGTTTTCGGATTGAAACGTGAAAGGATTTATCGGTCTAGAGCTTACCACAACGTTGGAGATCTTCCGGATTCGTCCAAACAGCCGCTGCCTCCGTTTGGTGCCTCCGTTTACTCCGGGATTTCGACTTTTGTGTATAGAGAGTATCGTAGGGTTTTGAAAAAAAGTTTAGGCTTCCGAGGGGGTTTATTTATAGATGTCTAAGTCCTAGGGCATCCAAAATCTGACCATAAGGGTCTTGAGTCGAGATACGTTCAACCGAAAGTCGAAAAATCCGCGTTCGGGCGAGAGATTCACGCAACAGGCGAATCTGTCGTGTGGCGCGGGGTTGGCGCGCCTTTTGCCCCTTTAGCGCGCGGACAGCGCGCGGCTTGCGCCTGGACTCCGGTCCGGGCGGGTCGTGCGATCCGTCGTGCTTTTCCGCATCTCTTTCGGGTTTCTATCCCTCTATGCTCTCGGATTCCAATTTCCGGACTTTCTTCGGGTTCCTATTTCGTGTCGTTATTTCTTTCGGATCGACTGTTACGTTTTGGCTCGAATTCTCGAGTTCATTTATATCGGCACACGGAAACCCGATAATTGATTAAATCACCCTTTTACTGTACTTAATTTCTTTTGTTTAAATTAGTCTCCTTAATTAATTTCATTTCCCATTTCGTCTATATTTATTTCTTCTATATTTATTTATTTATTATGTTTGTTTATTTGTTTATTTATTATATTTATTTATTTATTTGTTGTATTTATTTATTTATTTATGTTGTAAAATTCTCGGGTATTACAGTCTACCCTCCTTAAGAATCAACTTCGTCCTCGAAGTTGTGTTTCGGCTTTTCCCGTGCTAAGGTCCTTTGTTTATTTTATTATTTCGTGACTGAACTTAGAATTAAGACTTCTAAGCTGCCTACGTACCCGGTGAAGGGATCAAGCCATAACGTAGTTCAAAAGTTTACAAAAGTGCACGAAAATAGGTGGTATGGCATCCTCTCCCCCTTAAGATTGCAGTTATGTCCCCATAACTGTGTCGGTATCGGTTTGGAACAATGTCCGGTAGCGTTCTCCCATGTCGGATTCTACTTCCCAAGTTGCCGTCTCACTTTCGTGGTTTGACCAAAGAACCTTGATCATTTTGACGGTTTTGTTCCTCGTTACTCGTTCCTTAGTGTCGAGAATACGTACTGGGACTTCTTCATAAGTCAAATCCTCATCGAGCTCAATTATCTCCGGTTGAAGTACATGTGTCGGGTCTGGCACACACTTTTTTAGTTGTGAGACATGGAAGACATTGTGAACTCGATCTAATTGTGGCGGTAAAGCCAGTCGGTAGGCTAAATTTCCGACTCGTTCTAGAATCTCGTAAGGTCCTATGTATCGAGGACTCAACTTTCCTCGTTTGCCAAAGCGTATCACCCCCTTCATGGGTGATATCCTTAGCATGACCATATCTCCCACTTGAAATTCTAGGTCTCGTCGTCTCACGTCGGCGTAACTCTTTTGACGGTCTTGTGCGGCTTTCATTTTTCCTTTAATCACTTTAATTTGTTGAGCCATGTCTTCGATAAGTTGTGGTCCCACCACCACGGACTTACCGTTTTCTTCCCAGCTCAACGGGCTTCGGCATTTTCGTCCATACAACGCCTCGAAAGGTGCCATGCCGATGCTAGCATGGTAGCTATTATTATAGGAAAACTCAATTAAGGGTAAATGAGATTCCCAATTCCCTTTGAATTCCAACACACATGCTCTCAGCATGTCTTCTAGTGTTTGGATTGTCCTCTCGGTTTGTCCATCCGTCATCGGGTGGAATGCGGTGCTCATTTCGATTTGAGTACCGAGAGCTTTTTGTAACTCCGTCCAAAAATGAGAGACAAATCTACTGTCTCTATCGGAAATGATATCATGTGGTACTCCATGTCGTCGTACCACATTATCAATGTAGGCTCGGGCCAATTGGTCCATAGTCCACGTGTCCTTCATTGGGATAAATATTGCCGTCTTTGTTAGCCTATCCACAATCACCCAAATTTTGTTCATGCCTTTAGGTGATCGAGGTAATCCCGAGACAAAGTCAATCGAGATGCTATCCCACTTCCAACTTGGAATCTCTAGTGGTTGCATCAGTCCTAAGGGTTTATGTCGCACCGCCTTAACCTTTTGGCAGGTGAGACATTTTGCCACGAAGTTCGCCACTTCCTTCTTCATTCCCGGCCACCAATAGATCTTCTTTAGATCTTTGTATAGCTTGTCACCTCCGGGATGTACGGAATATGGCGTGTTGTGCCCTTCCTCCATCAACCTTTGTTTCAACTCGGCAGATTAAGGGGCACACACCACTCCCTTTAAAACGGATGCTTCCATCCTCGTGGACAGCAAATCCTATTGCCTTTCCTTCGGCAATATACCCTTTTATCTTCTCGAGTTTCGGGTCGCCCGGTTGAGCGAGTCGAATCTCGTCCAATATTGGAGTTTCTACGACCATGGCATTGATCGTTTCTCTCACTGTGCCAGGATGCACCAGTTCTAACTCCAACCTTGCTAACTCCATGTACAATGCCGGCGAAATTACCAACGAGTTCGTCACGTGTTGGGTTTTCCGACTTAGGGCATCGGCTACCACATTCGCCTTCCCTTCGTGGTATGCTATCTCTAAATCGTAGTCTTTTATAAGTTCCAACCACCTTCGCTGTCTCAAATTCAACTCCTTCTGAGTGAATATATATTTCAAGCTCTTGTGGTCGGTGAACATTCGACACTTCCGCCCATAAAGATAATGTCTCCATATCTTTAGAGCGAAAACGACCGCTGCCAACTCCAGGTCATGTGTCGGATAGTTTTCCTCGTGAGGTTTTAATTGGCGCGATGCATACGCTACGACTCTCGAGTCTTGCATCAAGACACAACCCAAACCTTCCTTCGAAGCATCGCTATAAACTTCGAAGTCACCATTTTCCGATGGTAGTGTTAATACGGGTGTAGTTGTGAGTCGTTTCTTAAGTTCTTGAAACGCAGTCTCACACGCTTCGGTCCACTCATATTTTGCGAGGCAGCCGAGGGGAAAAAAATAAGAAGAAAATCGAAATAATAATAAAAAAAATTAATTTTCGTGACCCGCGCAGGGTCCGCGCGCTAAAGTGGGGTTCAGCGCGTGGGGTCTGCGCGGTCACAGCAGGGTGTGTAAATTGGGCTCGCGCCCCGCGCGAGCCATTTCACCCCTTTCTCTTCCGAAATTCCTCCCAACTTCCTCTCAATTTCGTTCTTCCGTGCTCAGATTCTTCCGGTTTCGACTTCGATTCCTCTTTGTAAGGTGTGTATCTCCTATTTTCACTTGCCAATTTCAA
Organism: Hygrophila difformis; assembly: GCA_030278955.1. Classification (NCBI taxonomy): domain Eukaryota; kingdom Viridiplantae; phylum Streptophyta; class Magnoliopsida; order Lamiales; family Acanthaceae; genus Hygrophila; species Hygrophila difformis. Next base: position 50,480,158 of record JAOANR010000008.1, read on the forward strand.
TTTTTATGCCTTGATTTGTTAGAATTTGGGTGAATTGTGAAATTAGGGTTTTGGCATGTAAATTGGGATTTGTAATTTTCGGCTTAATTCTTGTGAATTAGTGAGTTTATATAGTACTTTAGTGCCATTTCTATTGTTTAGGAAGTATTGGTGTGATATATATATATATGCCTAAATTGTGGGATTTCTTGTTAGAATTTGGATTTTTGGGGAAAATATGAGGTTTTCGATTTTGTCGGTATTGTTGGTATGAAAGTGGGTGCATTAGTATTGTTTGTTGATACTTTGTGATTATGGGACGTTGTTTAAGTAATTGTTTGGTTTTGTGGTTAATTGCCATGTATTTATAAGCAAATTTTGAACTTAAATTATTGCGCCCATAAGGTGTCCGACGAAATGCCACAATGGGTTTTTGAATTTGTTTGGGCACATTCCTTGGTTTGATTCTCTTCCAATATGTATTGATAAACTATTGGGTCTGAAACCCTATTAGATTTTCCCCGTTGGAACTCTATATTTATGATGTCCTTATGTATTTTTGCTTGTGAATTAATGTGTCGAAAACTAGCCTTACCATTGTTATTGGGTGTTCGCAGGATGTTGCTTTTCCTGTGGTTAATCTTAGCGTTCCTTATGGTCCTTCCGGGGGCCAAGAGACGGGCTACTCGACGTGATGCAGCCGGCCCTAGCACTGCCACTCCGGTGATGCCGGATAGTGACGACAGTGACGACAGGGAGTCCGAGGAGGACGAGGAGCGGGTGTCGAGGCTCAGGGATCTCCCTGACGAGGTGCGTCCTCACCGGCATGATAGGTTCCGTTTCTCGACGATGGCCGCCCAGGACTTCTATTTCGACGAGCTTCGTCGAAAGAGGGCTTATGTCCCCGAGCGAGGCTTGTTCCCCGATCATATGGGTGATGACCGGATCAGTGCAGTTTTGGGGCATCTCCAGTGGACCGGTCTTGCACGTCATCCTGAGGGCGTTGCCTCCGGCTATCTAGCCATGGAGGTTATCGCCAACATCAGCGGTCTTGGGGTAGACGACGACCTTTCTCGAGTCTGGGTTCGTGGTCGGTACTTAGACTTCAGTGCTCGGGCGATCAACATCTATTTCGGCCTTCCAGATGATGGCGCGTTCCGACCACAGCCAGAGGGTCGGGTTTATGCTCCTACCTGGGGTGTCTTGTGTACCGAGGTACCTCTGCGGACTGGGTACCCTCACGAGCTGCGACTGACGTCTTTGGATGCTCCTTGGCGTGTACTTGCTCAGCTTTGGTTAGGACGCATCCGGCCGATCACCCGGAGTCATATCGTCATAGATCATGTCTTTGAGACTATTTGCTTCATCGCACGGGGCGGTCGGGTAAATGTTGGCGCTTGCATTGCGGATAACCTGAGGGGTTTACGACGGGGGCGAGGGAGCAGGGTGATCACTCACGCACACCTCATTTGTGGGCTATGCGCTGCCCAGGGGATCCGCACGTCTCCCGAGACGGACCCCTATCCTTTATCTCCAGGTGAGCACTACCGTATTCCGTCTTATGCCGCCCGGCGTAGCAGTTTGCGTCGTGGAGCGCCTCGGGCTATACTACGCCCGCAGCCTGAGGATGGTGGTTTGATCTTAGTTGTTCCTCCAGAGCGGCCACCTCCTCCTCCTGTGGTTCCACAGCAGGGTGTGGTTCCACCGCAGGGTCAGGACATGGCGCAGATGCTCCAGATGATTCAGGAGATGCGTGTCAGTATGGATGCCGGGGTTTGCAGCTGGGCAGACTCGCTACGACGCCTTGGATGCTAGGATGGATCTCTATCAGGATCGTATGGACACGCTCACTGTGAGACAGGCGGAGCAGCAGGCCACCTTGACGGACATGTACTCCTACATGCGTCAGATGGATGACTACATGCGTCGCCATTTCCCTCCTCCTGATCAGTGACTTTATGTTTCCCGTTTTATCTTTTATCTAGACTCGTGTCAGAAGCGGCTGGTTTAGTATTTCCCATTTGTGTTTTCAGTTAGACTCGGTTTGGTATTTCTCTTAAGATGTAGTACTGTGACGTTCCTAGGATTCTGTGTATGTCTCTGTTATGCACTGTATGGTTTGATGCATCGTGTGCTTTTACGATCCCGAGTTTGTTTTTTTTTTGTTTTTTTTTGTTTTTTTTTTCGGGCTAAGGATTTCAAAAAAAATAAAATCAACTTGCATTTTATTCTTTTACAAGAAATATAATACAAGTAATAGGATGCGCAAAATAAATGTACTATCTAAGACAAAGTATCTAAATGATCTCTGCATCCTCCGGCAGAGTAGTGGAATCTTCCATTGGATCATCCTCATCAGAGACTTGGCCGGTACCCAAGGGTCCATGAAACACGGGGGATGGTGGATCGACGGCCTCCGAAACTGGTTCCGGTGACTCCTCCAGATGGCTCCCCCTGGGGCTCGGGTTCGGCGACGGCCGGACCATGTGGGGCCAGAGTCCAAGGGTTCCGTAGCGTCCATGGATAAGGTCGGATGGGCTCTCTTCTGGGGGTGTTGGGCTTCGTGGTCCCATCAAATGGTCTTCCACCGGGCTATATGGTACTACTATGTCAGTGAGGTCAAGCAGGTCCGTCCCTAGATCCTCGACTCTATCTATCACAGCATCGCTCCGTTCTGTGAGTTTTTGCACTTGAGTTTCTAAGTCTTTTATGCGATCTTGATCAGCGGCTCTCAGGTTCAGGAAATGCTGGAGGTCAGCTTCCCTTAGGTCTCCCATTTGGTGCAGATTTGCCTCCAAGTGAGGTATACGATTTTTCATTTGTTGTATAGTTTGTTGGGTGTCAAGGTGAGCGTTCATCATGTTGATCATCAACTGCATCATGTCTTGACTAGCCATCTAGCGCAAGCAAGAGATCTAAGTTAATATTCGCCAAGATTCTAAGTTAAATTCGACAAGATTCTATGTTCAAGTTTGGCCACAATTCTAAGTTCAATTCGCCAAGATTCTAAGTTCAATTCGCCAAGATTCTAAGTTCAATTCGCCAAGATTCTAAGTTCATAGAAGAGATGCAATATGCAAATGCAAATGATGATTCCCCCCAAAAATAATTTAATGTACCATATATATATATATTTTTCCATGGGTTTTAAACATAAAAATTTTCCATGGAAATAATACTTTAAAATTTAAGATAATAGTCAAAATTTTAATAGTAGTTTAAAAATAATAAGGGTTTAAAAATAATAGCTTAAAAATAATAATGATTTAAAAATAATACTTTAAAAATAACCGGGCTCTGATACCAACTTGTAACACCCCGATTTTTGGTCACCCAGGTCGGGATGTCATCGCCACATCTCCCTAGTAAGACACGGTTTCTCCGAGCTTACTAAAGAGATGCAAGGCTAGGTATTGCAGTATTTAAAACATTTAAATCATTCAAAATGGCCCATACAATATAATTCAAAAATAATAATATCATAGCGCAGCGGAAATAATTGTTTTAGTATAGTATCGCAGCGGAAAATATAAATAGGGCCGACATGGCCAAAACATGGGTTAAACAGGCCCGTTCATAATATAGTCTAAAGTACGAATTTAAAAGCAAAATAATATTTCCCAAAAACCCCATGCATGGTTCGTGCTCACACATGCTCATTCCACATACTCTGTAAGAAAAGGAATAAAAATGGTTTGGGTCAGCACAACTTGCTGAGTAAGTTAACACATGCATGATCGTAGGGTTTTAAAGCCGTAAATTTAATAATTTAATAAAAGCATGATAATAGCATAATATTCAATTTAATCTAATCAACTATCCAATAGCATAACATATTTCAGAGCTTTATTTAACAACACCTCGCATGAATTAAAATAAAAGCCATAATTTAAATAAAGCCTTTAATTAATTTAATTGGACACAAGCATAATTTAATCTAAATTAATTTAATTTAATATCCCCATATGTTCGGTATTTCAAAGTTTCACGATAGCATCACGATATCAACAAGTTTAGCCGGTAGCCCGGCGGCCGCAACCGTATCAACCATACCCAGTACCACTCCGGAGCCTCGGGAAACCCATGTGGATATTCTCGAGAGTGTAGGCTCTATATTTCGCCGTTTTGGCAATATCATATCTCAAGTTTAGCGCGCGGGGTCACCATCGTCCATTAAGGCACGAAGTGAATCGTTAGGGGGCACCCTGCAGAGCACTCACCCCTAATTTTAATTTATCAAGTTTGTAAGGGGATTTAATTTTAAAAATCTGATCTCAATTATCTTTATTTAAAAATAGTATCTCAACTCATTTCAGCCCTAAAGGTTAATTCCATGTTTCAACAAGATTTCAAGATTTTGTTTCCGGTAAACCACAGTTTACTCTAAAATTCGTCTAAAATAAGATTTAATTCCAAAAATTCCAAAGTTTCACGACTGACTCAGAAACATCGAGATCTACAACTTTCGTGTTTTAACGTTTTCAATCCGAGATACCAAAATAGGTCAAAAACACTAATTTTCACAGAAGCACAATTCAGTCCGAGTTTCATATGTCACAGTTTAAAGATTTCGAATTCTACCATAGCAATTCAACTCCAAATTTGATGAAATTTTACAGAGACCATCTTAAGGCAATTATCTACAACTTTCATGTTCGTCCAAAGATCTAAATCGGTATGGAACCTATGTCAAAAACGTGATCAAGATCATACCTAAGTTCTGTCAAGAATTTCAAGATCTAGATTCAAGCAGTTCGGTTTTGGTTGGTTTTCGCCTATCAAATCGTCTCTAAAAATTTTCAAAAATTTACAGTAGATACATCTAAGCTTTAGGAACATTTTTTGTGTTTTAAGTTTCTCCGTTTGAAGTCGTTTTAAGGTTTGGAAAAATTCATCAAATCTGTTGCGCGGTAGAAAACATAAGTTGGCAGATTTACGATTTCTTGTTAAATCTTTTAGTTTCGAATGTTTTAATTCTTCCCAAAACCATGTAAGAGTTAACTTACTGATTTGTTAACGTCCGGGATGTCTATTTCGGAGGCGTGGCTTCCAGATCACCGTTTCTCCTCTCCGTTCGTCGGGTTCTACGTTCTAGATCAAATTCAAGGTGTAGAGAGAAAAGAAACGAGGTTAGAATCCGTTTTCGGATTGAAACGTGAAAGGATTTATCGGTCTAGAGCTTACCACAATGTTTGAGATCTTTCGGATTCGTCCAAACAGCCGCTGCCTCCATTTGGTGCCTCCGTTGACTCCGGGATTTCGACTTTTGTGTATAGAGAATATCGTAGGGTTTTGAAAAAGAGTTTAGGCTTCCGAGGGGGTTTATTTATAGATGTCTAAGTCCTAGGGCGTCCAAAATCTGACCCTAAGGGTCTTGAGTCGAGATACGTTCAACCGAAAGTCTAAAAATCCGCGTTCGGGCGAGAGATTCACGCAACAGGCGAATCTGTCGTGTGGCGCGGGGTTGGCGCGCCTTTTGCCCCTTTAGCGCGCGGCTTGCGCCTGGACTCCGGTCCGGGCGGGTCGTGCGATCCGTCGTGCTTTTCCGCCTCTCTTTCGGGTTTCTATCCCTCTATGCTCTCGGATTCCAATTTCCGGACTTTCTCCGGGTTCCTATTTCGTGTCGTTATCTCTTTCGGATCGACTGTTACGTTTTGGCTCGAATTCTCGAGTTTATTTATATCGGCACACGGAAACCCGATAATTGATTAAATCACCCTTTTACTGTACTTAATTTCTTTTGTTGAAATTAGTCTCCTTAATTAATTTCATTTCCCATTTCGTCTATATTTATTTCTTCTATATTTATTTATTTATTATGTTTGTTTATTGTTTATTTATTATATTATTTATTTATTTGTTGTATTTATTTATTTATTTATGTTGTAAAATTCTCGGGTATTACAGTCCTCGAAGTTGTGTTTCGGCTTTTCTCGTGCTAAGAACTTTTCGTTTGTAAAACTTCTAAGCTGCCTACGTACCCTGTGAAGGGATCAAGCCATAACGTATTTCAAAACAAGTTGAATTTGTTTGTTTGTTTACAAAAGTGCACGAAAAATACACAGTGTGACATCCTCTCCCCCTTAAGATTACAGTTATGTCCCCATAACTGTGTCGGTGTCGGCTTGGAACAGTGTCGGGTAACGCTCTCTCATGTCGAATTCTAATTCCCAAGTCGCGGTTTCACTTTCATGGTTCGACCAAAGAACCTTGACCATCTTGACGGTCTTATTCCTCGTTACTCGCTCCTTAACGTCTAGAATTCGCGCTGGGACTTCCTCGTAAGTCAGATCGTCGTCGAGTTCGATCACTTCCGGCTGAAGTACATGTGTCGGGTCCGGCACATATTTCTTTAGTTGTGAGACATGGAAGACATTATGAACTCGATCTAATTGTGGCGGTAAAGCCAGTCGGTAGTCCAAATTTCCGACTCGTCCTAGAATTTTGTAAGGTCCTATGTATCGAGGACTCAGCTTTCCTCGTTTGCCAAAGCGCATAACCCCCTTCATGGGTGATATCTTTAGCATGACCCTACCTCCCACTTGAAATTCTAGGTCTCGTCGTCTCATGTCAGCATAACCCCTCTGATGGTCTTGAGCGGCTTTCATTTTCCCTTGGATCACCTTTATCTGTTGAGCCATTTCTTCGACAAGTTGTGGTCCCACTACCACAGACTTATCGTTTTCTTCCCAGCTCAACGGGCTTCGGCACTTTCGTCCATACAACGCCTCGAACGGTGCGATGCCAATGCTAGCATGGTAGCTATTGTTATTGGAAAACTCAATTAAGGGTAAATGAGTTTCCCAATTTCCCTTAAACTCCAACACATATGCTGTAACACCCCGGTTTTTGGTCACCCAGGTCGGGATGTCACCGCCACACCTCCCTAGCAAGACACGGTTTCTCCGAGCTTACTAAAGAGATGCAAGGCTAGGTATTGCAGAATTTAGAAGTATTTAAAAGCATTCAAAACAGCCCATACAATATAAGTTTTAAAATAATATCATAATGCAGCGGAAAACAATATCAGAGTATAAGTTTTGCAGCGGAAAATGTAAATAGGGCCAACATGGCCAAAACACGGGTTAAACAGGCCCGTTTATACTATAGTCTAATGCAAGAATTTAAACAAAACAAAGTTCCCCAAAATCCCATGCATGTTCATGCTCGAGTTCATTCCACACACTCTGTAAGAAAAAGGAAATAAATGGTTTGGTCAGCACAACTTGCTGAGTAAGTTAATACAGACATGGTCGTGGAGTTTAAAAGCCATTAATTAATATTTGAATAGAAGCATGATAATAAATCATAAATAATTCAATTTAGTTATCTAACCAATTTGCATAATTAATTCATGGCACTAATCAATAATACATTTAGCATAATTTAAATAAAAGCCATAATTAATTTAAATAAAACATTTAATAATTTAAAAGGACAATAAATAAATATTTAACTATCCCCATTACTCCCAAGATTTAGTATTTCAAGTATTTCACGATTGCATTGCAATCTCGTCAAATTTAGCCGGAAGCCGGCGGCCGCAGCCGTATCTGCCATACCCAGTACCACTCCGGAGCCTCGGGAAACCAATATGGATATTCACGAGAGTGTAGGCCATATATCTCATGCCGTTTTGGCAATATATCTTAAAAATTTCACGTGGGTCACCATCGTCCATAAAGGCACGAAGTGAATCGTTATGAGGGCACCCTGCAGAGCACTCACCCCCTAATTTTAAAAGATCAAGTTCGTTAAGGGGATTTCCTAAATTTCAGATTTCATATATTTATTTCAAAGAGTCTTCTACTCGTTTAAACCTTAAGGGCTAGTTTCACCGTTTCAACAAGATTTCAAGATTTGACTCGGTCAAACACAGTTTACTTCAAAATTCATTATAAATCGAGTTTTAATCCAAAAATTCTGAAATTTGACCAGTGACTCGAAAACACATAGACGAAAAACTTCTATGTTTTTATTTTTTAATCCGAGGTACGGAAGTTATAGAAAAATGTCAATCTTTAACAGGGTAATAATCTGTCCGAATTTCATGTACAACAGTTTCAAGATTTCGAGATCTACCATAGCAAATCAACTCCAAATTGAACGAAATTTTACAGAGACCTTGTGAAGACAATTATCTACAACTTCCATGTTCAGCTAAAGATCTAATTCGGCTAGAACCCTAGTCAAAAACGTCATCAAGTTCGAACCTAAGTTCTGTCCAGATTTCAAGATTCAAATTCAATGCAGTTCGGTTTGAGAACAAATTCAGATATCAAACCATAACGAACAATTATGAAATTTTTACAGTAGCTAGATTAATGTCTTAGAAACGTTTTTCATGTTTTAAGTTTTCTCGTTTGAACGGGTTTAAGAGTCCGGAAAAATCAAGCAAAAGCGCTGCGCCGTTAAAGATTTCGTTTTGACAGATTTTACGTTCTTGGTTTAAATAGTTAGATCAAGTGTATTTTAAATTCTCCCAAAACCATAGTAAGATTAACTTACTAATTATTGGGCGTCCGGGATTGTCGATTCGGAGGCGTGGCTTCTAGTCCACCGTTTATCTTCTCCGTTCGTCGGGTTCTTCGTTATAGATCCGATTCGGGGCATAGAGAAGAAAAAGAATGAAGTTTGAATCCGTTTTCGGATTGTATATGGAATAAGCTTCGGATCAGAACTTACCACAACGTTGGAGATCTCCTAATTTTTGTCCAAACAGTCCTTGCCTTGGTTTCGTGCCTCCGACGACTCCGGGATTAGGGTTTTCGAACGTATAGAGAGTTGTAGGGTTTTGGAAAGTGTTCGGGGCTGACAAGAGGGGTTATTTATAGATAGGCACGACCTAGGGACGTCCAAGGTCGGCCTTGGTGAGTCTTGAGCCGAAAGGAATACAACCGAGGTCGGAAAATCCGGATTCGGGCGAGTAAATCTAGCAACGGGCGAATCTGCTCGCTGGCGCGGTCGTGGCGCGCCGTTTGGCCAATTACCGCGCGGCCACCGCGCGGCTACTGCCTGGACTTCGGTCCGGGCGGGTCGTGCGATCCGTCGTGCTTTTCCTCCTCTCTTTCGGACTTCTATCCCTCTATGTTCTCGGATTCGGATTTCCGGGGTATCTTCGGGTTCCTATTTCCTCTCTAAATTTTTACTCGGGTCTAAATGCATGTTTAGACTCGAATTCTCAAGTTCATTGGTGTCGGGTTTCGGTGTACAATTTATTCGATTAAATTGTCTTGCGTATTGGAACTTTGATTCCTTTTTAGATTCAACTTCATTTCTCATTTCTTTTTCTCTTTGTTTATTTAGTGTATTTACTTATTATTTATTTATTTATTATTTATTTTATGTTGCAAAATTCTCGGGTATTACAGTCTACCCTCATTAAGAATCAACTTCGTCCTCGAAGTTGTGTTTCGGCTTTTCTCGTGCTAAGAACTTTTGTTAGTTTTGTTATTTTGTGATTGAACTTAGAATTAAAACTTCTAAGCTGCCTACTTACCCTATGAAAGGATCAAGCCATAACGTAGTTCAAAACAATTTGAATTTGTTTGTTTGTTTACAAAAGATGCACAAAACACAAAAAAACCACGGGTATGACATCCTCTCCCCCTTAAGATTATAGTTATGTCCCCATAACTGTGTCTTTGTCGGTTTGGAACAGTGTCGGGTATCGCTCTCTCATGTCGGATTCCAATTTCCAAGTTGCTGCCTCACTTTCATGGTTTGACCAAAGAACCTTGACCATCTTGACGGTCTTATTTCTCGTTACTCGCTCCTTAACGTCTAGAATTCGCACTGGAACTTCTTCGTAAGTGAGATCCTCGTCGAGCTCGATCACTTCCGGTTGAAGTATATGTGTCGGGTCCGGCACATATTTCTTTAGTTGCGAGACATGGAAGACATTATGAACTCGGTCTAATTGTGGTGGTAAAGCCAGTCGGTAGGCTAGATTCCCGACTCGTTCTAGAATTTCATAAGGTCCTATGTATCGAGGACTCAACTTCCCTCGTTTGCCAAAGCGCATCACCCCCTTCATGGGTGATATCTTTAGCATGACCCTATCTCCCACTTGAAATTCTAGGTCTCGTCGTCTCACGTCAGCATAACCCTTTTGACGGTCTTGAGCGGCTTTCATTCTCCCTTGAATCACCTTTATTTGTTGAGCCATTTCCTCGACAAGTTGTGGTCCGACTACCACCGACTTATCGTTTTCTTCCCAACTCAACGGGCTTCGGCACTTTCGTCCATACAACGCCTCGAAAGGTGCCATGCCAATGCTAGCATGGTAGCTATTGTTATACGAAAACTCAATTAAGGGTAAATGAGATTCCCAATTTCCCTTAAATTCCAACACACATGCTCTCAGCATGTCTTCTAGTGTTTGGATCGTTCTCTCGGTTTGTCCATCCGTCATTGGGTGGAATGCGGTGCTCATTTTGATTTGAGTACCGAGAGCTTTTTGTAACTCTGTCCAAAAATGAGAGACAAATCTACTGTCTCTGTCGGAAATTATGTCATGTGGTACTCCATGTCTTCGTACCACATTATCAACGTAGGCTCGGGCCAATTGGTCCATAGTCCACGTATCCTTCATCGGGATGAATATGGCTGTCTTCGTTAGCCTATCCACAATCACCCAAATCTTGTTCATGACTTTAGGTGATCGGGGTAATCCCGAGACAAAGTCCATCGAGATGCTATCCCACTTCCAACTCGGAATCTCTAGTGGTTGCATCAACCCTAAGGGTTTATGTCTCACTGCCTTAACCCTTTGGCAGGTGAGGCATTTCGCCACGAAGTTTGCCACTTCCTTCTTCATTCCCGGCCACCAATAGATCTTCTTCAGATCTTTGTAAAGTTTGTCACCTCCGGGATGCACGGAATATGGCGTGTTGTGCCCTTCCTCCATCAGTCTTTGCTTCAACTCGGCACACTTCTGGGGCACGCACCATCTCCCCTTGAAGAGAATGCTTCCATCCTCGTGGATAGCAAATCCTAGTGCCTTACCCTTGGCAATATACAACTTTATCTTCTCGAGTTTCGCATCGCCCGATTGAGCGAGCTTAATCTCGTCCAGTATTGGAATCTCTACGACCATGGCGTTGATCGTTTCACTTACTGTGCCCGGATGCACAAGCTCTACATCTAACCTCGCCAAATCCATGTACAATGCCGGCGGAATTACCAACGAGTTTGTCAGATGTTGGGTCTTCCGGCTTAGGGCATCGGCTACTACATTCGCCTTCCCTTCGTGGTAGGATATTTCCAAATCATAGTCTTTAATAAGTTCTAACCACCTTCGTTGTCTTAGATTCGACTCCTTCTGAGTGAATATATACTTTAAGCTCTTGTGGTCGGTGAACATTCGACACTTTCGCCCATAAAGATAATGTCTCCATATCTTTAGAGCGAAAACGACCGCTGCCAACTCCAGGTCGTGTGTCGGGTAATTCTCCTCATGAGGTTTTAGTTGGCGTGATGCGTATGCAACGACTCTTGAGTCTTGCATCAAGACACAACCTAAACCTTCCTTCGAAGCATCGCTGTAAACTTCGAAGTCACCATTCTCTGATGGTAGCGTCAATACGGGTGTCGTTGTGAGCCGTTTCTTCAACTCTTGAAACGCAGCTTCACACGCTTCGGTCCACTCGTATTCGACTCCTTTCTTCAGTAGCTGGATTAAAGGATGTTCGATTTTCGAAAAATCCTTCACGAAACATCTATAGTATCCAGCCAATCCTAGGAAACTCCTTATTTCCATTGGACTTGTCGGCGCTGCCCATTCGGTTACGGCAGAAACTTTCGCCGGATCCACTGAGACTCCATCAGCGGATACTATATTTCCAAGAAATGCTACCTCCTTCAACAAAAAATCGCATTTGGACAACTTGCCGTATAGTTGTTTCTTTCGCAAGATTCCTAACACTTGATGTAAGTGTTGGGCATGCTCCTCCTCGCTCTTCGAGTAGATCAGGATGTCATCGATGAACACCACGACACAGTGATCTAACAATTCTCTAAACACATTGTTCTTGAGGTTCATGAACATTGCTGGAGCATTTATTAATCCAAAGGATAACACTGTGAACTCGTAGTGGCCATATCGAGTTCGAAACGCCGTCTTCGGGATATCTTTCTCGGCGATCCTCAATTGGTGATACCCAGATCGCAAGTCGATCCAGAGAATACTGAAGCTCCCTTCAGTTGATCAAATAGATCCTCAATTCTCGGCAATGGGTACTTATTCTGAATCGTCACTTGGTTCAGGTCCCCGATAATCTATACAGAGACGTAATCCTCCGTCTTTCTTCTTGACGAATAAAACTGGTGCTCCCCAGGGGGAAGTACTCGGTCTTATGTATCCTTTTCCTGACAGCTCTTCGAGTTGTTCCTTTAACTCCTTCATTTCCTATGGTGCCATCCGGTATGGAGCTTTTGAGATAGGCTCGGTTCCCGGAATGAGATCTATAGTGAATTCAAGATCTCGCTCAGGTGGCATGCCCGGAACGTCTTCAGGAAACACGTCCGGGTATTCTCTCACCACTGGAATGCTGTCAACCTTGTTCTCTTCCGCCTCAAGGCTATGAACGTAGCACGCATATAATCTATACCCCTTACGCATCAAGTTACTTAGTTTGAGGGCACTAACGATTTTGTTGCTCCTCTTAGGGGGCTGAGAGTAAAAGATAACTATCTTTCCCCTACTTTTTGACAGGGTGATCTTTTGCTTCTGGCATTCAATCACCGCTTTATGTTGGGATAACCAATCCATCCCAAGTATAATGTCAAAGTCCCTTAAGTTAAATTCTACCAAGTTTGCGAAGAATTCTACGTTCTTGATCACTATAGGAATTCCGTTATATCGTTTAGAGCAAGATACTACTTCTCCTGAAGGCAATTGAATTCCTAAGCTAATTATCTCGCACTTAGGTAAATCTAACTCAGGCACTATTCTTGATGCTATGATTGAGCAACTAGCTCCAGAATCAAATAGAACTCTAAGGGGTGTATTCAAGGCATGAAATGTACCTGCCATCACTTCTCCTTGTGCAGGCACGTCCGCTTGGTTAACTACGTTAAGCCTTCCCATAGGGCGTCCTTGGTTGCCTTGCTGATTTGGATTCGGCTGCTGTTCTTGCTGTTGGTTTTGGTTCTGAGGTGGTTGAGGACGTTGGTTCTGATTCTGATTCTGTTGCCTAAATTGATTTTGAGGGGGTCGATACCCCTGATTATTGTCGTTTCGTCCGTTTTGATTTTGAGGTTGTCCCTGCCCCGTGACCAAGTCGTCCCTTTTCGTTATGTTCTCTAACCTAGTTCGGCACTCCCGACGTATGTGGCCCATGCGTCCACACCGAAAGCATGCTCCTTGTTGAGGGCATCCCCTCGTCAGATGAGGTCGCCCACACCTCGAACAGGGTGGTACCGGTTCTTCTTGGTTAACCCTCCTTCCATTGTTAGTTTGTTGTGGCCTATTCGACCATCGACGCTGCTCGTTCCTTCCCGCATTGTTCTCACCTCTCGCGTCCTTATTCCTCTTGTCTTGGGGACCCCGGCTGGACTCCCCACTCACTCTCCTTTTCAGTTGCTGTACTCGCACCACTGCCACAGCGCGGTCGTACACTGCTTGCAGATCAGGGTAGTGTACCCCTGTGATCACTTCGCGCACTGCCAGGTTCAGTCCCATTTCAAATTTCTGAGCTTTCTCCGCGTCCGTGGGTACTAATCTTGGTGCGAATCTCACAAGCTCCTTAAACCGAGTGTAGTACTCTTGCACAGTCTAACTTCCTTGCCTCAGCGACAGAAACTCCTCGTACATCGCTGCTTTAGTACTCAAGGGATAGAACCTATCCCTGAGTAGCTCCATCATTTCCGCCCACGAGTAGGGCTCTTCATCTTCTTGCAGTTTCGCTTGGGTAGCCTGCCACCAGTCGTCCGCTTCGCCTCCCAAGTAGTACGAAGCGACGTGCACTCTTTCTCCTTCCGGACACTTGACCGCCCCCAGAATCTTGTCAAAGGTCCGGATCCATTCTTCTGGTTTTGCTGGATCCTCCTCACCAGCATAGTGGGGCGGCTGGTAAGGATTCACCATCACCAGATAGTTAGGGCGAGCTTGGGGCGGAGGTACCGCCGCAGCTTGACCCTGATTGACTTGCGCGTTCCCTAGCGCAATCAGGATTTCCTCTAACGTCCGAAGACGATCGCCCACATTGTTCGGTGCGGGGGCGTCCTGCGCACCTTGGGGTTGTTCCTCTACAGGTTCGGTAACATTGGGTGGCAGTTCAGTAGTGTCTTGGGGAGCGGGCTGAGTTCTTGCTCTTCCTCTAGGTGCCATTCTGTTACAAATAGTGTGGATTAGGACTTGTGGAATTAACATATAGTCAAAACAAATTTTATATGTGTGTGTTTGTTATTTCGCACATGGTGCTCGATTGAACTAAGAAGCGTTGTACGCTTCTGGGTTTTATTTTATTTTATTTTATTTTATTTTGATTCTCTTTTTTTTGTGTCGGACAGGTCTGTCCGAATATTTTTTTTATTATAAATAAATCAGGCATTTTATTTCCTTAAAAGAAATTTTAGTACAAGCGAGAAGGTATACAAAAGTAGGCATATTTTCCTAGCAAAATTCTATCTACTATAAATAGAGTCTCTAGCGTCTCAAGACGTCCTCCGGTTGGGGTAGCGGGATCCTCCTCCGGGTCTTCCTCCTCCGAGCTTGGCGGCAATAGATCGTCAAAGATGTGGTTCAAGTCCTCCCCGTGAGCATCAACGTGTTCCTTCAATATTAGGTTTTGTGTAGTGATGGTTTGGACTTGGCGTTTGAGTTGGTTTATGCGGTGGTGGTCCGTCTCTCTTAAATTGCCCATGTGGTGCAGATTTGCCTCCAAGTGCGCTATACGGTGTTTCATTTGTTCTATGGTTTGTTGGGAATCGAAGTGACGTTCATCATTTTGATCATCAAGTTCATCATATCTTGACTGGCCATCTAGCGCAAGCAAAAGATCTAGGTTAAAATTCGCCAAGATTCTAAGTTAAAATTCGCCAAGATCCTCAGTTAAAATTCGCCAAGATTCTTAGTTCTCTAATAAAGGAAATGCAATATGCAAATGCAAATGATGTTTACCCCCCAAAATAATTTAAGCACTGTATATATATATTTTTTCTATTTTCCATGGGTTTTAAAAATAAAAATTTATTCCATGGAAATAATAGTTTAAAAATAATAGTTTAAAAATAATAGTTTAAAAATAGTCGGGCTCTGATTCCAACTTGTAACACCCCGGTTTTTGGTCACCCAGGTCGTGATGTCACCGCCACACCTCCCTAGCAAGACACGGTTTCTCCGAGCTTACTAAAGAGATGCAAGGCTAGGTATTGCAGAATTTAAAAATATTTAAAAGCAGCCCATACAATATAAGTTTGAAATTAATATCATAATGCAGCGGAAAAAAATATCAGAGTATAAGTTTTGCACTGGAAAATGTAGATAGAGCCAACACGGCCAAAACACGGGTTAAACAGGCCCGTTTATACTATAGTCTAATGCAAGAATTTAAACAAAACAAAGTTCCCCAAAATCCCATGCATGTTCATGCTCGAGTTCATTCTACATACTCTGTAAGAAAAATGAAATAAATGGTTTGGTCAGCACAACTTGCTGAGTAAGTTAATACAGACATGGTCGTGGAGTTTAAAAGCCATTAATTAATATTTGAATAGAAGCATGATAATAAATCATAAATAATTCAATTTAGTTATCTAACCAATTTGCATAATTAATTCATGGCACTAATCAATAATACGTTTAGCATAATTTAAATAAAAGCCATAATTAATTTAAATAAATCATTTAATAATTTAAAAGGACAATAAATAAATATTTAACTATCCCCATTACTCCCAAGATTTAGTATTTCAAGTATTTCACGATTGCATTGCAATCTCGTCAAATTTAGCCGGAAGCCGGCGGCCGCAGCCGTATCTGCCATACCCAGTACCACTCCGGAGCCTCGGGAAACCCATATGGATATTCACGAGAGTGTAGGCCATATATCTCATGCCTTTTTGGCAATATATTTCAAAAATTTCACGTGGGTCACCATCGTCCATAACGGCACGAAGTGAATCCTTAGGAGGGCAACCTGCAGAGCACTCACCCCCTAATTTTAAAAGATCAAGTTCGTAAAGGGGATTTACTAAATTTCAGATTTCATGTATTTATTTCAAAGAGTCTTCTACTCGTTTAAACCTTAAAGGCTAGTTTCACCGTTTCAACAAGATTTCAAGATTTCACTCGGTCAACCACAGTTTACTTCAAAATTCATTAAAAGTCGAGTTTTACTCCAAAAATTCTACAATTTGACCAGTGACTCGAAAACACATAGATGAACAACTTTCATGTTTTAAGTTTTTCAATCCGAGGTACGGACGTAATAGAAAAACGTCAATCTTTAACAGGGTAATAATCTGTCCGAATTTCATGTACAACAGTTTCAAGATTTCAAGATCTACCATAGCAAATCAACTCCAAATTTAACAAAAGTTTACAGAGACCTTCTTAAGACAATTATCTACAACTTCCATGTTCGGCTAAAGATCTAATTCAGCCTAGAACCCTAGTAAAACACGTCATCAAGTTCGAACCTAAGTTCTGTCCAGATTTCAAGATTCAAATTCAATGCAGTTCGGTTTGAGAACAAATTCAGATATCAAACCATAACGAAAAATTATAAAATTTTTACAGTAGCTAGATTAATGTCTTAGGAATGTTTTTCGTGTTTTAAGTTTTCTCGTTTAAACGGGTTTAAGGGTCCGGAAAAATCAAGCAAAAGCACTTCGCCGTTAAAGATTTCGTTTTGACAGATTTTACGTTTTTGGTTTAAATCGTTAGATCAAGTGTATTTTAACTTCTCCCAAAACGATAGTAAGATTAACTTATTGATTGTTGGGCATCCGGGATCATCGATTCGGAGGCGTGGGTTCCAGTCCACCGTTTATCTTCTCTGTTCGTCGGGTTCTTCGTTCTAGATCCGATTCAGGGCGTAGAGAAGAAAAAGAATAAAGTTAGAATCCGTTTTCGGATTGTATATGGAATAAGCTTCGGATCAGAACTTACCACAACGTTGGAGATCTCCCGATTTTCGTCCAAACAGTCCTTGCCTTGGTTTCGTGCCTCCGACGACTCCGGAATTAGGGTTTTCGAACGTATAGAGAGTTGTAGGGTTTTGGAAAGTGTTCGGGGCTGACAAGAGGGGTTATTTATAGATAGGCACGACCTAGGGACGTCCGAGGTCGGCCTTGGTGAGTCTTGAGCCGAAAGGAATACAACCGAAGTCGGAAAATCCGGATTCGGGCGAGTAAATCTCGCAACGGGCGAATCTGCTCGCTGGCGCGGTCGTGGCGCGCTGTTTGGCCAATCACCGCGCGGCCACTGCGCGGCCACCGTGCGGCTGCCGCCTGGACTTCGGTCCGGGCGGGTCGTGCGATCCGTCGTGCTTTTCCTCCTCTCTTTCGGACATCTATCCCTCTATGTTCTCGGATTCGGATTTCCGGGGTATCTTCGGGTTCCTATTTCCTCTCTAAATTTTTACTCGGGTCTAAATGCATGTTTAGACTCGAATTCTCGAGTTCATTGGTGTCGGGTTTCGGTGTACAATTTATTCGATTAAATTGTCTTGCGTATTGGAACTTTGATTCCTTTTTAGATTCAACTTCATTTCTCATTTCTTTTTCTCTTTGTTTATTTAGTGTATTTATTTATTATTTATTTATTTATTATTTATTTATGTATTATTTATTTTATGTTGCAAAATTCTCGGGTATTACACATGCTCTCAGCATGTCTTCTAGTGTTTGGATCGTTCTATCGGTTTGTCCATCCGTCATTGGGTGGAATACGGTGCTCATTTTGATTTGAGTACCGAGAGCTTTTTTGTAACTCCGTCCAAAAATGAGAGACAAATCTACTCTCTATCGGAAATGATGTCATGTGGTACCCCATGTCTTTCGTACCATATTGTCAATGTAGGCTCGGGCCAATTGGTCCATAGTCCATGTGTCCTTCATCGGGATAAATATGGCCGTCTTCGTTAGCCTATCCACAATCACCCAAATCTTGTTCATGCCTTTAGGTGATCGTGGTAATCCTGAGACAAAATCCATTGAGATGCTATCCCACTTTCAACTTGGAATCTCCAGTGGTTGCATCAACCTTAAGGGTTTATGTCTCACTGCCTTAACCCTTTGGCAGGTGAGACATTTCGCCATGAAGTCTGCTACTTCCTTCTTCATTCCCGGCCACCAATAGATCTTCTTCAGATCTTTGTAAAGTTTGTCACCTCCGGGATGCACTGAATATGGCGTGTTATGTCCTTCTTCCATCAACCTTTGCTGTCTCAAATTCAACTCCTTCTGAGTGAATATATATTTCAAGCTCTTGTGGTCGGTGAACATTCGACACTTTCGCCCGTAAAGATAATGTATCCATATCTTAAGAGTGAACACGACCGCTGCCAACTCCAGGTCGTGTGTCGGGTAATTTTCTTCGTGAGGTTTCAGTTGGCGTGATGCGTATGCAACGACCCTCGAGTCTTGCATCAAGACACAACCTAAACCTTCCTTCGAAGCATCGCTGTAAACTTCGAAGTCACCATTCTCTGATGGTAGCGTCAATACGGGTGTCGTTGTGAGTCGTTTCTTCAACTCTTGAAACGCAGCCTCACACGCCTCCGTCCACTCGTAGTTTACTCCCTTCTTCAGTAGCTGGGTTAAAGGACGTGCGATTTTCGAAAAATCTTTCACAAAACGTCTATAGTACCCAGCTAATCCAAGGAAACTCCTTATTTTCATTGGACTCGTCGGCGTTGCCCACTCTGTTACGGCAGAAACTTTTGCCGGATCCACTGAGACTCCATCAGCGGATACTATATGTCCAAGAAATGCTACTTCCTTTAACCAGAAATCGCATTTGGACAACTTGCCGTATAGTTGGTTCTTTCGCAAGATCCTTAGCACTTGATGTAAGTGTTGGGCATGCTCCTCCTCGCTCTTCGAGTAGATCAGGATGTTATCGATGAACACCACGACTCACTGATCTAACAATTCTCTAAACACATTGTTCATGAGGTTCATGAACATTGTTGGAGCATTTGTTAACCCGAAGGATAACACTGTGAACTCGTAGTGGCCATATCGAGTTCGAAACGCCGTCTTCGGAATGTCTTTCTCGGCGATCCTCAACGTGTGATACCCAGATCGCAAGTCGATCTTCGAGAATAGTGAAGCTCCCTTCAGTTGATCAAACAGATCCTCAATTCTCGGCAATGGGTACTTATTCTTCATCGTCACTTGGTTCAGTCCCCGATAATCTATACAGAGACGGAATCCTCTGTCTTTCTTCTTGACGAACAAGACCGGTGCTCCCCAGGGGGAAGTACTCGGCCTTATGTACCCTTTCCCTAACAGCTCCTCGAGTTGGTCCTTTAACTCCTTCATTTCCAATGGTGCCATCCGGTACGGAGCTTTTGAGACAGGCTCGGTACCAGGAATGAGATCTATAGTGAATTCAAGATCTCGCTCTGGTGGCATGCCCGGAACGTCTTCAGGAAACACGTCCGGGTATTCTCTTACCACTGGAATGCTGTCAACCTTGTTCTCTTCCGGTGTAGTACTCTTGCACTATCTGTGCACCTTGCCTTAGGTTGATGAATTCCTCGTACTTCGCAGCTTTTGTGCTTAACGGGTAGAACCTCTCCCTCATAACTTCCTTAAACTCATCCCAGTTATAGGCTTCCTCATCTTCCTCTAAATTCCCCCGGAGGTTTTACCACCACTCGTTGGCTTCACCTCCTAGTAGTAGGTTGCTATATGTATCTTTTCCTTAGCTGGGCATTTGATAGAATTCAAGAGCTTATCAAACGTACGGATCCACCCCTCTAGTTTGGCGGGATCTTCCTGCCCATCATAGTGTGGTGGTTGATAAGGATTCACTAAAGCTAGATAGTGGATTCGAGCTACTGGCGGAGGTATTGCCGCTTGTGCCCTATGCACCTTGGCGTTCCCCAAAGCTATGAGGACTTCCTCTACAGTCTTGAAACGTTCATCCATATTGTTGGGAATAGGAGGCGCTCGTCCTCCTACATTCCGAGGAATCCCATTGTTGTTAGGTGCGTTGGGGAGGTCAGCGTCAGTGTTGTTTGGGATTACCTTCCTTGGTCTTCCCCTAGGTGCCATTTTCTGTTATCAAAGCACGCGAAGACGAGCTTCTAATCTAACGCACGTTAGGAGTGAGGAAGATCTAAAAGATATGAATGGCAAGGGAAGATAATAGACGTAGGCACGCTCAACGTAAGTGATCAAGATGCAAGACTAAAGCAATATTAGACTCAAGCTAATGCTTCTAAGTCAAGGTCAAGCCGAATATTAAAGTGAGAATGCTATCTAACAGAGATAATTCACTTAAAAAGGTTAGAACAAATATTCTTGTATGTATGTATGTATATATGTATGTATGTATGCATATGCATATGCAAACCCCCCAAAAAAATATTTTCCAAGCATATGATTTTGACTTGACAAAATACTTTATATACATATTTTCCATGGGTTTTAAAATAAAATTTATTCCATGGAAATAATGCTTTAAAACTTAAAAATAATAGTTAAAATCCTTGGGTCTCTATACTGGGCAAAAAATAATAAACTTTGGGCTCTAAGTAAAATATAAGTATTGGGCTAAAAATAATTGGGCTAAAATAATAGGTAAATAAAATTGTGCTTAAAAATATTTGGGCTAAAAAAATTTTTGGGTTTTTAAAAATTCGGGCTTCTAGAAAAAACTTGGCTCTGATACCAACTTGTAACACTCCGGTTTTGATAACCCAGGCCGGGATGCTACCGCCACACCTCCCAAGCAAGAGACGACTTCATTCGAGCTCACTTGAGTGATGCTAAGGCTAAGATATTTCAGAATATAATTTGAAAATCAAGCAACATACCTCTGTCCTAAGCTCCGGGACATAAAGTACTCCAATCGGGCTGCGTGGTAGGCATGAGCTCGTGCATTCTTTGCTATTTGATCAGTCAAATGGTGATGCCTTTGAGCTGCCATCCTCGCATGCTCAGTCACAGTGTTCAGCAAGCTTTGCTGGTTCATCAGTAGGTTTTGCGTGCTCATCATCAGTGTCCTAGCCCACTTGGGCTCTGTCTGCTGCTAGGACGGCTGTGACTGATGGGACAGGCCCTACCTCGCCCTCTACCTCTGCCACCTCGAGTACCTCGGGTAGACTGAGAAGGAGCTTCAGAATGCTCCTGGCTACCCTGTGATGGAGCGGGTGGTGGTGACTGTCTAGGCAACTGTCTGGGAAGTTGTAACACCCCGGATTTGATAACCCAGGCCGGGATGCCACCGCCACACCTCCCTAGCAAGACACGAACCATTTCGAGCTTGCTAAAGAGATGCAAGGCTATGGGTATTGAAAGAGTTTTAAAAGCAAGTCCGGAATTACTTAAAAATAACATGTAATATCATCTATACATGACAATGATAAAAAGTAGGAGCGAAAATTAAAATATAGGGTCGACGTGGCCAAAACACGGGTTAACAAGCCCGTATGCGAGTCATGTAAAATAACTAAATATCCAAAGTGATCCCCCGATGCATGATCATGCTCCGTACTCTGTAATAGAAAAATAAACAACAGGTTTTATCAGTATATAAAATACTGAGTAAGTTAATACCTAACGTAACAAAAAAGGAGTTTTAAAAATTATTTAATTAATATAAAAATGATACTTTTACTCAGGCTTAATTGAAATATTAAAAATTCATAATTTAATTTGCAACGGAAAAACATAATTAATTATACGAGACTAGAATGCAAAATTTAAAGGTATAATTAAAAAGCGTAATTTAAAAGCGTGATAAGTAAATACAACTTAATTAAATACATCCACAAGTCTTTTAATATTATCCCGAGAACTAAGAAGAGGACGCCACACAAGGGAGATAACTAACGAGGCAATCTCAATAATCATAATCAGTTAGCCGGTGAACCGGCGGCCGCAGCCATATCAGTATTGACTGCCGTTTTGGCTAGCCATGTTTCTCGATTGCCATTCCGGCAGGCCGTGTGTATCGATTGTCATTTTGGCAAGCCGTGTGTATCTACTGTCAATTTGATATGCGTGTATATCGACTGCCGTTTTGGCAGGTCATGTGCACAACTGCCGTTTTGGCATAGTAAGGAGATCACTAACGAGGCAATCTCAATAATCGTAGGACCACTAACGAGGCAGTCCAAATAATTGTAAGACCACTAACAAGGCAGTCTAAATAATTTGTATGAAGATCAGCTCAGCCTAGTGAACGGGATTTCTCGAAAGGTATACTTCACCGTATAAAAAGGATTTCAATATCGTATTTCATAGTTCAAGTTTTTCTCAAGTTCGAAAAATCCAATTCGTCACAGGTTACACCTTTTTAATTTAAAAATTCATTTCAAAGTCAAAAATTCTGAAATTTAATCAGAAGCTTAAAAATATCTTTACGAACAACTTTCATGTTCTAAGTTTCTCGAAATTAGGTAAGGAAACAAGTCGAATTTCACAATCTTTTCAAAACTCAAAATCTGTCAGTTTACCGGTAACAGCGCACTTGTTTTTAAATCTCATTTTCGACCTAGCAAATGAACTCCAAAATTTATGAAATTTTACAGACACTTAAAAGACACCAAAATAAATAAGTTTCATTATAGGTAAATTATGCTAATTCCTTACGGATTAAAACAGAATAATTCAACAAGTTCAGTCTCAAAATCTGTCGACTTTTTTTCTTCTCGGACATAGTGTATTCAAAATGGGTTTTGACTATACAAACCTTAATGCAAATGCACGAAATTTTACAGACTTAGTCTTAAGACATTTATCTACAACCTTTATGCTTTCACCAGAGAATAGTTTTGACCACAAGTGATAGAAAAACGCACAACAAGTTTGACTACATAATCTGTCCAGAATTTCGAGAAGTTTGTTTATTACAGAAACTGTTGGGCAAGATTTGGGATAGCAAATCTTAATGAAAATGCATGAAAGTTTAACACAAGCTAGATTAAGATGTTAGGAACAAATCTTCAATTCGGAGTTTTTCGTTTCGGATTCTCGAAATAGGAGTTTTTGTTGGATTTTAGAAATCGCGCAAAGGTAAGTTCTTGGTGACAGATTTTAGTATTTTGTTTAGATCTCTCGAAACACTCGACCAAGGGACTCCAAAATTGATACGCAAGGAGTTAACTTACTTGTTTAGAGTTTAGGATCGTCACAGGGCTCTCTCGGGTTGTCTAGGGTCGCAACGAGCGGGTATCTTCCACCGATCTCCTTCCTCTTCGCCCCCGAAGTGAACTCGTAAGAAAGTTTCGATGTTAGATTTGAAATTTTTGCATTATGGACGAATATGAAAGCTGTACTACACCTTACCATTGTCCTAGAAGGCAGGGGTTTCGTCTTGATCGTTCTCTTGGCCGGAATCCTCGTCGGACGGGTGGCAAAGTTTCAAGAACAAGGGTTTTCGAAAGAATGGAGGTGGAAGAGAGTTGGAGGATGATGGGGGATGAAGAAAGGTGGAAGGGGGCGGCCAAGGGGTGGCTAGGAGCTGCAAACACGCCTTATAAAGGCTCCACAAAACCCTAGACGCGTTTCCATAGCCGGAGCTCCCCAAAAAGGTAAGAAAATCGCCATAAAAGTGCAAGTTCCCGCAGCCTGCTTCTTGGCGCGGTGGTGGCGCGAGGGAGTGCTGAGACCGCGCGGCCTCCGGCCTAGGCTTTGGCTTGGGCCGAGTCGTGCAATCCATCGGGCCTTTCCTCCTCTCTTTCGGGCTTCTATCCTCCTACGTTTTCGGGCTCGATTTTTCGGGTCATTCTCGGGTTATGATCCCTATCTTAAATTTATTTCAACTTAAATTGATTTCATGTTTGAAATCTTAAGTCCGTCGGTTTTGGGATTCGTCGGCTTCTAATTCGTCGTCTCATGACTCCCGTGCAATTCCGACTTTACGGGTTCTCGGAATCGAAGTCCCTTCGCTCTTCGGATTAATTCTATTTCATACCATAAAATTTACGGGTATTACAGTCTACCCCCCTTAGAAATGAATTTCATCCCCGAAGTTGCGTCCTCACTTCCTTTTGGGCTCAATTTAATGTTGGGGTATTTCCATCTACCTTCCTTAAGGATAAACGTCTTCCACAAGAAATTAATTCCGTTTCTTTGAACGTGAATTAAATTTCTCGGGTGTTACATCCTCTCCCCTTTAGGAATCAACTTCGTCCTCGAAGTTGGGCGTTAGCTCCTCGGGATCAAGGAACTAAGGTCATTTCGGTTTTTATTTCTTGCATCATATCATGTCATTTTTATTTCTTATAGTATGATTTCTTATAGTATGACTGAACTCGGAATTAGGATTCCCAAGTTGCCTACGTACATCGTGAAGGGATCAATTAATCACGTAGTTCAAAACAATTTGAATTTGTTTATTTTTGATTGGATACTATTCGTCGAGTCGAACTCAAAAATAAATACAATTATCGATGCTTGAAAACTTCTTACGGTTTGGGCCGAGTGGCCACTTCCTCTATTCTGTTTATATTTTCTATTCGCGTCCGGCAGTCACGCAGTCGATGACCATGTCGACCGTACCGAAGGCATGCTCCAGGCTGAGGGCATCCTCTCGCATAGTGTGGTTTACCACACTTTGGACATGGTGGCGCATAGTCACCATGGTTGAAGACTATCCCCTTGTTTCGTCCATTGTCGTTTTGATGTGGTCGGTTCAAGTTTCTACGGAAATGGTCCTTATTCCTCTTGTATCGTCCTTGTGGTCCTTGGTTAGTCCCATCTACCAGTTTTCGTTTCAGTCCTTGAACTCGTGTAACCGCTACTGCACGATCATACACAGCTTGTAGGTCAGGGTAGTGCTCACCCGTGATCACCTCTCTAACAGATAGGTTCAGTCTCATCTCGAACTTCCGTGCCTTCTCTACATCAGTTGGCACCAGTCTCGGCGCGAACCGCACCAACTCCTTGAAACGGTTATAGTATTCTTGGACTGTTTTTCCTCCTTGCCTCAGTGTCAGAAACTCCTCATACATAGCAGTCTTCGTGCTCATGGGATAAAAGCGATCCCTTAGACCCTCCTTAAGTTCATTCCATGTATAGGCCTCTTGATCTTCCTCTGTATTAACTTGGAGGTTTTTCCACCACTCGTCGGCTTCACCTCTTAAGTAGTAGGTTGCCACCCACACTTTCTCGTCCTCCGGGCATTTGACAGCATTCAGGAGCTTGTCGAAAGTACGAATCCAATCCTCCAACTTGGCCGGGTCCTCTTGGCCGTCATAATGGGGTGGTTTGTAGGGGTTCACTAATGCTAAGTAGTTGGCTCAGGCTACCGGTGGTGGTACACCTGCTTGTGCACGTTGCACTTCAGCATTTCCTAATGCTACGAGTACTTTACCGTCCTTAAACGTTCATCCATGTTGTTGAGAATAGGAGGCACTCGTTCTCCTACTTTCTGAGGAATCTCATTGTTGTTAGGTGCGTTGGGGATGTCAGTGTCAGTGCCGTTTGGACTTACCTTCCTCAGTTTTCTCCTAGGTGCCATTTCCTGATATTAAGCACGCGAAGATGAGTTTCTAATCTAAGGAACGTTAGGAGTCAGGAAAATTTGAAAGATAGATCGGTAACGGCCGTTAATAGATGTGGGCACGCTAAATATAAGTGATCGAGATCTAGGACTAAGGCAAAGTTAGTCTCAGGCTAACGCTCCTAAGTCAAGAGTCAAGGTCAAGCCAAATACTAGTGTAAGAATGTTATGTAACACAACAATCACATAAAAAAATGTTAGCACAAATATTTATGTATGCATATGCATATGCAAACCCCCCAAAAAAAATTTAATGTATGCATGCATTTATTTATCCATGGGTTTTTAAAAATAAGTTTATTCCATGGATAGATTTTAAAATAATAAGGGTAAAAGGTTTGGGCCACTATATTGGACCAAAAGAAATAAATTATTTGGGCTTAAGTAAAAATAAGGGTATTGGGCCAAAATCATTGGACCAACATAGTAATTTAATATTGGGCTAAAAATTTGGGCTATAAAAAAATTTTGGGCTCAAAAGTTTTGGGCTTTAAAATAATTAATTTGAGCTAAAAGTTAGAGCTTAGAAAAATTTTAGGCTCAACAATGATAGTTTTAAAATAATAAGGGTTTTAAAAATAATACTAATTTAAAAATAATAATAGTTTAAAAGTAATAATACTAGCTTTAAAAATAGTCCGGGCTCTGATACCACTTTGTAACACCCCGAATTTGATAACCCAGGCCGGGATGCCACCGCCACACCTTACTAGCAAGACACGAACCATTTCGAGCTTGCTAAAGAGATGCAAGACTATGGGTATTGAAAAGAGTTTTAAAAGCAAGTCCGGAATTACTTAAAAATAACATGTAATATATCCATACATGACAATGATAAAAAGTTGCAGCGGAAATTAAAATATAGGGCCGTCGTGGCCAAAACACGGGTTAACAAGCCCGTATGCAAGTCATGTAAAATAACTAAATGTCCAAAGTGATCCCCCGATGCATGATCATGCTCCGTACTCTGTAATAGAAAAATAAACAACGGATTTTATCAGTATATAAAATACTGAGTAAGTTAATCTCTAACCTAGCAATAAAGGGGTTTTAAAAATTATTTAATTAATATAAAAATTATACTTTTACTCAGGCTTAATTGAAATATTAAAAATTCATAATTTAACTTGCAGCGGAAAAACATAAATAATTATACGAGACTAGAATGCAAAATTTAAAGGTATAATTAAAAAGCGTAATTTAAAAGCGTGATAAATAAATACAACTTAATTAAATACATCCACAAGTCTTTTAATATTATCCCGAGAACTAAGAAGAGGACACCACACAAGGGAGATCACTAACGAGGAAATCTCAATAATCATAATCAGTTAGCCGGTGAACCGGCGGCCGCAACCATATCAGTATTCACTGCCGTTTTGGCTAGCCATGTATCTCGATTGCCATTTTGGCAAGCCGTGTGTATATCTACTGTCAATTTGACAGGTGTGTATATCGACTGCCGTTTTGGCAGGCCATGTGCACAACTGCCGTTTTGGCATAGTAAGGAGATCACTAACGAGGCAATCTCAATAATCGTAGGACCACTAACAAGGCAGTCCAAATAATTGTAAGACCACTAACAAGGCAGTCTAAATAATTTGTATGAAGATCAGCTCAGCCTAGTGAATGGGATTTTTTGAAAGGTATACTTCACCGTATAAAACGGATTTCAATATCGTATTTCATAGATCAAGTTTTTCTCAAGTTCGAAAAATCCAATTCGTCACAGGTTACGCCTTTTTAATTTAAATATTTATTTCAAAGTCAAACATTCTGAAATTTAATCAGAAGCTTAAAAACATCTTTACGAACAACTTTCATGTTTTAAGTTTCTCGAAATTAGGTAAGGAAACAAGTCGAATTACACAATCTTTTCAAAACTCAAAATCTGTCAGTTTACCGGTAACAGCGCACTTGTTTTTAAATCTCATTTTCGACCTAGCAAATGAACTCCAAAATTTATGAAATTTTACAGGCACTTAAAAAACACAAAAATAAACAAGTTTCATTACAAGTAAATTATGCTAATTCCTTACGGATTAAAACAGAATAATTCAACAAGTTCAGTCTCAAAATCTGTCGACTTTTTTTCTTCTTGGACACAGTGTATTCAAAACAGGGTTTTGACTATCCAAAGCTTAATGAAAATGCACGACATTTAACAGGCATATTGTTAAGACATTTATCTACAAGCTGTATGCTTTCACCAAAGATTAGTTTTGACCCCAAGTGATAGAAGCACAACAAATTCGACTACATAATCTGTCTAGAATTTTGAGAAGTTGGTTTATTACAGAAATTGTTGGGCGAGATTTGGGATAGCAAATCTTAATGAAAATGCATGAAATCTTAACAAAAGCTAGATTAATATGTTAGGAACAAATCATCAATTCGGAGTTTTTCGTTTCGGATTCTCGAAATAGGAGTTTTTGTTCGATTTTAGAAATCGCGCAAAGGTGAGTTCTTGATGACAGATTTTAGTATTTTGTTTAGATCTCTCGAAACACTCGACCAAGGGACTCCAAAATTGATACGCAAGGAGTTAACTTACTTGTTTAGAGTTTAGGATCGTCACAGGGCTCTCTTGGGTTGTCCAAGGTCGCGACGAGCGGGTATCTTCCACCGATCTCCTTCCTCTTCGCCCCCGAAGTGAGCTCGTAAGAAAGTTTCGATGTTAGATTCAAAATTTTTGCATTATAGATGAATATGAAAGCTGTACTACACCTTACCATTGTCCTAGAAGGCAGATGGCTTCGTCTTGATCGTTCTCTTGGCCGGAATCCTCGCCGGACTGGTGGCAAAGTTTCAAGAACAAGGGTTTTCAAAAGAATGGAGGTGGAAGAGAGTTGGAGGATGATGGGGGATGAAGATAGGTGGAAGGGGGCGGCCAAGGGAGTGGCTAGGAGCTGCAAACACGCCTTATAAAGGCTCCACAAAACCTTAGACGTGTTGCCATAGCCGGAGCTCCCCAAAAAGGTAAGAAAATCGCCATAAAAGTGCAAGTTCCCGCAGCCTGCTTCTTGGCGCGGTGGTGGCACGTGGGCGCGCCGAGACCACGCGGCCTCCGGCCTAGGCTTCGGCTTGGGCCGGGTTGTGTGATCCGTCGGGCCTTTCCTCCTCTCTTTCGGGCTTCTATCCTCCTACGTTCTCGGGCTCGATTTTTCGGGTCATTCTCGGGTTATGATCCCTATCTTAAATTTATTTCGACTTAAATTGATTTCATGTTTGAAATCTTAAGTCCGTCGGTTTTGGGATTCGTCGGCTTCTAATTCGTCGTCTCATGACTCCCGTGCAATTCCGACTTTACGGGTTCTCGAAATCGAAATCCCTTCGCTCTTCGGATTAATTCTATTTCATAAAATAAAATTTACGGGTATTATAGAAGTAGCATTGACTGACATCTTGTGCCTGGAATCTTGAAATTTTTCCTAAAGGGGATCGAGGGTCTCATATCCCAGTCTCTTTCAAACTTATCCATGTTGACCCTTGAATTGGCACAGAGAAGCCAAATCAATCTAGGGAACATCAGTGCTGAGCGCTTTGAAGCCCCCAGTACCTGTCTCAACTCCAGAGATATCAACTCTCCAATATTGACTGACTTCCAGTCTTGATACAGTAGGGCACATACAGATCTACAGCAGATGGTCCGGAGGTGTGAGTAGAGGGACTCAACTTGGACCTATAGAGCATAAGGAGCTGGTATAACGCGGCATCCATCTCCGGTCCATCCACTCTACTTGTGTCATCTTTGTAAAAGATGGCATCCTGCTGTTCCTCAAACATAGACAATAAAACCATCTGCTTGTTCTCCTCCCTATCATCAGCCCTCAGTACAGGCTCCCAGAAGTCTCTGCCATAAGGTACATCTACCACCCCATATAACTGATTAATCCTCTGAGGAGTGATAGGCACAGTGACCCCAAAAATCCAAGAATCCTCCTCCTCAGCATTGGCTAGAAATAACCTGGTCAGCTCCCATGAGAACATACCTTCCCTATGCACTACAAATCTCTCCCAACCCCTAGACTGAATAGCCTCTCGAAGCAAGGGGTTCTGCAAGTCCTTATCAGAGAAGCCTCTGTCCGGAATGATCCTCTTCTTGTGGAATCTTTTGTATAAATCATAGGCTCGGGTGCTCCTGGATAAAGTAGCATCAAAGATACCCTCACTGACGTACTGCAAATCAGGGACAAAAGTCTTGGGATCATACCGTCTCTGTCTCCCTCGTGCTGTTTGCTCCTCCTGTTCTTCCTGCTCTATCTCAACCTCGTGCTCATCCTCGTCCCTAGCCTCAGGAACAGGCTTCAAAATAGCCAGTGAAGTAGATCTGCCTCTCCTAGGCCTAGAAGTAGTAGAGCTAGTAGCAACTGCCTTTCCCTTAGCTGCTCTAGATGGGGCCTGTGAGTGCTCAGAAGTCTCAGTCTGGATGGGCTGGGTGACCTCCTGCTGCTCCTCAGCAGGTGCAGTGTGTCTAGATGAAGTGCTCTTGGACTTACCTTTCCTAAAATAGGAGAGAAGTCCCTTGGATCTCGGACCACCTCCTGAACCCTGGGGATGATCTATCTGGCTTAAATTTTTGGTACGAAGTCTGCGATGGCCAGTAATGTGTTCATTAGAAATTGGAGTAGGAATGCTATCTGGTGACTTGATCATAAATCCCTATCCTTCCCTCGGGCATTGGTATATACCTATAACCTGATTTCTTAGGAAGGTTTGGAGGATTATACATTATTTCAGTACCTGGTTGTACAAAAATCCTGGGTTAGTATTACATATATGCATTGCCTCCCATCCTCACACTTAAGTTTAAACCAAAGGTTTAACTTAAGTGTTAAGTATAAAGCAAACATATATATCAACCTAGAATGTGGGATTTAAGTGACTCAATGACCAATATGTTATCTTTCAAAAGTCATAAATTCTAAACTTTGTTTAAATTTAAAAAGAACTTTGTTTCAAAGCTTAAAACTTATTGAAAAGAACACTTTTTAATAAAAACTCTCTTTTTATGAAAATTTTCAGATTTAATAATTATTTTAACCAAAATAGCAGACTAGTTCATGGCTAATGATTTAAATTAATTTTTAAAAACATTTAGATTATTCTATCAAGTGCGAAAGTTTGTTTTTTAGTTAAAAAGGGTTATAAAAGAGTTTTTATAATTAACATGCTTCCTTTTACTAATATTATGAAGAATATGAATTTTTTCAAGCTCCTATGTAACCAAAATCTTATTAAAAGGATTAAAATAACATACTTAATAACGTTCAAAATTGAATTAAAGACTTAAATATGCTACTTTAACCGTTATTTCTGAAAATTCAAGATTTTAGTCACTATAATATCAAGTCTTGAAATTATTGTGATTTTAGATCCCTTAAAGCACAATTTGAAATTTTCACATTAATTCTCAAAACCATGTTCTACAACATATTGTTCATATTTAAACTAAAATTTAGACATTTAAACCAATTTTAATCCTATATTCTAACAAACCCAAAATTCAAGTAACAACACAAATACCACAAATAATGCATTCCAAATCACTAGAATGAGTCAATAATAGAATTAGAATAGCTATTCTTACCCAAATTGAAGCTTTGAAGCACTTTCAAGAGGAACCCCCAAAACTTGGAAAACTAGGGTTGATTGAACAAAACAAAAAAGAGGGTTTCAGGAATGAGATTTGAGCAATGTGGAAGAGAGTTGATGTATATAATCAAGAATAGGAAGAATTTTACCGGAGTGGCGCGTGGTGGCGGAGAAGGTGGCGCTCGGTCTTGACTTGGAGGAGGAAGAATGCAAAAATTAGAATGGAATGAGAAGAAAGAAGGGTTTTGGGGTTAAGATCCCGAATTCAGACCCGGTTTGGAACCCTTGACCCGTCGGGTTCAGCGCCAAAGTGGCGCTCGGATCACACTCGGATCACCCTTGACCCTTGACCCTTGACCCTTGACCCGGTTTGGAACCCTTGATTTTAGGCGCCACCAAGAAGGTGTGGCGCCTAGCTTGCATTCGGCCATTTTCAAGTTCATAATCGGCGCATCCCTTGGCGCTTCGGACTCAATTTCTGCGCCACATAGTACGTGTGATGCATTTACTGAGTCCGTGGACTCGAATTTTGAGTTCATTCCGTAGTCAGATTCATTGCTAATTCTCTACCCAAAAATTGCAGGTCATAATTTACATGTACAACCTCTCTAAGTCTCCCGGGTCATTCTTCTCATTAATTCAACTGTAACACCCCGGTTTTTGGTCACCCAGGTCGGGGTGTCACCGCCACACCTCTCTAGCAAGACACGGTTTCTCCGAGCTCACTAAAGAGATGCAAGGCTATGGTTTTTCAGAATTTAAAACATTCAATCCGCCCATGTATATATAATTTAAAAATAAAGTCATTACAATTGCAGCGGAAAATAATATTTACATAAGTATAATGCAGCGGAATTTAAATATAGCCAACACGGCCAGAATACGGGTTAAACAGGCCCGTTCATGCAATTTCTAGTCTAACGTAACATTTACAATTAAAGCATTTCCCCAAAATTCCCATGAATGCATATGATGATGCATATTCTTCGGCTCTGAAAGAAACAGGGAAAAAAAAAAGGTTTTGGTCAGCACTACGTGCTGAGTAAGTTAACACATACAAGATTATGAGGTTTCAAAGCCTTTATGTAAATTTAATGAAAACGTGTGCATAATAATTCATGTAATCGCATAATTTATAAATAGGGATTCATAAGATCATCATATAGCTTGCAACGTAATTAAATAAGTGGCCATAAATTTAACAGCACAATTTAATACCGATTTAATTTGGAATTCTCGCAACTCCTCGTTTCATATCTTTTACAGATCACCACCGCTAGGGCTCTTATGTCCGCCAGCCTTACGCCTGGGCTCTTATGTCCACAGGTATCATGGTCGATCCAGATCTTTTAATTAGAGTTAATCCGTCCGCTAGACATACGATCACTGTTTCGCTAGGGCTCTTACGTCAACCTAGACATACACTTGGGCTCTTATGTCCCAAGCCGCAGAGAACATTGACAGTATCTAGCTTAGTCATAACCCGCAATATTTTAATCTTCTCGTTTCATGTATCGTATGTCAAAGTATTTCTATTCGTTTCAACCTCAAGGGCTAATTCCACCGTTTCAACAAGATTTCAAAATTTCGTTCGGTAACCCATAGTTTACTCTAAAATTCGTTAAAAATCCGATTTAATTTAAAAAATTCCGAAATTTCACGACTGACTCCAAAACGTCGAGATCTACAACTTTCGTGTTTTAACTTTTTCAATCCGGGATACCTAAATAGGTCAAAAACACTAATTTTCACAGAAGTACTGTTCTGTCCGAATTTCATATAACTCAGTTTAAGGATTTCGAATTCTACCATAGCAATTCAACTCCAAATTTAATGAAATTTTACAGAGATCATCTTAAGACAATTATCTACAACTTTCATGTTCGGCTAAAGATCTAATTCGGCCTAGAACCATAGTCAAAAACGTCAACAAGTTCGCACCTATGTTCTGTCCAGTTTCAAGATTCGATTTAAAACCAGTTTGGTTCGGAGTGGATTTCATATATCAAATCATCATGAAAAATTCTGAAATTTTATGGAGGTATTCATAACGTATAGATCTACAACTCTTATGTTCAACGCCAAGCCTAGATCGGTCTAGATCTAAGGTAGAAATCACCAACAAGTTTGAATAAAGAATCTATCATCGTTTCAAGATCTAAATCTAAAGCAGGCTCGTTTACGATCAGTTTCGGATATCAAAACACGATGAAAAATTATGAAAATTTTACAGAAGCTAGATCTATGTCTTAGGAGTGTTTTTCATGTTTTAAGTTTTCTCGTTTGAACGTTTTAAAGGGTTCGAATAAATTCAACAAACACGCTGCGCCGGTGTAGACAGATTTTTGATAGGGTTCCATTACATCTATATGTTCGAATCTTTTAACAACCCAAAACCAAAGTAAGCGTTAACTTACAGATTGTTGAGCGTCCGGGATCTTCGATTCGGAGGCGTGGCTTCCCGTCCTCCGTTTATCCTCTCCGTTTGTCGGGTTCTTCGCTCTCGATTCGGATCGGGGGTTTAGAATAGAAAAAGATCGAATTTAGGATTCGTTTTCGAATCACATATGGAAAAGAATGGATCAAGGCTTACCACAGCGACGGGGGTCTCCAAATTTCGTCCAAGTCAGTTCCTCCTCTCGGTGTTGTGCCTCCGACGACTCCGGGATTAGGGTTTCGACGTATAGAAGGATTTTGTAGGGTTTCAAATGTATTCGGAGCTCTTAGGAGGTCTTATTTATAGATATTTAAGACCTAGGGCGTCCAAGATCTGACCCAAGGGTCTTGGGTCGAGAGACGTTCAACCGAAAGTCGAAAAATCCGCGTTCGGGCGAGAGATTCACGCAACGGGCGAATCTGTCAAGTGGCGCGGTCGTGGCGCGGTCTTCCCTCTTCACCGCGCGGCCACCGCGCGACTCTCGCCTGGACTTCGGTCCGGGCGGGTCGTGCGATCCGTCGTGCTTTTCCACCTCTCTTTCGGGTTTCTATCCCTCTATGCTCCCGAACTCCGATTCCCGGGGTATATTCGGGCTCCGATTTCCTATCCTAATTTTATTCGGACCTAAATTTATGTTTGGACTCGAGTTATTGAGTCCATCGATGTCGGGTCCCCGTGTAACCATTTATTCAATTAAATTGCCTTCGGCTTCCCGGGTTCTCGGAATTTTGTTTCATTTTTAATTTAAATTCCATTTCTCATCTTCTATGATTCTTTATTCATTTATCATGTTTATTATATTTATTTATTTATTTATTTATTTTATTGTATTTATTTTATGTTGGAAAATTCTCGGGTATTACAGTCTACCCTCCTTAAGAATCAACTTCGTCCTCGAAGTTGTGTTTCGGCTTTTCTCGTGCTAAAGTCTTTTGTTTATTTTATCATTTTGTGACTGAACTTAGAATTAAGACTTCTAAGCTGCCTACGTACCCTGTGAAGGGATCAAGCCATAACGTAGTTCAAAAATTTATTTGGGATACATGATATCAAGTCGAACTCCAAAAATAAATGACTACGGGGTATCACATCCTCTCCCCCTTAGGACTTCAGTTATGTCCCCATAACTGTCTACTCATTATTCTCAAGAGGATTCGGGTTTTGGTCTTGTTCCTCGTCACTCTCTCCTTGCTGAAGGTTCACCAAATCTACTCTCTTTTCGATCGCCTCCTCTGGCGTTCGACATCCACTAGCCTTGTGACCAAGCTTGCCGCACCTACGGCAGGTTCCAGGCTTCGGGCATTGGCGCACCAGATGTGCATGGTTGCATCGTGGGCAACGTGGTATAACCGCACCACGGTTGTCGTCTCCCCCATTGTTGAGACCTTTATTTCCTTTCTTTCGGGATCCATTGTCTTTCCTAGAGTTGTTATTGTTGTCTTTCCGATCCTTCTTCTCAAGTCCTTGCGAGTCCTTGCTCGACTCACCATGCTCCTTACGCTTCAATTGCTGGATTCGAGCAATTGATACGGCGCGATCATATATCGTCTGCAGGTTCGGGAATTGTCCTACTGCAAGTATCTCCCGGATACTAAGGTTCAGACCCATCTCGAATTTCTGAGCCTTGTCAGAGTCAGTTGGTACTATCCTCGCAGCGAATCGTACTAGCTCCTTGAACTTGCTGTAGTATTCTTGTACCGTTTGTGCACCTTGCTTTAAGTTGATGAACTCCTCGTACTTCGCAGTCTTGGTGCTCAGTGGGTAGAATCTTTCCCTCAAAGCTTCCTTAAGTTCCTCCCAGGTGTAGGCTTCTTCGTCTTCCACTGAATTTGCTTGGAGATTTTGCCACCACTCATCGGCTTCGCCTCCTAGGTAGTAGGTCACTACGTGTATCTTCTCCTCATCAGGGCACTTGATAGCATTCAAGAGCTTATCAAAGGTACGGATCCAACCTTCCAACTTGGCCGGATCCTCTTGGCCGTCATAATGGGGTGGGTTGTAGGGGTTCACTAATGCCAAGTAGTTGACTCGGGCTACTGGCGGAGGTACTGTTTGTGTCCTATGCACCTCCGCATTTCCCAATGCTACAAGGAGTTCCTCTACAGATTTTAAACGTGCTTCCATATTATTGGGCGCTTGAGGCACTTGCTCTCCTAGGTTCTGAGGACTTTCACTGTTGTTGGGCGTGTTGGAAAGGTTAGCGTCAGTGCCGTTTGGACTCACCTTCCTTGGTTTCCTCCTAGGCGCCATTTTCTGTTATACCGTGTATAGATTAGCTTATCTTGGTTTAGGTAGATCGCTCGAATGAGACGTTTCGTAAATTTCTGATTTCAAATATTCGGGTTTGTTGTTTGGAAATCCAAACAAGATTTTTGGGGATCAAAAGTGTTTTAATAAAACTTGATTTTCTTATTTTTCCACATGAGGAAATTTTCTAATTCGTACAAAGATAGCAATGGCCAAGGCCAAGATTTGCTATACTTGGGCGCGTGCTTAGATCAATGAGATCTAGAACTAAGGCAAGATCAGTCTCTAATGAGCATTTCTAATTTGTTGTCAAGCCTCTAAGTTATCTAGGTATAGCAAGAGATCTAGGTTAAACTTCGCCAAGATTCTAAGTTACACTTCGCCAAGATGCTAAGTTAAAGTTCGCCAAGATTCTAAGTTCTCTAAGTTTAGGCAATGCAGTATGCACATGCAATGATGATTTCCCTCCAACAATAATTTATGCACTATATATATATTTTTCCCATAGGTTTTAAAACAAAAATTTCTCCATGGAAATAATACTTTAAAATTTAAAATAATAGTCAAAATATTAATAATAGTTTAAAAATAATAATGGTTTAAAAATAATAGTTTAAAAATACTAGCTTAAAAATATCCGGGCTTTGATACCACCTTGTAACACCCCGGTTTTTGGTCACCTAGGTCGGGGTGTCACCGCCACACCTCTCTAGCAAGACACGGTTTCTCCGAGCTCACTAAAGAGATGCAAGGCTATGGTTTTTCAGAATTTAAAACATTCAATCCGCCCATGTATATATAATTTAAAAATAAAGTCATTACAATTGCAGCGGAAAATAATATTTACATAAGTATAATGCAGCGGAATTTAAATATAGCCAACACGGCCAGAATACGGGTTAAACAGGCCCGTTCATGCAATTTCTAGTCTAACGTAACATTTACAATTAAAGCATTTCCCCAAAATTCCCATGAATGCATATGATGATGCATATTCTTCGGCTCTGAAAGAAACAGGGAAAAAAAAAGGTTTTGGTCAGCACTACGTGCTGAGTAAGTTAACACATACAAGATTATGAGGTTTCAAAGCCTTTATGTAAATTTAATGAAAACGTGTGCATAATAATTCATGTAATCGCATAATTTATAAATAGGGATTCATAAGATCATCATATAGCTTGCAACGTAATTAAATAAGTGGCCATAAATTTAACAGCACAATTTAATACCGATTTAATTTGGAATTCTCGCAACTCCTCGTTTCATATCTTTTACAGATCACCACCGCTAGGGCTCTTATGTCCGCCAGCCTTACGCCTGGGCTCTTATGTCCACAGGTATCATGGTCGATCCAGATCTTTTAATTAGAGTTAATCCGTCCGCTAGACATACGATCACTGTTTCGCTAGGGCTCTTACGTCAACCTAGACATACACTTGGGCTCTTATGTCCCAAGCCGCAGAGAACATTGACAGTATCTAGCTTAGTCATAACCCGCAATATTTTAATCTTCTCGTTTCATGTATCGTATGTCAAAGTATTTCTATTCGTTTCAACCTCAAGGGCTAATTCCACCGTTTCAACAAGATTTCAAAATTTCGTTCGGTAACCCATAGTTTACTCTAAAATTCGTTAAAAATCCGATTTAATTTAAAAAATTCCGAAATTTCACGACTGACTCCAAAACGTCGAGATCTACAACTTTCGTGTTTTAACTTTTTCAATCCGGGATACCTAAATAGGTCAAAAACACTAATTTTCACAGAAGTACTGTTCTGTCCGAATTTCATATAACTCAGTTTAAGGATTTCGAATTCTACCATAGCAATTCAACTCCAAATTTAATGAAATTTTACAGAGATCATCTTAAGACAATTATCTACAACTTTCATGTTCGGCTAAAGATCTAATTCGGCCTAGAACCATAGTCAAAAACGTCAACAAGTTCGCACCTATGTTCTGTCCAGTTTCAAGATTCGATTTAAAACCAGTTTGGTTCGGAGTGGATTTCATATATCAAATCATCATGAAAAATTCTGAAATTTTATGGAGGTATTCATAACGTATAGATCTACAACTCTTATGTTCAACGCCAAGCCTAGATCGGTCTAGATCTAAGGTAGAAATCACCAACAAGTTTGAATAAAGAATCTATCATCGTTTCAAGATCTAAATCTAAAGCAGGCTCGTTTACGATCAGTTTCGGATATCAAAACACGATGAAAAATTATGAAAATTTTACAGAAGCTAGATCTATGTCTTAGGAGTGTTTTTCATGTTTTAAGTTTTCTCGTTTGAACGTTTAAAGGGTTCGAATAAATTCAACAAACACGCTGCGCCGGTGTAGACAGATTTTTGATAGGGTTCCATTACATCTATATGTTCGAATCTTTTAACAACCCAAAACCAAAGTAAGCGTTAACTTACAGATTGTTGAGCGTCCGGGATCTTCGATTCGGAGGCGTGGCTTCCCGTCCTCCGTTTATCCTCTCCGTTTGTCGGGTTCTTCGCTCTCGATTCGGATCGGGGGTTTAGAATAGAAAAAGATCGAATTTAGGATTCGTTTTCGAATCACATATGGAAAAGAATGGATCAAGGCTTACCACAGCGACGGGGGTCTCCAAATTTCGTCCAAGTCAGTTCCTCCTCTCGGTGTTGTGCCTCCGACGACTCCGGGATTAGGGTTTCGACGTATAGAAGGATTTTGTAGGGTTTCAAATGTATTCGGAGCTCTTAGGAGGTCTTATTTATAGATATTTAAGACCTAGGGCGTCCAAGATCTGACCCCAAGGGTCTTGGGTCGAGAGACGTTCAACCGAAAGTCGAAAAATCCGCGTTCGGGCGAGAGATTCACGCAACGGGCGAATCTGTCAAGTGGCGCGGTCTTCCCTCTTCACCGCGCGGCCACCGCGCGACTCTCGCCTGGACTTCGGTCCGGGCGGGTCGTGCGATCCGTCGTGCTTTTCCACCTCTCTTTCGGGTTTCTATCCCTCTATGCTCCCGAACTCCGATTCCCGGGGTATATTCGGGCTCCGATTTCCTATCCTAATTTTATTCGGACCTAAATTTATGTTTGGACTCGAGTTATTGAGTCCATCGATGTCGGGTCCCCGTGTAACCATTTATTCAATTAAATTGCCTTCGGCTTCCCGGGTTCTCGGAATTTTGTTTCATTTTTAATTTAAATTCCATTTCTCATCTTCTATGATTCTTTATTCATTTATCATGTTTATTATATTTATTTATTTATTTATTTTATTGTATTTATTTTATGTTGGAAAATTGCAGGTCATAATTTACATGTACAACCTCTCTAAGTCTCCCGGGTCATTCTTCTCATTAATTCAACACTTTCACAACATTCATTTACACATTAGGTTCAATCACCAAGCACATTCACTTATACCATTTCTCAATATTTGCTACTTTCTTTTATTTCATCTTATTAGTATATCTGCTACTATTCTAATTTATTGGTAATACCTTGCTCAATTTATTAAAATAAACATGCAATTAGGATAACATAAAATTCAAAGCGACATAGTTAAACTAAAGCATCCTTAAACTAACATAACATAAGTAATAATTTGCCAAGACAATTTAAACTTGAATTTAAAGATATAAGCACACTTGAAATATAAAACCTAGAACAACACATCCATTAATATCTAATAAATTTTTATTTTTCATTTATTTTGAAATTTTTATTCATTATTAATTTTAAATTTTTATAATTCTAATTAATTAAATATAAACCTATAATTTAAAAATAATGCAATGCATTGAATTTAATAAGCAAATTAAACAATCAAAGGCTTAAAATTTATTTGTTCGATGAACTTAACTTCATCTCCAAAATAATGTTTAAGTCTTTGACCATTTACAGTGAATTCCCTTTCATCTTAAGCTTTTAAAACAACCGCACCATTATCTAACACTTTCACAATTTTAAACGGCCCTGACGATTTTGTTTTCAATTTACCAGGAAACACTTTAAATCTAGAATTATATAACAGCACTAATTGACCAGCTTCAAACATCTTAGGCAGGAGTAACTTGTCATGATAAAGTTTTGTCCTTTCCTTGTAAATTAGAGCATTGTCATATGCCTGACGTCTAATTTCTTCTAATTCATTAAGATCAACCTTTCTTTTCTCTTGAGCTTCTTTAAATTCAAAATTTAATTTTTTCATTGCCCATAATGATTTAAACTCAAGTTCGAAAGGTAAGTGACAAGCTTTACTGTAAACTAATTTGAAAGGGGCCATACCTGTAGGTGTTTTAAATGTTGTCTTATAAGCCCATAGTGCTTCATCTAACTTAAAAGCCCAATCTTTTATAGATTTTCCTACAGTTGCTTCCAGTATCTTTTTAATCTCTCGGTTAGTGACTTCTACCTGACCATTGGCTTGGGGATGATGGGGGTGTGGTTATCCTATGATGAACATAAAATCTAAATAGCAATTGATCAACAACCCTATTGACGAAATGAGATCCACCATCATTAATGATCGCTTTAGGCACACCAAAACAGGTAAAAAATTGCCTTTTCAGAAATTTAATCACCTGTTTAGTATCATTTAAAGCACATGCTTCAGCTTCTACCCATTTTGACACATATTCTACAGCAACTAGAATATATAATTTACCATTAGATGGTGGAAACGGACCCATAAAATTAATTCCCCACAAATCATACAACTCAACAGGCATTATTCCTTTTAAAGGCATTTCATCTCTTTTAGTGATATTACCGGCCCTTTGACATACATCACATTTTTGCACAAAAATTCTAGCATCACGATAAATATTACACCAATATAAGCCACCTTCAAGTACCTTGTGAGCTGTCCTATTTGGTCCAACATGTCCTCCTCCAAGTCACGGATGCATTTAAAACATTCTCAAAATCCTCATCACGGATGCATCTCCTTATGATTTGATCTGCACAAAGTCTAAATAAATAAGGCTCATCCCAAATGAAATATTTAGCATCAGTTTTAAATTTTTGCTTTTGACTATGCCATTTTAAACGATCAGTAATTAAACCACATGCTAAATAATTTACAAAATCAGCAAACCATGGATCAGAGGAAGTATTATTTATTAAATATACATTTTCATCAGGAAATGAATCATTTGTTAATTTTTCTTCCCTCTTTTTCATGTTCCAATCTCGACAAGTGATCGGCCACATGATTCTCATCGCCTAATAATGGCCAAAATTGTCTATTATTTCCAATCCATTTCCGTGTCTGAGACGGATATTTTGATCGTATTCCCATCTTATTTTAATAAGAAAGCAGTTGAATTTGACAGATTAATGCGAGTTTGTAAGAATAATAAGATGGTAATGAAAAACACAAAAATATGCAATTTTAATTGTATTTGTGTTAGAAAAATCTAAAAACATGAAAAAAGGAAAAAGAAAAGAAAAAGGAATGAAAAAGATGGGAAAAAGAATGAAAATCCCACAAACTGAAATTTTGGCCAAGTGTTGGAAATCAATTCGGTTTACGCAATTCGGTTTATACCGAATTGCCCATGTAAACCGAATTGCTGAAGAAAAGAAGAAAAATGGTTAAGTGTTGCGAGGAGATGCGAAATGCCAAATGTGGTTTATGCAATTCGGTCTATACCGAATTGACTCCTAAACCACATTGCATCAATGAAGGAAAGAA
Organism: Hygrophila difformis; assembly: GCA_030278955.1. Lineage (NCBI taxonomy): Eukaryota > Viridiplantae > Streptophyta > Magnoliopsida > Lamiales > Acanthaceae > Hygrophila > Hygrophila difformis. The sequence goes on from JAOANR010000008.1 coordinate 50,521,787, forward strand.
AGCCCATAGCAAAAAGAGATGATACAATTCGGTATAGCTCAATTCGGTTTATACCGAATTGACTATGTAAACCGAATTGCTTCAAAACAAGGAAGCCAAGCAGGAGGCCATGAGCAATTTGAAATAGCCAATTCGGTTTACATTTAAACATCATTGATGTTGAAGACCACATCCCAGCCAAAGACCAAGAAAGAGAGACCTCATGCTATTCGATATTCACCAATTCGGTTTATACCGAATTGCCTGAGGAGACCGAATTGAATTCAAAATGCATCCAGATGAAGCTGTTGGAACACGTGGAAAATACATGCCATTGCTAATGGGCCCTGATGGGCCTGGGGTTTAGAGAAATGTGTATAAAAGCTGACTCTCACCAACACTTGAAGGAATCCTAACTCTTACACACTTGGGCAGAGGACAAGAAGAACATTCAAGGAGGATCTTCACCCCTTAAGGGTTAGGTAGGTAGTTTAGTTAGTTATTTTCTTATGCATGTAGCTTAGTTTTAGTTGTTTTAACCATAGATTAGTTGTAAACAAGCTGTTTCTACCATTTAGTGTAGCCATTTCCATACTCTTTACATACATACTTTTTAGTTAGAATAAACCCTACCTTCAATCTAATGATGGTTTTGGGTTATTTATCATGCTTTCAAGTGTTGAATACAAGGAAAAATTCCAGAAATGGGTTTTGTCTCATGTGTTTTGCACTCTTTAAATGTTTTCCTTAGTAATAAATGTTAGAATGAATGTTTGTTTCAACTAGGTTTCATTTAATGTGTTCCTAGTTGGCTTTCATTCTGAATAAATGCATGTTTAGTGGGTTTGTAGTTGTTTTATGCCTTAGAGCTCAAATAAGTGTTCTTGGATTTTAGATAATTTAAGGCTTATTAGGAATAGGTTTTAATGCTTTCTTTTTCTCTTTTTGGTCTTGATCTTTTATTTCTTGTTGCATTAGATAATGTTGGTGTTCTTATTTTTAGCATGTAGTTCTTAGAATTTTAGGTTGTTTTAGGTAGATTAATCTTAGAATTTCATTTTTGTAGTGTTAGGGTTTAATTCATGCTATTACCCATTGTACATGCATATATATTGATAACTATAAAATATTGACAAGTATGGCTGCGAGATGACACTGATGTGAAATGAATGATGGGGTCAATTCCATCTATCATAAACCACATCAGCTTAGAAACCGCATTAACACTTGTGAACACAAAAATACACTTGTGTGAAAATTTCATGCAATTCGGTCTAAGGCAATTCGGTTTAATTGCTCATGAAGACTGAATTGCATGATAAAAATAGTGTTGGTTCAATTTCTTCATGTGGTCTCCAGCAATTCGATTTATGCAATTTGGTTTATACCGAATTGCTCCTATAGACCGAATTGACCCCTGAAACCACATTGTATGCATATCCATCCCCTCATGCCTTAGATTATTTTTCGTGTCAAACCAATTCGGTCTGCCAATTTGGTTTTTACCGAATTGCCTTGGCAAACCGAATTACCCTCCTTTTGAAGTAAAAGCCTTAGTCAAATTTGAGTAAGGGAATAACCTCATAAATTTCGTTTGTCCAATTCGGTTTATACCGAATTGCTTTGACAAACTGAATTAGATGATGCTATTTCGCATCCTTGCAATGATTAACTGGGTAAGGCAATACTTCATTTTTCATGCATTTTCAATTTGGCTTACGTGCATCTAATTCAGTAAACTGAATTGACCCCTTCTCTCTTTTTTTAAACTCCAAATATTTTATCTCCTTGAGTTGTGTAAGTTGCATGGGTGTATTGGGCTTAGGCCCATCACATCTAATTTTATCCATTACATAGCTCAACCCATTAGTGTGAAAATGTCTGATTAACACTCACACAATACCAAAAACATTCTTTTAATTTTATCTTTTCTTTTTATTGTGTGTATAAATGAGTAATAAGGAATATCACAGATCAATGTTGGCAAAAAGGTCCCTTCACCGGGATAACGATTAGCTCGTCTTCTGTGTATTAATTATTACTCGTTATTTTGCATGGTCTGATTGGAGATTGGTGGAAGCTTCGGCAAAAAGGTCTCTTCACAGAGATAACGATTAGCCACTCAGCCAATTCCTAATTAGATATAGTTTTCTTTTCTTTATCTTAATTTCAAACCTGAATTTCAAGCTACGGTAATGTCAGACAGTGTCGATCAACACTGTTATAATAGTGCAGTAGTAAGAAAACATGTGGGTTTTTCCTCACTCATGGATAGTAGGACTTTCGATGATAGCGATCACTTTTATTAAAGATTCCTTACTATCTAAAATCGTACCATCTGGAATAATTGGGAACTGGATAGCAGATGTTTGCAGTCCAGATAACCCCAGTTATTTCTGGCACTCTTTTTAGCCAAATTGTTCTTTTCTCAAGGCTAATCCATCTTTGTGTATCAAATTCTGTCTAATCCCACCATATATTTTGGGGTATTTTATTTTGCTTCTCATATACATGTATGCATGATATTATTATGTAGATATTGTGGTCATATTATTTTGGAGATCCTTCTCCTTGGACATAGAAGTCTTGATCTAAATCAGATGTTATATAATAAATTTCCACAAAAATTACTTTATAAAATCCGGATCTGAGTAAGGGATAATTTCACAGTTATGACTAATACATCTTCTACTGGGGGTTGATTTTGAGAACTTAGAAGCAGAGTCAGCGATTAGGTCTCACCTAGACTGAAATGATCTGTGTTTTAATTGAGAGTCTAGTACCTGTGTAGGGAATGATTTTCAAATATCAATTGTTTTCTCAAAATTGTTGTGTGTTGGAATCCTTATATTAGATATCGCATCAAATCAGTGTCCACTTGGATTCAGATAAGATGTGATAAATAATACTGGAGGAACAACATATAGGCCTTGGTTAATTTCTAAGGTAGGGTTGAGTATTCTTTCAACTACTATCTTCTCCCACCAAAGCCTAGAATTGAGTCTCGAGTGAGCACATTCGGAATATATCCTTACGAGTCTGTTCCATTCAGTCTGTATCTCATAACTAACCGGATGTTATAAGCCATGTGGCTTACTGATATTTGGGAGGTTCTTAATCTGCATCTGGTCACCAAGACCAGGGGCTCTTTTATACTAACGGAATGAGATAACTTTTTAAAGCTCCCGAGTGATAGGTTTTTAAACGCTTTCTTTACCGCTTTCTTTTAAATGCTTTATAGAGGACACTCGGGAGAATTAGAGGTTGGCCGCCGTGTATAAGGTTTAAGAGTTATGGATTAGTTCGGGATTAAAATTTGGATTTTGGGTGTGACAAGGGAGAATGATAGGAGTACTTGGCATATCAGTTAATGGTATGTTAGGTGTTGCTTGTCCACCATGGAGAAATAACACAACTCGGAAGGGGCAGTTATTAATCTGTGGTATCTTAGATGTTGAGGTCTTAAGAGCATGTAAATTCTGACTGTAAGTACCTGTCTGTTAAAGGGAACATAGTCTAGAAAACATGAGAGTTAGCTAACTGATGGATTATCCCAAACAATGATCTGTGTATAAAATGGAATTTTAATTGTGTCTCATCTGGAATCTTGTCCAATCTTTATTATTTTCTTCCTATCCTTTCTGTCACATTTTAAATCTGCTTTATAGATAGTGTAGCATAATTTTACATGCTTTCGTAGAATAATTTTACCCGCTTATTTAGCATAATTTTTGTTGCTTTCTTAGAATAGATTTAATTGCTTCTTAGAATAATTTTACCATGCTTTGTAGAATAACTTTTAATGCTTTCATAAGCTAGTTTAAATTATGCCAAGTAGTTGTTAAAATCAAACTCAAGCTTGAAACGAGTAACCGAGTGGAAAATCTTAGTAAACGACGTGGGCCCTGCTTCTATCGCACATCCTCCAGTGAACGATCCGGTCTTACTATAAATTACTGCAATTTTTGACACCGTGCGCTTTCGGGCCACAATTTCCTACATGAGTATATAAAAACGTGACAATCTATAAATATATCCCTAATCCCAACTCCATCTTCATAATTGGTTTCATTGAATAAAATTAAACCGGGATTATTTTTTTCAGAAAATACTCATATAGTGGGAAATTGTCAAAAGTTTCATGGCGCCGTTGCCGGGGAGGATGCAGTGTCGTTTATTAAGAGAATTACACTCCTTACTTACTCATAGATAGTTTTTGTATATACTCTTGAACCATTACTAACCTGGGGGTTGTGCAGGTGCTGTCAAGTTGTGATACAAACTGCTTATGCAACGGAGGAAGGATACTTTGCCTGAGCTACCATTCGATCTAGAAATAGAAAGGATTGCTCGACAACTGAGGGCACAAGCAAAACGAAGAAAAGAATAGGAGGCAACCAACCACCAAATAATCCAGGTAATGGAGCTGATGGGGATATAGTGGAAAATCCAAATCATGCAAATGAGGAGGAAAATCTACCTAATCCTAATCAGCAACACTATCAGCAGCAATACAACCAACCACCACCACCTCAAAACCAGTATAACGACCAAAACCAAAATATGCCAAACCAACAATACCAGAATATTCCCTTCAATCAAGACCAGTTTCAGAACAACCCTCATGATCCAGATAACATGTTCCAATAGAATCCCAATTACCATCAGCAATACCAAAATCAAGCAGAGCAAGGAAATCAGCAACAGCAGGCAGCAGCTGACTTTATGCAGCCTATTGTGGAGCCTTATCTGAAAAGGCCCGGGAGAGCACAATTTGCCGCACGCAACTTCGAACTGAAGCCTGCACTCATCAATTTGGTGCAAAACAATCAATTTTGCGGTGCAAATCATGAGGACCCCATGATCATCTTCAAACTTTCCTGGAGCTCTGCGATACGATAAAAAATCAGGGGGTATCACCTGATGCTGTAGGACTGACGTTGTTTCCTTTCTCTTTATTTAGTGGTGCCAGGGATTGGTATAAATCTTTGCCAGTGAACCAACAGAGCACATGGGCAGACTTAGTGAGGAGCTTTCTACTGAAATATTTTCCCGAATCCAAAGTGGAGGAAGGACGAGCAAAAATTGGAGAATTCAAAATGAAGCCAGGTGAGTCCCTCTATGATACTAAGGAGAGGTTTTTCAACCTCTTAAGGAGATGCCCCCAACATGGATACCAACCATGGGAGCAATTGAGGATATTCTACGGAGGACTCACCCACTCATGGCGAATGATGCTAGATGCAGCTGGAGGGAGACACCTACTTCATTTGCCCATGGATCAAGCATGGGCAAAGATTGACACCATGTCTGTTAACAGATCTGTACTGAACAATGATGAGAGGAAGGCTGACCCTCCTAAGAAAGTTTTTGCTGTGAGTGAAGGTAAAACAGATTTTGAAAAATTGCAGGAACAGGTGGCTGCAATTCAGCTGAACCAAGGAAAAGGAGCAGTTACTTCTCAAGCGGGAGCATCATCTAGCCAAGCACAAACACAGCAATCGGAAGCTGTTTGTGGGCTGTGTCAGGGACCACACCCAACTGATACATGCCAACAGATAGCTACCGAAAGCTGTAACTATGCCGGGAATTTCCAGAACCGCCACCCGAACCTCTCCCATTCCAATAACAATGCACTTAATGCGCATCTGTTATCTCAGCCAAATCAGCCTGCCCAGTTTGCTCACCAAAACCAACAGCAGAACTTCAGACCACATAATCCCGGATTTGTTCAACAGAGAGTCCAAAACTTCCAAAATCAGAATCAGAACTTCCAGCCCCACATCCAACAAAGACCCAACCAAAACCAAGGCCAAAATTTCCAAAACTTCCAAGCCCAACCTGATCAGAATCAGCAATTCAACCAAAAGCCGACGTCCCGTCTGGAGAGCATGATGACTGAGTTTATTTCTAATCAAAAGGAAATAAACCAACAACTGCAATCATCTATAAAAAATGTGGAGACACAAGTCACCCAACTGGCCAAGGAATTGCAGAACAAGGGAAAAGGAACACTGCCGAGTACTACTGAACCCATCTCGCAATGTAAAGCAATCACTTTGCGGGGATGTAAGACTTTGAAAGGAGCAGTTGGAGCTGGAAAGAGAAAGGATATGAAGGGTAAGGAAGCAGTGGAGGTTGTAAAGGAAAAGGAAGAGATTGAAGGAGAAGAAAGTATTGAGCTGGTGAAGGACAAATCAGATGCAGCTAATTCGCAGACTGAAGCTGCAGTGGAAGCTGATAAGGGTACGGGTGAAGGTACAACTCCCTTCCCTTTACCACCAAAAATTGATAATAATAAGTACATGCCAAGGGTGCCATACCCTGCACGTCTTAAAAACAAGGAACATGATCTTAAATTCAAGAAAATTCTGTAACGATTAAAGTCTGTAGAAATAACCATTCCTCTCGTGGAAATGATTTCTGAAATGCCCACCTATGCTAAGTTCTTGAAAGAATTGATTACAGGGAAAAGGCAGGTAGAGCAGGAGGAGGTGATTATTCTCAACAGCACATGCAGTGCCATAGTTCAGAGGAAGTTGCCCGAAAAGAAAGAAGACCCTGGATGTTGCACGCTGCCAGTACAAATTGGAAGGGCCAAAGTGAGTATGGGGTTATGTGATCTAGGATCCAGCATCAACGTGATGCCTCTAGCTATGGCAATTCGCCTAAGGCTTGAAGAAATTGAACCAGTCAAGATGAAACTACAACTCGCAGACAGATAAATCACCCAACCCGTAGGAATCCTCAAGGATGTGGGAGTCAAAACCGGCCAGATTCTTTTCCCGGTTGACTTCATCATCCTTGACATTGAAGAGGACTCTGAAATGCCACTTATCTTGGGACGCCCGTTTCTGGCCACTGGTAGTGCATTGGTTGACGCTAAATCTGGAAGAGTCACATTGAGGGTCGATGACAGGGAGATAAACTTTAACATGGAACAGCTGCAGAAGTTCCCAAATGAGGGATCTTGTTCCGTGTTTGATGTAATAGATGATAGGTGTGAGGACGAGAGCATTGACTCTGTGGTTTTGATGTCGGTCAAAGTTTCAAAGCAAGCACTGATGCATGCTGGTGCCGAGCAAAGCTGCAATGCCGTGCACTTTGAGGACCCTATGACTGGGGACCTTGAAGAGTTCGACGGTATTGAATTCACTCCGGAGGAGGAGGAGAGCACCATGGACGAGGAAGTGGACCCTGTACTGACACAAGGTCCTGAAGATAAATCTGATCTTTCACCCCCATCCATTTTTCGCAAATTACTACCTTTCGTTGAATGTCCGCCAGAGCTTGAACTTAAAATACTTCCGGATCATCTTAAGTACGTTTTTCTCGCTGAACCTAAAAAGTTACCGGTAATTGTGTCAGCTAAGCTGACACAAGAACAAGAAAAGGCTCTGGTAGACATTCTGAAGAAATATGTACATGCAATTGGATGGACCATTTCTAATATAAAAGGAATAAGCCCCTCTGTTTGCATGCACAGAATTTTAATGGAAGAGGAGTACGAGCCCTCAAGGCAACCCCAAAGGCGTTTGAACCCCATATGCAAGAAGTGGTAAGGAAAGAAGTTATCAAGCTCTTAGATGCTGGTATCATCTATCCTATATCTGACAGCAAATGGGTTAGCCCAGTGCAGGTCGTACCTAAGCGTGGGGGGATGTGCATAACGACAAACGATCAAGGAGAAGAAGTGGCGACACGGCCAGTGACCGGTTGGAGAGTTTGCATCGACTACCGGAAGCTCAATACCGCGACGCGGAAGGATCACTTCCCCTTGCCGTTCATTGATCAAATGCTTGAGAGGTTGGCCGGGAGGGAGTACTACTGTTTTTTGGATGGGTATTCAGGCTACAATCAAATTGTAATAGCTAGCGAAGATCATGATAAGACCACTTTCACGTGCCCATATGGAACTTTTGCGTACAGGCGCATGCCTTTTGGACTTTGCAATGCGCCTGCCACTTTTCAGCGATGCATGATGTGTATCTTCTCAGAATTTATCGAAAAATGCATTGAAGTTTTCATGGATGACTTCTCTGTCTATGGAGATACTTTTGATGAATGTTTGACCAATCTTGCAAAGATATTAAAAAGATGCGAGGACACTAACCTAGTTTTGAACTGGGAAAAGTGCCATTTTATGGTCACTGAAGGTATAGTGTTGGGTCACCGCATCTCGCGCTCCGGCATCGAAGTCTACAGAGCCAAGGTCTCAGTCATCTCCAATCTTCCATTACCCAATTCAATAAAATGGGTTAGGAGCTTCTTAGGGCATGCCGGGTTTTACCGGAGATTCATTAAAGATTTTTCTAAAATTGCCAAGCCGCTCACTAACCTTCTTTGTAAAGAATATTCTTTTGTAATAAATGAAGCGTGTGTTCAAGCCTTTGACACGCTAAAAAAGATGTTGATTTCTGCTCCAATAGTACAACCACCCGATTGGTCAATGCCTTTCGAGGTAATGTGTGATGCAAGTGATCTCGCCGTAGGTGCAGTTCTTGGGCAACATAAGGAAGGGAGACATTGTGTAATTCATTACGCAAGTCATGCCCTGAATGAAGCCCAAATCAACTACACTACCACGGAGAAAGAGATGTATGCTGTGGTTTTCGCGTTTGATAAATTCAGACAGTACCTCATTGGTACGAAAACCATAGTGTACACAGATCACTCTGCACTGAGATACTTGTTTAGCAAACTAGATGCCAAACCTCGATTAATCAGGTGGGTACTTTTGTTGCAGGAATTTGATATCATAATAAAAGATAGAAAAGGCAGAGACAATGGTGCTGCTGACCATTTGTCTCGAATAGAAAATGATAAAAATGAACTAGCCGTCAATGAAAATTTTCCGGATGAGCAACTGTTTGCCTTGCACCTTCATGATCAAGCTTGTCCATGGTTTTCCGACATCGCTAACTTTTTAGCATGTGGAATAACCCCACCATTCCAGCACAAGAGCCAAAAAGCAAGGTTCAACCGGAATGTAGTCAACTACTTCTGGGAAGATCCTTATCTCTTCAAGCATTGTGCAGATTCGATTATTAGACGATGTGTAACTGAGCACGAGGCTTATCAAATCGCTAAAAAATGCCATGAATCGGAATATGGAGGTCACCATGGCCCCACTCGAACAGCTCATAAAGTGCTCGAGTGTGGTTTCTATTGGCCTACCATTTACGAGAATTGCAATGCGTTTGTCAAGGCTTGCGATAGATGCCAACGATTAGGGAATATTTCCAAGAGGGATGAAATGCCTCAAAAAGGAATTCTCACCCTTTAGATTTTCGATGTATGGGGTATTGACTTCATGGGACCATTCCTGACATCGGATGGGAATCACTACATCTTGGTAGTCGTCAATTATGTGTCCAAGTGGGTTGAGGCGGTTGCACTGCCATCCAATTATGGTCACCAAGTCATAAAATTTTTGAAAAATAACATTTTCAATAGATTTGGTGTACCTAGGGTAATCATATCTGATGGAGGAACTCATTTTGTTAACAAAGCTTTTGCAAATCTTATGAGCAAAACTGGGATTCTCCACAAGATAGGCACGCCTTACCATCCCCAAACCAGTGGCCAAGTCGAGGTATCAAACCGTGAAATCAAACACATACTCGAGGCCACTTTGGGGATAACCCGTAAAGATTGGTCACGTAAGCTCAATGATGCTCTATGGGCATACCGTACTGCATTCAAGACTCCCATTGGGATGTCCCCTTATAGGCTTGTCTTCAGAAAAGCCTGTCACTTGCCCGTAGAACTAGAGCACAAGGCTTACTAGGCCATAAAAACGCTTAATTTTGACCCGAGAGTTGCTCAGGGCAAACGCAAGTTGGACCTCAATGAAATTGAGGAAATACGTGCGCAAGCTTATGAAAGCTCGAGGATTTACAAAGAGCGGACCCAGAAGTTGCATGATCTTCGTATTAAATCTGAACACTTCTATGTTGGCCAAAATGTCTTGTTATTCAATTCTAGGTTGAAGTTGTTCCCCGAAAGCTTAGTTCCCGATGGGAAGGGCCATACGAAGTGGTGCACGTGTTTGAAAGAGGAGCCGTCAGGATCCGAACTGACAAGGGAGAGCTGGTGGTGAATGGACAGAGATTGAAGGAGTATCTCGGACAGTTCGACCCCGAAAAAAAATTCAAATGATATCAGAGCCGGCTTATGTTTAAATATTATATATATATTTTCATAATTTTTCATATAGCACATTCATGTTTCTTAGACAATAAGTATCCAAACATCAATTAAACATTTGGAGTACCTAGACTCTAAATGTGAGGATGATGATATTTGGAGAAAACCTAATGATTTTCTTATATTTGCCTTGTAGGAATTCATGGAATCAACAAAAAGAAAAATAAAGCTTCAAAAAACCAGGTTCATGGTTGGGTTAATTCTGTATTCAATGGAAATTAATTTCGAAATTTAAAGAAATTTTAGTCCGGAATAAATCCATAAAATAACAGTGTTGATCCAACCTAATTTATGCAAGCAATTATATGATAGTAAAATATTTATGTGTAAATATGCATGATCAGTATTTTCAATTTGAAGAAAATGCATAATTTTCGAAAATATTAAAAAACGGAAAATTTCAAAATTTTTCTAAGTGTTGAATGCGGTTTAATTTTCATCTCAAATCAATGCGGTTTAAATCGCATTATTTGAAACAAACCGTATCGGGCATGTTGCATTAGTAATTTTATCAATTCGGTCTATCAACGTCAATTCGGTATATACCGCATCGATGAAGAAGACCGAATTGATCCTCCAAGGCACATTCCTTGTATTAATATTGCTAAGTAGCAATTCGGTTTAAGCAATTCGGTATATACCGAATTGATTTTAATAGACCGCATTGATCCACAAAAGGCATTATTTTATTTTTATTTCTATTTCTGCAAGTGAGCAATTCGGTTTACAAGGCAATTCGGTATAACATTGCCTCACAAAAGCATCCCTTTTTCTTCTAAAGTGTCCAATTCGGTTTCCCCACTCCAATTCGGTTTTGAGTCAATTCGGTTTACATGGTCAATTCGGTTTAAACCGAATTGGCTTGTAGACCGAATTGATTTTAAACATCGCATTGCAGTTGAGTGTTTGTGCCTTCCCCTCAATTCGGTCTACAGGTCAATTCGGTTTAAACCGAATTGAGCATGTAGACCGAACCCTCACAAACATTTGGAAACTGCATCAATTCGGTATATACCGAATTGATGATGCGGTTTCCATTAAACCGAATTGCCCCCTATCCCACAACCCTTTTTATACCCTTCTTCCCTCTCATTTTCACTCCCACACTTAGAAAATTTCTCCCAACCATTCTCGCGAACACCTCCTTCCTTGCGAAACCAGTCAACAATCCGAGCTTTACTCCGTCAAAATCTTTCCAAGAAGTTCGAAAATGGCTTCTTCGTCTTCTAACCCGAGCGGGAGTAAAGGGTAAGCCTCTTTTTTTTGTATTTTGCACCCCATTCTCACGATTTCAGTTTTTGTATTTTCATGGGTTTTGTGAAATCGGGGGTGGGGAAGTAGAATGGAGTCTGTTTTGTGATGAGGATGGTCGGAATGTGGTCGGAATGTGGTCGGATTGTGATGGGCAGGGTCGGAAATAGCTTAGGACAGTAATGGTGATACCTAAGGCTTTCCTGTTTTCTATTCTACCACCATTGTTGAGTTTCAAGCTTTCTGTGTTAGGGGGATCCTTGTTTTTGAAAAATTGGGTTTCAAAACCCTCAAAATCATGTTTTTGTCCATTGTGTAATTTTGTTGTCTCTATTTAGTTGTCTGTGCACATACTGTGATATCTGTGATTATGTTGTGAAATCTGTGAATTGGGTGAACACTGGGATTGTTTTCCATTAACCACTGTGTTATTTTGTTTGTTGGATACTGTAACACCCCGGTTTTTGGTCACCCAGGTCGGGATGTCACCGCCACACCTCCCTAGTAAGACACGGTTTCTCCGGCTTACTAAAGAGATACAAGGCTAGGTATTTCAGTATTTAAAAGCATTTAAAACATTTGCAAACAGCCCATACAATATAGTCTCGAAAATAATAATATCATAACACAGCGGAAATAGTATTTAAGTATAATATTGCAGCGGAAATGTAAATACGACCGACATGGTCAAAACATGGGGTTAAACAGGCCCGTTTATTCTAGAGTCTAATGCAAGAATTTAAATAATAAAGTTTGCAAAAATATAGTTTCCCCCATGCATGAATGTGCTCATGATCATTCCACATACTCTGTAAGGAAAAAGGAAAATAATGGTTTGGTCAGCACAACTTGCCTGAGTAAGTTAACATATGCATGATCGTAGGGTTTAAAAGTCATTAATTTAATATTTACACAAAAGCATGATAATAATCATAAATAATTCAATTTAATAATATAACCAATTCGCATAATTTAAATAAAAGCCATAATGAAATTAAATAAAGCTTCTAATCATTTAAAAAGGACAATATTTAAATATTTAACTATCCCCATTACACCAAAGATTTAGTATTTAAAGAGTTTCACGATTGTATCGCGATGTCAACAAGTTTAGCCGGAAACCGGCGGCCGCAGCCGTATCTGCCATACCTAGTACCACTCCGGAGCCTCGGGAAACCCATAAGGATATTCACGAGAGTGTAGATCATATATCTCATGCCGTTTTGGCAACATATCTCAAATATTTCGCGTGGGTCACCATCGTCCATAAAGGCACAAAGTGAATCGTTAGGAGGGCACCCTGCAGAGCACTCACCCCCTAATATAAAAGATCAAGTTTGTAAAGGGGATTTCCTAATTTCCAGATTTCATATGTTTATTTCAGAGAGTCTTCTACTCGTTTAAACCTTAAAGGCTAGTTTCACCGTTTCAACAAGATTTCAAGATTTGACTCGGTCAACCACAGTTTACTCTAAAATTCATTAAAAATCGAGTTTAATTCTAAAAATTCTGAAATTTGACCACTAACTCAGAAACATCGAGATGAACAACTTTTGTGATTTAACTTTTCAATCCGAGATACCGAAACAGGTCAAAAACATCAATTTTCGTCATAACATTAACCTGTCCGAATTTCGTGTACAGCAGTTCAAGATTATCAAGATCTACCATAGCAAATCAACTTCAAACTTAATGAAATTTTACAGAGACCTTCTTAAGACATTTGTCTACAACTTTTGTGTTCAGATAAAGATCTAAATCGGTCTGGAACTAATGTCAAAAACGTGATCAAGATCGGACCTAAGTTCTGTCAAGAATTTCAAGATCCAAGTTTCAGCAGTTCGGTTTCGGGTGGATTTCAAATATCAAAACGTCTCTAAAAATTCTGAAACTTTTACAGTAGATAGATCTAAGCCTTAGGAACGTTTTTAGTGTTTTAAGTTTTTCTGTTTGAAGTGGTTTTAAGGTTAGGAAAAATTAGACAAAACTGTTGCGCCGGTAGAAAACGTATGTTGACAGATTTACGAAAGATTTGATGAAGCTTTTAGTTTTACGTGTTTTAATTACTCCCAAAACCATGTAAGCGTTAACTTACAGATTTGTAGATGTCCGGGATCGTCTATTTCAAAGGCGTGGCTTCCAGTCAACCGTTTATCCTCTCCGTTCGTCGGGTTCTACGTTCTAGATCCGATTCGGGGTGTAGAAAGAAAAAGAAGAAGGTTAGGATTCGTTTTCGAATCGTATATGGAACAAGGATTGGATCGAAGCTTACCACGATCCTGGAGATCTTCAAATTTTCGTCCAAACAGTCCTCACCTTGGTTCCGTGCCTCCGACAACTCCGGAATTAGGGTTTTCGAACGTATAGAGAGGTGTAGGGTTTTGGAAAAGTCTTCGGGGCTTCCAAGAGGGCTTATTTATAGGTAAACAAGACCTAGGGGCATCCAAGGTCTGCCTCTAAGAGTTTTGAGCCGAATGGTGTTCAACCGAAGTCGGAAAATCCGGATTCGGGCGAGTGAATCTCGCAACAAGCAAACCTGTGGGTTGGCGCGGCCGTGGCGCGCCATTTGCCCATTGACCGCGCGGCCACTGCGCGGCTGCCGCCTGGACTTCGGTCCGGGCGGGTCGTGCGATCCGTCGTGCTTTTCCTCCTCTCTTTCGGACTTCTATCCCTCTATGCTCCCGGATTCCGATTTCCGGGGTATCTTCGGGTTGACGGAAATAGAAACCCCGTATAATTTATGTTTGGACTCGAATTCTCGAGTTCATTTGTGTCGGGTTTCGGTGTACAATTTATTTATCTTTATTTAATTCTTTCTATTTAATTAAATCCCTTTAATTCCTTTTTAAGTTAAATCTCATTTCTCATTTCCTTATCTTTATTTATTTATTTGCTGAATTTATTTATTTATTGTATTTATTTTATTTGTTGTTTATTTAATTATTGGTTTTATGTTGCAAAATTCTCGGGTATTACAGTCTACCCTCCTTAAGAATCAACTTCGTCCTCGAAGTTGTATTTCGGCTTTTCTCGTGCAAAGGTCTTTTGTTTATTGTATTATTTTGTGACTGAACTTAGAATTAAAACATCTAAGCTGCCTACGTACCCTATGAAGGGATCAAGCCATAACGTAGTTCAAAATTGTTTGTTTACAAAAATGAATGAAAAATGGGTGGTATGACATCCTCTCCCCCTTAAGATTGCAGTTATGTCCCCATAACTGTGTCGGTGTCGGTTTGGAACAATGTCGGGTAGCGTTCTCTCATGTCGGATTCTACCTCCCAAGTTGCCGTCTCACTTTCGTGGTTCGACCAAAGAACCTTGATCATTTTGATGGTTTTGTTCCTAGTTTCTCGCTCCTTAGTGTCCAGAATACGCACTGGGACTTCTTCATAAGTCAGATCCTCATCGAGTTCAATTATCTCCGGTTGAAGTACATGTGTCGGGTCCGGCACATACTTCTTTAGTTGTGAGACATGGAAGACATTATGAACTCGATCTAATTGTGGCTGTAAAGCCAGTCGGTAGGCCAAATTTCCAACTCGTTCTAGAATCTCGTAAGGTCCTATGTATCGAGGACTCAGCTTCCCTCGCTTGCCAAAGCGCATCACCCCCTTCATGGTTGATATCTTCAGCATGACCATATCTCCCACTTGAAATTCTAGGTCTCGTCGTCTCACGTCAGCGTAACTCTTCTGACGGTCTTGAGCGGCTTTCATTTTTCCTTGAATCACTTTAATTTGTTGAGCCATGTCTTCGATAAGTTGTGGTCCCACTACCACCGACTTATCGTTTTCTTCCCAGCTCAACGGGCTTCGGCACTTTCGTCCATACAACGCCTCGAAAGGTGCCATGCCAATGCTAGCATGGTAGCTATTATTATAAGAGAATTCAATTAGGGGTAAATGGGATTCCCAATTTCCCTTAAATTCCAACACGCATGCTCTCAGCATGTCTTCTAGTATTTGGATTGTTCTCTCGGTTTGATCATCCGTCATTGGGTGGAATGCGGTGCTCATTTTGATTTGAGTACCGAGAGCTTTTTGTAACTCCGTCCAAAAGTGAGAGACAAATCTACTGTCTCTATCGGAAATGATGTCATGTGGTACTCCATGTCGTCGTACCACATTATCAACGTAGGCTCGGGCCAATTGGTCCATAGTCCACGTGTCCTTCATCAGGATAAATATGGCTGTCTTCGTTAGCCTATCCACAATCACCCAAATCTTGTTCATGCCTTTAGGTGATCGGGGTAATCCCGAGACAAAGTCCATCGAGATGCTATCCCAATTCCAACTTTGAATCCCTAGTGGTTGCATCAGTCCTAGGGGTTTATGTCGCACTGCCTTAACCTTTTGGCAGGTGAGACATTTCGCCATGAAGTCTGCCACTTCCTTCTTCATTCACGGCCACCAATAGATCTTCTTTAGATCCTTGTAAAGCTTGTCGCCTCCGGGATGTACTGAATACGGCGTGTTGTGCCCTTCTTCCATCAACCTTCGCTTCAACTCGGCACATTTAAGGGGCACACACCATCTCCCTTTGAAACGAATGCTTCCATTCTCATGGACAGCAAATCATATTGCCTTTCCTTCGGCAATATACCCCTTTATCTTTTCGAGTTTCGCGTCGTCCGGTTGGGCGAGCCTAATCTCGTCCAATATTGGAGTGTCTACGACCATGGCGTTGATCGTTTCACTCATTGTGCCAGGATGCACCAATTCCACGTCCAATCGCGCTTAATCCATGTACAATGCCGGCGGAATTACCAGCGAGTTCGTCACGTGTTGGGTTTTCCGACTTAGGGAATCGGCTACCACATTTGCCTTCCACTCGTGGTAGGCTATCTCTAAATCGTAGTCTTTAATAAGTTCCAACCACCTTCGCTGTCTCAAATTCAACTCCTTCTGAGTGAATATATATTTCAAGCTCTTGTGGTCGGTGAACATTCGACACTTCCGCCCATAAAGATAATGTATCCATATCTTTAGAGCGAAAAACGACCGCTGCCAACTCCAGGTCGTGTGTCGGATAATTCTCCTCGTGAGGTTTCAGTTGGCGTGATGCATACGCTACGACTCTCGAGTCTTGCATCAAGACACGACCTAGACCTTCCTTCGAAGCATCGCTATAAACTTCGAAGTCGCCACTCTCTGATGGTAGGGTCAATAAGGGTGTGGTTGTGAGTCGTTTCTTCAGTTCTTGAAACGCTGTCTCACAAGCCTCTGTCCACACGTATTTTACTCCCTTCTTCAGTAGTTGGGTCAAAGGTCGTGCGATTTTCGAAAAATCCTTCACGAACCGTCTATAATACCGGGATAATCCAAGGAAACTCCTTATCTCAGTTTGGCTCTTTGGAGTTGCCCATTCAGTTACGACAGAGACTTTTGCCGGATCCACTGAAACTCCATCAGCGGATACTATATGTCCAAGAAACGCTACCTCCTTCAACCAAAAATCGCATTTGGACAATTTACCGTATAGCTGATTCTTTCGCAAGGTTCCTAACACTTGGTGCAAGTGCTGGGCATGCTCTTCCTCGCTTTTCGAGTAGATCAGGATGTCATCAATGAACACCACTACACACTGATCTAATAGCTCTCGAAATACATTGTTCATGAGGTTCGTGAACATTGCCGGAGCATTTGTTAACCCAAAGGATAACACTGTGAACTCGTAGTGGCCATATCGAGTTCGAAACGCCGTCTTCGGAATGTCCTTCTCGGAAATTCTCAACTGGTGATACCCAGATCGTAAGTCGATCTTCGAGAATACTGAAGCTCCCTTCAGTTGCTCAAATAGATCCTCAATTCTCGGCAAAGGGTATTTATTCTTGATAGTCACTTGGTTCAATCCTCGATAATCTATGCAAAGACGTAATCCTCCGTCTTTCTTCTTAACAAATAAAACCGGTGCTCCCCAGGGGGAAGTAGTCGGCCTTATGAACCCTTTTCCTAACAGCTCTTCGAGTTGGTCCTTTAACTCCTTCATTTCTAGTGGTGCCATCCGGTAGGGAGCTTTTGAGACATGCTCTGTGCCCGGAATGAGATCTATAGTGAATTCAAGATCTCTCTCAGGTGGCATTCCCGGGATGTCTTCAGGAAACACATCCGGGTATTCTCTTACCACTGGTATGCTATCAACCTTGTTCCCTTCCACCTCAAGGTTGTGCACGTAGCACGCATATAACTCATACCCCATACACATCAAGTTACTTAGTTTAAGTGCACTAACGATTTTGTTGCTCTTCTTAGGGGGCTGAGAGTAAAAGATAACTCTCTTTCCCCTACTTTTTGACAAGGTGATCTTTTGTTTTTGGCATTCGATCACCGCTTTATACTGGGATAGCCAATCCATCCCCAGTATGATGTCAAAGTCTCTTAAGTTAAATTCTACCAAGTTCGCGAAGAATTCTACGTTCTTTATCACTATAAGAATTCCGTTATATCGTTTAGAGCAAGATACTACTTCTCCAGAAGGCAATTGAATTCCTAAGCTAATTCTCTCGCACTTAGGTAGATCTAACTCAGGCACTATCCTTGATGCTATGATTGAGCAACTAGCTCCAGAATCAAATAGAACTCTAAGGGGTGTATTCAAAACGTGAAATGTACCTACCATCACTTCTCCTTGTGCAGGCACGTCCGCTTGGTTAACCACATTGAACCTCCCCACAGGGCGTCCTTGGTTGCCCTGCTGATTCGCATTCTGCTGCTGATTTTGCTGTTGGTTTTGATTCTGCGGTGGCGGAGGTCGTTGGTTCTGGTTCTGATTCGGCGGCCTAAATTGGTTTTGAGGGGGTCTATACCCCTGGTTATTTCCGTTCCGCCCGTTTTGGTTCTGAGGCTGTTCTTGCCCCGTGACCAAGTCTTCCCTTTTCGTTATGTTTTCAAGCCTAGTTCGGCACTCCCGACGTATGTGACCCATTCGACAACATCGGAAGCAGGCGCCCTGTTGCGGGCATCCCCTCGCCAGATGGGTCGTCCACATCTTGGGCAAGGTGGTATCGGATCTTCTTGGTTGAACCTCCTCCCATTGTTGTTTTGTTGTGGCCTATTCGACCCTCTCCGCTGTTCGTTCCTTCCCGTGTTGTTCTCGCTTCTCGAGTCTCGGTTCCTCTTGTCTTGGGGACCCCTGCTGGACTCCCCCACTCACCCTTCTCTTCAGTTGCTGCACACGCGCTACTGCCACAGCGCGGTCATACACAGCTTGCAAATCGGGGTAATGTACCCCCGCGATCACCTCGCGAACAGACAGGTTCAGTCCCATCTCGAACTTCTGTGCTTTCTCTGCATCCGTGGGTACGAGTCTTGGTGCGAACCTCAGCAGCTCCTTGAATCGAGTGTAGTACTCTTGTACGATTTGGCCTCCTTGCTTCAGTGACAGAAATTCTTCGTACATGGCAGCTTTAGTACTCAAGGGATAGAATCGATCCCTGAGTAGTTCCATCATTTCCGTCCAAGAGTAGGGCTCGTCATCTTCAGTCAGCTTGGCTTGAGTTGCCTGCCACCAGTCGTCCGCTTCGCCTCCCAAGTAGTACGAAGCGACGTGCACTCTTTCTCCTTCCGGACATTTGATTGCTCCCAGCAGCTTGTCGAAGGTTCGGATCCATTCTTCCAATTTGGTTGGATCCTCCTCACCAGCATAGTGGGGTGGCTGGTAGGGATTCACCATAGCCAGATAGTTAGGGCGAGCTTGGGGCGGAGGTACCGCCGCAGCTTGGCCCTGGTTGACTTGCGCGTTCCCTAACGCAATCAAGACCTCCTCTATCGTTCGAAGACGATCGCCCACATTGTTCGGTGCGGGGGCGTCCTGCGCACCTTGGGGTTGTTCCTCTACAGGTTGAGCCGGTTCCGTGACATTAGGAGGTGTTTCAGTAGGTGTTTCAGTAGTGGTTTGGGGAGCGGTTTGAGTTCTTCCCCTTCCTCTTCCTCTGGGTGCCATTCTGGTACAAATAGGGTGGATTAGGACTTGTGAATTTAACATATAGTCTAAACAATTTCTATAAATGTATATGTATTTTGTAATTTCGCACGTGGTGCTTGATCGATCTAAGAAGCGCCGTACGCTTCTGGGGTTTATTTTATTATTTTATTTTATTTTCGATTTTTTGTACGGACAGGTCTGTCCGGATTTTTATTTATTTATTTTTTTTTCAATTTATTATAAATAAATCGGGCATTTTATTTCCTTAAAAGAAATTTTAGTACAAAAGTAGAAATATTTTCCTAGCAAAATGGTATCTACTATAAAGAATTCCTAGCGTATCAAGACGTCCTCCGGTGGGGTAGCGGGATCCTCCTCCGGGTCTTCCTCCTCCGAACTTGGCGGCAGTAGATCGTCAAAGATAGTGTTCAAGTCTTGCCCATGAGCATCGATGTGTTCCTTCAGGATTAGGTTTTGTGTTGTGAGGGTTTGGACTTGGCGTTCCAGTTGGTTTATGCGGTGGTGATCCGCCTCTCTCAAGTTGCCCATGTGGTGCAGATTTGCCTCCAATTGAGCCATGCGATATTTCATTTGTTCTATGGTTTGTTGGGAATCAAGATGAACGTTCATCATTTTGATCATCAACTGCATCATATCTTGAGTAGCCATCTAGCGTAAGCAAAAGATCTAAGTTAATATTCGCAAAGATTCTAGGTTAACTTCGTCAAGATTCTAAGTTAAAATTCGCCAAGATTCTAAGTTGAAATTCGACAAGATTCTAAGTTGAAATTCGCCAAGATTCTAAGTTGAAATTCGCCAAGATTCTAACTTGAAATTTGACAAGATTCTAAGTTCATAAAAGAGATGCAATATACAAATGCAAATGATGATCCGCCCCAAAAGTAATTTAATGCTCTATATATATATATTTTTTCCATGGGTTTTAAAATAAAAATTTCTCCATGGAAATAATACTTTAAAATCTAAAATAATAGTCAAAATATTAATAATAGTTTAAAAATAATAATGGTTTAAAAATAATAGTTTAAAAATAGCCGGGCTTTGATACCAACTTGTAACACCCCGGTTTTTGGTCACCCAGGTCGGGATGTCACCGCCACACCTCCCTAGTAAGACACGGTTTCTCTGGCTTACTAAAGAGATGCAAGGCTAGGTATTTCAGTATTTAAAAGCATTTAAAACAATTGCAAACAGCCCATACAATATAGTCTCGAAAATAATAATATCATAACGCAGCGGAAATAGTATTTAAGTATAATATTGCAGCGGAAATGTAAATATGACCGACATGGTCAAAACACGGGTTAAACAGGCCCGTTTATTCTAGAGTCTAATGCAAGAATTTAAATAATAAAGTTTGCAAAAATATAGTTTCCCCCATGCATGAATGTGCTCATGATCATTCCACATACTCTGTAAGGAAAAAGGAAAATAAATGGTTTGGTCAGCACAGCTTCCTGAGTAAGTTAACACATGCATGATCGTAGGGTTTAAAAGTCATTAATTTAATATTTACGCAAAAGAATGATAATAATCATAAATAATTCAATTTAATAATATAACCAATTCGCATAATTTAAATAAAAGCTTCCAATCATTTAAAAAGGACAATATTTAAACATTTAACTATCCCCATTACACCCAAGATTTAGTATTTCAAGAGTTTCACGATTGTATCGCGATGTCAACAAGTTTAGCCGGAAACCGGCGGCCGCAGCCGTATATGCCATACCCAGTACCACTCCGGAGCCTCGAGAAACCCATAAGGATATTCACGAGAGTGTAGGCCATATATCTCATGCCGTTTTGGCAACATATCTCAAATATTTCGCGCGGGTCACCATCGTCCATAAAGGCACGAAGTGAATCGTTAGGAGGGCACCCTGCAGAGCACTCACCCCCTAATTTTAAAGATCAAGTTTGTAAAGGGGATTTCCTAATTTCCAGATTTCATATGTTTATTTCAAAGAGTCTTCTACTCGTTTAAACCTTAAAGGCTAGTTCCACCGTTTCAACAAGATTTCAAGATTTGACTCGGTCAATCACAGTTTACTCTAAAATTCAATAAAAATATAGTTTAATTCCAAAAATTCTGAACTTTTACCACAGACTCAGAAACATCGAGATGAACAACTTTCGTGTTTTAACTTTTTGAATCCGAGATACAGAAACAGGTCAAAAACATCAATTTTCATCATAACATTAACCTGTCCGAATTTCGTGTACAGCAGTTCAAGATTTTCAAGATCTACCATAGCAAATCAACTCCAAACTTAATGAAATTTTACAGATACCTTCTTAAGACATTTGTCTATAACTTTTATGTTCGGCTAAAGATCTAAATCGGTCTGGAACTAATGTCAAAAACGTGATCAAGATCGGACCTAAGTTCTGTCAAGAATTTCAAGATCCAAGTTTCAGCAATTCGGTTTCGGGTGGATTTCAAATATGAAATCGTCTCTAAAAATTCTGAAACTTTTACAGTAGATAGATGTAAGCCTTAGGAACGTTTTTCGTGTTATAAGTTTTTCTGTTTGAAGTGGTTTTAAGGTTCGGAAAAATTAGACAAAACAGTTGCGCCGGTAGAAAACGTATGTTGACAGATTTACGAAAGATTTGATGAAGCTTTTAGTTTTACGTGTTTTAATTACTCCCAAAACCATGTAAGCGCTAACTTACAGATTTGTAGATGTCCAGGGATCGTCTATTTCGAAGGCGTAGCTTCCAGTCCACCGTTTCTCCTCTCCGTTCGTCGGGTTCTACGTTCTAGATCCGATTCGGGGTGTAGAAAGAAAAAGAAGAAGGTTAGGATTCGTTTTCGAATTGTATATGGAACAAGGATCGGATCGAAGCTTACCACGACGCTGGAGATCTTCAAATTTTCGTCCAAACAGTCCTCACCTTGGTTTCGTGCCTCCGACGACTCTGGAATTAAGGTTTTCGAACGTATAGAGAGGTGTAGGGTTTTGGAAAAGTGTTCGGGGCTTCCAAGAGGGCTTATTTATAGGTAAACAAGACCTAGGGCGTCCAAGGTCAGCCTCTAAGAGTCTTGAGCCGAATGGTGTTCAACCGAAGTCGGAAAATCCGGATTCGGGCGAGTGAATCTCGCAACAAGCAAATCTGTGGGTTAGTGCGGCCGTGGCGCGCCATTTGCCCATTGACCGCGCGGCCACCGCGCGGCTGCCGCCTGGACTTCAGTCCGGGTGGGTCGTGCGATCCGTCGTGCTTTTCCTCCTCTCTTTCGGACTTCTATCCCTCTATGCTCTCGATTCCGATTTCCGGGGTATCTTCGTGTTCACGGAAATAGAAACCCCGTATAATTTATGTTTGGACTCGAATTCTCGAGTTCATTGGTGTCGGGTTTCGGTGTACAATTTATTTATCTTTATTTAATTCTTTCTATTTAAGGAAATCCCTTTAATTCCTTTTTAAGTTAAATCTCATTTCTCATTTCCTTATCTTTATTTATTTATTTGGTGAATTTATTTATTTATTGTATTTATTTTATTTGTTGTTTATTTAATTATTGATTTTATGTTGCAAAATTCTCGGGTATTACAGATACTTGATGATGGTGATTGAATAAGCATGATGATTGATTGAACCTGTGTTGATGCATTTTGAAGCATGATATATTGGCAAAATTTTGAAAAATATTGGCATGAATGGACTGTTTGTATGTTTAGTTATGTTTGCATGCTACTGTGTTGAGAACCATGTTTAATAAATGCTTTGTGGGAACCATGTTTACTACACCTTACAAACTCAACTGAAAAGTTGATGTTTGTATTAAATTGGAAATATGGGAGTACAAACAAAACCATGCCAAAATTTTTCTTGACATGTGCTCTTCAAGCACTATAGGCATGGTATTTATGTGTAGAAAAGACAAAAAGTCGGTAGAATGTTGGTTTTTATTCAGTGTTTGACTTACACATGTTGGGATATGTGGAGAATCAACAAAGTGTAGCAATTTTGCTCACTTTCATCACCCATTATCCAACAAAAATTCAAATGGGGGACCACTCACATCCCCAAAAATTTTATTAAATAAACAAGTCAACATTTTTCATAGTTTTAAAAATAATCTTTGTGTGTGTTTGTTTGTTTTTATTTTCTCTAGTCCATTGCATTATGCTAGTATTCGTGGAAAACATCATGTGCATTCTTTCTTCATCATTGAATAGTCATGTTCCCAACTCACATGTTTTCAATCACTTTCATAGTAATTAAAAATCAAAATCACTTTTGTAGGCTCAATAGCCTATAAAAATTCCATCTTTTGGTCTCTTGACCATTTGAAAAATCTTTAGACTATTTTTAGTCTAAGAAAAATTGTAAGGGTCCAAGACCCTTATGTTTCTTTTTTTTTTCTTTGTAATTAGTTGTCTATATAATGTTAGATTTTATAATCTAACTTTGCATCTTAGTATTTATCTTCTATCTCAATAAATTCAAGTAAAATCAATTAACTCACATTTAGAGCAAGGCTCAAAATGTGAGGATGTTGATTTCCAACTTGAATACTATTTTGCTAAAAATTTGTTAAAAATATTCTCATCTATTCTTCTTCAGGGACCAATATATTATTGACGATTCCGTAATGGGCCTTCCAAAGACAACCCCAGACCTTGCCTTTCAAGAAATCGAACAGTTGAAGAAGGAAATAGACAAGAACAGACGAGCCTTGGGGGCCGAATTTGGATTAAAGATGGACCACCAGACCGAATGGAGATTCGAGATGAAAGAACACTGGTGGAGAGATATCCCCGAAGAGGAGAGAAATTTCAAAGCCATAGGACTCGAAAGAGATTTTTGCAAGCACATGTGGAACTTCTAGAATAATGAATTCGACCAAGCAAGGTTCGATCAGAGGTTCTCTGAGAAGGTACATTACGAAAGGATGGTCTGGAGGATGAACGAGCAGAAAGGCCGATGGAATAGATTACTCGAACAAAAAATGGGGGACAAGAAATTGGCAGCCTTTGAGCCAATCCCTATACCGCCAGGGATCACAGAAGAGACAAAGAGGCATTATGCTAGATACATTCCTCCAATAAAGAAAGTGGCATCAACCGCGGTGTTTTACATGGCAGACGCCTTCCCATTCATGTACAAAAAGGAGTTATTTGACAATGGGACCGTCTGCGGACCTGAGGAGCAATTGTGGCTCACGAAGCATGCCAATGCACGTCATACTGAAATGGCGTACAATTTATGGGAGGCCCTTAAACATGTTGTGAACTATGGAACAACACAACACACCCCAATGCTGGACTCAATCATTGAATGTACCAAGGCAGCAAGGCAGTTGTGGGGAGAGTACATGAAAGCATGGGGGAGTTGGGAGAAGGACATCAGAGTCCCTGTGCTGAACAAAGGGTGACATGGATGTCCGGACCGACCCGACTGATGGATGGCCCGATCCGATTGTTTGGAACCGACAGGAAAATATTCTGAGCAGACAGAAAAATACATTGAGTAATCCGGATAAAAATTCCAATGGGCCCGAATTAATTAAATGGAGTAAGAGAAGCAATGGCCCAACCCGTTTTAAAGTCCAACAATTAAATGGAGAGCCCCAATTAAAAGACACAGGTTTAATTAAATGGAGGCCCAATCAACACATCAAGCCCAAGGAGTGGAAGATGGACTCGAGCCTAGCACACCTGCACCACCCCATTTGGACAGCCCCCTACAGCGGGCCCGTCCCCCATAAGCCGGCCCATCCTCCTTGGCCCAACCGGCAACAACCCACAACATCCGGCCATTTTGAATTAGTTGAAGGCCCAAGTCTGTTGGCCCACTTCTCCATCGTCGGCCTCTCTCGTCGTCCATCTCCAACAGCAGCCCATCATCATACTATCCGGCAACTGACAGCGGAGGTCATGGCGATGTCGGCTTCGGCGTCGAAAGCTCTCGCCGGCCTCGCCCACCTTCGATGTTTCCAATCCCGATCAGCAACTCCGGCCGCAAGCTCCACCACCTCCAAAGATGTCTGGCCAAGGGACTTCATGTCCGGCGAGCTTTCACCCCACCACTGCCGTCAACATCTCCGGCTACTGCAACCACGGCCGTCACCACCTCCGACGAGTGTCTCCCCAACGGCCGCCACCCAAGCTTCACGGCCACCCTCACCATCTCCGGGAGCTTCCATGGCCAACAAACCCTCATTTTATCCTCCGGCAGAGCAGTGGCAGCAGCTTTGCATCCCTCCCACCATCACCACGAAGCTTCCGGCTTCCACAACTCATTCCGGTCACCTTCTTCATTTTCCGGCTACCCCGAAAATCGTAATGTGGATGAAGAAGAAAATCCCGATTCGCCGCAAATCTATTCCGGCCAAGATCCTCCATTTCCAGCGAGATTCAGATTCCGGCCATCCTTCTTCAACTCCACTAACGTCCTCTGGTCGTCGACCCTCCCCTCCGTCGTCCTCTCCGATCACCTCCTCATCTCCGGCGAAGAACAAGGTCCGATGGCCGACGCCTCCGACAAGCACGGGAGTGCCTCCCATTTTCAAGCCTACGAATCCAAGCCAAGTTCCGCGTCGTCCTTTCTCGTGTTTCCGCGTCGTCCATTGCCTGTCCCGCGTCGTCCATCGCCGAGTCCGCGTCGTCCGCTCCTCCGTTTTCAAATTTCGAGTGTGAAGAGTTGGAGGGTCCTGGGAGCTGTAGTCCCAAGAGCATTAATTTGTAATTCCCACCTTGGTGGACTTGAACACCCGTCCCCTCCTCTGCGTGGCCCCGAAATGCAATGGGAGTTGCAATATTACGACGTGATCCCTTGCCATTTTTTTCTTCCACGTCGTAGCCTTTTCCTTGAGGGATAGCGTCGTACTCAACAATTACTAGGCTTGTTTAATTTAATATGCTACTTGTTTAATTATTGTAATGGGTTGATTAAAGCCCCTAATTGATTAGTTAGTTTAATTAATCTTTGTACTAGGGTTTGCCTATATATATGGCTTCCCCCAACATTGTTGCTTACCTTTTGATGAAATGAATATTTTTGCTTGAATAGCATGTATGAAATTTTTCTTAAGGTCAATTTAGAATTGTGAGATCCGAAAACCCTCACCCAACTCAATTGTGTTTTGGCTACATGTCATTTCCATGATTCTTGGATTTTTGAAGCTCAAATCCAAGCTTGTGTTAGAGCTTCCCTATCCCTCATTTCCTTCATCCCATTTCTTCTTCCTTTGATTTTATTTTTCTCTTTTTCCATCTATTTGATTTCTTTGCTTCGATCCATGGCATCAATATAAATTTGGTATCAAAGCCTAGCAAAGAATCAATAGATCTATCCATATCCAAAAACTCCACAAAAATCTCACAAACCTCAAAATTCGTATTCTGCCCACTAATCCATTTTGCTTAGTGCATATTCTCTGAATTCTGAGTTCATATTTGGTTTCATTGGGTTGTTTACACTCAAAAATATATAAAGATCGAAAAATTTGGCCAAGAGAATCAATTTCTATGATTTTTTGAAGTTTTGGCCAAAATTTTCACCCAAAAATATTTGTTCATCCCATCTTCATCCATTTCACACACCAACACTCACCATTTGGAAGCATATTCCATTTGGCAACATTATATCCTCCATTTCTAAGGGGTTATAATGCCCAAATTTTTCCAAATCTCCATCCTTCACCAAAAATCCCTCAAAAATCCCAAAAATATGCTTGTTGTCCACTTCCTCGATTTTCTGGAATCTGAGTTGATATTTGGATTCCTTGAGTTGTTTACATAGAGATTCATACAAAGTTCATCAAATTTGGCCAAGGGAATCTTTTGTTATGAATTTTTGAAATTTTTGCCATTTTTAAGCCCTAGTTTGGTGTTCATCCCTTGTTCTTGTTTGTTCTTGCTCATTTTCTCCAATCTCATGCTTGTATGGTTATAATGGCACATATTAATTGTTTAAAGTATTAATTGGACATAATAGTGTCAAATTCCAAGAGTGTTGTGTGCCAAGAGTGTTGGGATTTAATTTTGGGAACTAGGGTTTCTTTGATGTTCATAGTGTTCTTGAAGATCTTCAAGTTGTTCTTGCCATCTTCAAGTAGTCTTCAAGGTGTTCTTGGAGGTTTTATTTTGATCCATTTGAATATTGTGAAGGTTGTTATGGGTAATTGACAAGGGACAAAAGCTTGCAAAAGGAGCCCCCATTAAATTCAAGAAAAGGACGTGTGTACCTTGTCCCGATTTGGTTTTAAAAATCCCCAATAACTTTCCTCAATGGGTGTACAGACAAAATGGGATTTTTAAAGTGTTCATGGCCCTCAATGGGAAAAAGGGGACGATTGGGTTAGCAAATTGTGGCTTTGCATGGGACAATAAAGTGGGAGTGAATATTTGCTTGTTACAATATAATTAATGTGGCCCCGTACGTTGTCTCGGCATAGGCAATTTTCGAATCTCAAATTGTGCAACACTATCAAAAGTTTGAGGAATTTTGGAACACTTGTTTGAAATTGAGAAAATTCAACAAGTGGGTTTTGAGGACAAGAAAAATTGGACAAGTTTAAAATTGGTTTAATTTAATTGGGCAAATTAATTATTTGTTCAATTGGATTAAATTAATTTGGGTATTTTGAGTGAGGCATATATTGTGTGTTCCGAGTGTTTTGGTTTGTGAGATTTTAAATTTACACTTCTATATTGTGAGGATTTCGGAATCCCTGAACACAAACTAATTAAAACTTGGAACTATCAATTGTGCCGGATTAATCACGCAAGCTATCCACTTTTCTTTGATTGAGTCGAACTTTGCACATCTGATTCGTGCATTGTGCGCCATCAATTCAAATCTTGATCTCTAACACAGCTCTGGATAAGCCTCAAGGATCTTAATTGTGATTAAACTCTAGTTGTCTAACACTTTGAGTTTGAAAATTTTTCTGAGATGGCAGGTAATACCGGAGCAATCCTTGATTCTATCATGGAGATGTTGGTGATAATGAATGCCAAGTTGGATGCCCACGCGATGGAAATGAATGCCCAACAGACAGGAACAATCCAGAAACTTGATACCTTAGGAAATCTGATGAGGAAACCCGCACTGTCCCTGAGGATGAACCAGTACAGCCAAGCAGTATTATTGACGAACCGACTAAAGTCAGTAATGAATTATCAGCAGAGGAAAGCTCAAGCAGTATATCCTCTCCAGTCTGTGAGGCTCCTGTTGACACCGGCGCATGCAAAGGCAGTGAAGAATCCTTTTGAGGTACCGAGGGTAAAATCTCTTCATTTTTCAACATTGAAGGTACCCCAAGAATTCCAAGTTTATGAGCAACAAGGACCATCAGATAAGTGCAAGATTTCTGAATCATGCTATGAATATCAAGATCCATTTTGGGAGCATACTGAAAGTCTGAGGCCGAATCAGCATCATAAGCACTTACTTGAGAAGTTGATTTTACCGGATAAGATGAGCGTTGATCATGATCAATTCTATTATACTGGTAAGATTCCTCTGAGCCACACGCGATATTTGATTTCAACTATTGGAGTAAAAGGAATCAGGGTGCATCTGCGAGCTCATCATTTTTCACTGTCAAGGCGGAAATCCTTCCATGGTTGTGTTGTCGATCCTATTGCAATGACTTCTCTTTTAGCTTTGGAGTCCAAAGCTTTTGAAGGGGGAGAGTATGACATGGATGTCCGGACCGACCCGACTGATGGACGGCCCGATCCGATTGTTTGGAACCGACTGGAAAATATTCTAAGCAGACAGAAAAATACATTAAGTAATCCGGATAAAAATTCCAATGGGCCCGGATTAATTAAATGGAGCAAGAGAAGCAATGGCCCAACCCGTTTTAAAGTCCAACAATTAAATGGAGAGCCCCAATTAAAAGACACAGGTTTAATTAAATGGAGGCCCAATCAACACATCAAGCCCAAGGAGTGGAAGATGGACTCGAGCCCAGCATACCTGCACCACCCCATTTGGACAGCCCCCTACAGCCGGCCCGTCCCCCATAAGCCGGCCCATCCTCCTTGGCCCAACCGGCCACAACCCACAACATCCGGCCATTTTGAATTAGTTGAAGGCCCAAGTCTGTTGGCCCACTTCTCCATCGTCGGCCTCTCTCGCCGTCCATCTCCAACAGCAGCCCATCATCATACTCTCCGGCGACTGACAGCGGAGGTCACGGCGACGTCGGCTCCGGCGCCGAAAGCTCTCGCCGGCCTCGCCCACCTTCGATGTTTCCAATCCCGATCAGCAACTCCGCCCGCAAGCTCCACCACCTCCGAAGATGTCCGGCCAAGGGACTTCATGTCCGGCGAGCTTTCACCCCACCACTGCCGTCAACGTCTCCGGCTGCTGCAGCCACGGCCGTCACCACCTCCGACGAGTGTCTCCCCAACGGCCGCCACCCAAGCTTCACGGCCACCCTCACCATCTCCGGGAGCTTCCATGGCCAACAAACCCTCATTTTATCCTCCGGCAGAGCAGTGGCAGCAGCTTTGCATCCCTCCCACCATCACCACGAAGCTTCCGGCTTCCACAACTCCTTCCGGTCACCTTCTTCATTTTCCGGCTACCCCGAAAATCGTAATGTGGACGAAGAAGAAAATCCCGATTCGCCGCAAAATCTATCCCGGCCAAGATCCTCCATTTCTGGCGAGATTCAGATTCCGCCCATCCTTCTTCAACTCCACTAACGTCCTCTGGTCGTCGGCCCTCCCTCCGTCGTCCTCTCCGATCACCTCCTCATCTCCAGCGAAGAACAAGGTCCGATGGCCGACGCCTCCGACAAGCACGGGAGTGCCTCCCATTTTCAAGCCTACGAATCCAAGCCAAGTTCCGCGTTGTCCTTTCTCGCGTTTCCGCGTCGTCCATCGCCGAGTCCGCGTCGTCCGCTCCTCCGTTTTCAAATTTCCAGTGTGAAGAGTTGGAGGGTCCTGGGAGCTGATAGTCCCAAGAGCATTAATTTTTAATTCCCACCTTGGTGGACTTGAACACCCGTCCCCTCCTCCGCGTGGCCCCGAAATGCAATTTGAGTTGCAATATTACGACGTGATCCCTTGCCATTTTTTTCTTCCACGTCGTAGCCTTTCCTTGAGGGATAGCGTCGTACTCAACAATTACTAGGCTTGTTTAATTTAATATGCTACTTGTTTAATTATCGTAATGGGTTGATTAAAGCCCCTAATTGATTAGTTAGTTTAATTAATCTTTGTACTAGGGTTTGCCTATATATATGGCTTCCCCCAACATTGTTGCTTACCTTTTGATGAAATGAATATTTTTGCTTGAATAGCATGTATGAAATTTTTCTTAAGGTCAATTTAGAGATTGTGGGATCCGAAAACCCTCACCCAACTCAATTGTGTTTTGGCTAGATGTCATTTCCATGATTCTTGGATTTTTGAAGCTCAAATCCAAGCTTGTGTTAGAGCTTCCCTATCCCTCATTTCCTTCATCCCATTTCTTCTTCCTTTGATTTTATTTTTCTCTTTTTCCATCTATTTGATTTCTTTGATTCGATCCATGGCAAAGGGGTGGAGATACCTCCTGGGAATGAGGAGATTATCCCAATGTTCTTGCCAAAGTGATTCCCTTCGGTTGAGCCCAGAGAGGCCATAATGGACGGTATGCCCAACTTTGCACTAATCCGAGCCGAGTGCACAACAATGACCCGGACCAGGGGCTGGCATAAGATGGGCAACCGGAAAAAGCAGATAAGCCTGATGGACGACAATAAGTGCCTGAGCTACTTAAACATTTCACCGGTTCGAGATCTGTCTAAATTGGAGGAGAAGGAAGCTGGCATTATGGATACCCTTTATGCAGATATGAAGAAAAGGTTCTTTGACCTACTGAAGGAGATGGATGGAGAAGGACTGAGATCTTGTGAAAAAAATAGAGGAGGGCAATTGCGGTACGATGTGGCCTTCCAAGGAGTCTTTGGGAGACATATCAGAGACAGATGGACCGCCCAGCTGACAGCAATGACCGAGCCTAACTTTATCAAGAAATATCTGAAGATTAAAGGGCCGGAATTTGGTCTGTGGACCAAGGCTGATGATAAAATGATCGATGACTATGTAGACCCAACTCCTGAGCCCCACCAGT
This sequence comes from Hygrophila difformis, assembly GCA_030278955.1. Classification (NCBI taxonomy): domain Eukaryota; kingdom Viridiplantae; phylum Streptophyta; class Magnoliopsida; order Lamiales; family Acanthaceae; genus Hygrophila; species Hygrophila difformis. Next base: position 50,553,263 of record JAOANR010000008.1, read on the forward strand.
CAATCGAATCGCAGCCCCTCCAAACTGAAACCGAGCCAGAGCCGTCGAAGAAGAAGAGAAAACTGATAAAGCTGGCCGAAAAGGAGAAGGCTGGGAGGCCTGCTGAGTCACAAATAAAAATCCAAGAACCAAGGCCTTCCAGCCAGCCAAGAGTAATCCCGCCTGTGCCTAAGTTTCATGATGAGCCTCAAAAGCCAAAAGACAAAGGCAAGAAGCAGGTTGTTGAGCTATCAAAGAAAGAACAAAGGAGCCTGGCCCAAGAAAAAGCTGACGCAGAACTAGCAAAGAAGGCCCAAGAGGAAGCTGATGCAGAACTTGCAATCAAAGCTCAAAGGCTCGCGGATGCCGAACGGGCTGAAGAACAATGGTTTGCTGAGTATGAGGCAAGGCAAATCGAAAGAGAAAGGCGGGAGAAAGAGGAAGCAGAGGCGGAAATGGCCAAAGAAAATGAAGAATGGAGGCGGAAAAGAGAAGCAGAAAGGGCCGAAGAGAAAAGAGAATGGGATGAAAGGATGAGGAAAAATGAGGAGGAGAAAAAGAAAGAGGTTGAAATGCAAGAGAATGTAAGAAAAGCCCGAGAAGAATAGGAGAATAGGAGGGCTGCTGAAAAATTGCAAGCCGAGTTGGAGCAGAGTAAGAAGAACGAGGCTGCAAAAGAGGTCGATGTTGGGGACGATGATTGCCAAATAATCAGCGGAACCAACATCGTGCCTATGAAAGTAAAAGCGGAGCCAACTGAATGGGCGAGGGATAAGGAGAAGCAACCGAAGAAGTTAGTTGCCAGAAAAAGTGGAGTTAAGAAGAGAATGGAAAAAAATTGTTGAAGGGCTGAAACCAACGGAAGAGATAGAGGAAATGGTGCAAGAAGGCAACGTGCGATTCGAAAAATCAAAAAGGAAGACTGCTGAGCTTATAAGCAGTTTGGATCAAGTTGCTGCACACACATTGGCTGCAACTGTTGCCCAACCTCAATCCACTACGCAAAAGGAAACCATGGCGAATTTGGAGGATTCGAGTGACCGTTCAGGGCCACAAATCGATCCAAGCAAGGCTGGGGTGATGATGAGTGAAGGCAGCGGTGGCAATCTTCAAACAGCAATGGATGCCATAGATGCGGTGTTCAAAGACAAGACCATCCAGCAAGTCCTTCTAGAAGTTGATACTGCACTGGAGCAACAAGGAGATGAATTGATAGAACAAGGAACTTAAGAATTAAACGGGGGGGGGGGGGGGGGGAGGTGGAGGTACCACAAAGAATATCAACTTGTTGTTGATCCCTTCTTTCCCGATGTTTTATTCAATTCTGTATTTCATGAACTCCCGTGTAACTTGTATGAACAGGGAACATTTCAAGGAGGCGAGCAAGCTGAGAATGAACAACAATTTGAGGGAGAGCTGCAAGCAGATGTACAAGCTGAAACAGAACATCATCTTGAGGGTGAACAACATGAGCAGCATGGGGAGCCTGAGGAAAGCTCGAATTCTGAATGGGATCAAGCAGGTTCTGAGGGAACCCAAGAATCAACAGGATCAGTTCGACCTGCTGGATATTGGATAACCTCCACCTCAAAGGGCCGACTGGGGGTGTTAACAAAGAAATATACAAAGTTCCCCATCAAGGATGATGCAAATATAATGAGGAGGTTCAATGGCAGCGAACAAAATGCGGGGCGTTATATGGCACTGTCCGAATTGCACATACCCGACAAAGGATTCAGTCCAGAAATGGTGAATCATCCAATGCTGGTTACTTTGAAGGAAAACCATGGATGGACTGAATTCCTTACGCAACATGCTGAACCTGGGATAGCAGAACTGGTTCGGGAATTCTATTGCAATCTGAACGTGGCACAGAAGAAAAGTTGGGTGCGAGGAGTTGATATCAATATATCTGGAGAGTATCTGAACAACTTCCTCAACACACCAAACTGGAGATCAGAATTCCCAGAAGCTGAGATTTTTTAGAAGGGAGCATGCAAGGCAGCTGAGAGGCCATACTATGACAACATCACAAGATCCTTCACTGCCGAGAGCTACACTGGAGAATTCTCTTTCAATTCAAAGCACCTGAAGCTGGAGTTCCAGCCATCATATGACTTCTACATGTTGAAAATTAGGCCCAACCCTCACGCGCATGAGACATCTGGTCGAATGTTAAAGGGTTTCGCTAAGATTTGGCATGGACTGAAGATCAATATGGGAGAGCATATTTTCCATGTTATGACTACAAGGAGCTCCGGCAGGACAGCTGCGCTCTGCTATCCAAACCTCATCAGGAGGATCTGCGAAGCTCAAGGAGTGGATCTATCGGTTTTCACGGGGAGTGATCTCATTCACATGAATCCACCTATTCCAGTTCTAAAGACTCGGGTAACTGATCCAGTTGTATATACCATGCCAGAGGAATCAGATGCCCAGTCCAGATGCACTCCTAGGCAACCAGCTAGGCGCCAATCACGCAAGAAGAAGGCCCGTACTGAAGCGGTGCCTTCAACAGAAGAAGTTGGGATCCCCTCGACAGAACCTGATGCAGAAGAACATCCTCTTGTTGATGCTCCCACTCCAAGCCATCCTCAAACTGACGCCTCCACCCCGAGCCAACCAAGAAGACATCCAATTCGACCTCCTCTCAGAAGCCAGAACGTCTCTCAATTTCCAGCTGACTCTCACACTATCGAAATTGTGAACCGAATGGGAGAATCAATGGTGCAGAGTGTCAAAACTCTTGTTGATGTCATTGTTTCGAACCAAGAAAGGCAATTTCAGAAGGAGGACGAGTTCAGACTGAGAATGCTCGAAAGAGAAGAAGAATTCAGATTGAGAGCAGCTGAACGAGAAGAAAAGGGCGGCTGAACGAGAAGAGAGGCAACATAGGGAAAGGATGGAGAGCGAAGAAAGGAACAGAAAGCTAATGGAGACGATATTCAACACTCAAGCTCAAATGATGAACACCATAATCAGAAAGCTGCCATCGCCACCAAGAGATGACGCCAGACCTCCCCCTCAGTAGCCAGAAAGGAGAGATTGAGTCTACAATGATAGAATCCATGTGAGCTTTAATGACAGCATCATACATTAGATTTTCCATTCATTCAGTGCACCTTCAATCATACTGTGGAAATCTATTGTAATTGATGTATTTATCGCTTTCCACAAAGAGAATTTCGTTTTGAGTTCTCAAAAATATTTTGAAAAAGATGTGTGGCAGTCCGAGATGAATAAGTGACTGCCATGCCAAAAACAAAGCTGTAACATGCTTGCATGTTCACAGTGTCTTTTTATTGCTTTCAATTAAATAACCAGCATAAAACAAGCATAAATCTGTCACCTAAATTCACATGTTGAATTTAGGCTAATGATGAAATTTTCAAACTATTAAATTAGGATAAAATAATTAAAAATATGCATGATATAAATTCTTGAGGTTTTGAGCTATAAAAATCTAATGATATGATCACTTGAAAGAAAAACAAGCTTTCATATTGAGAATTTGATTGAATAAATTGCAAGAAGTTTTCAAAGGTTGAGTTCAAGAATAAATGTATGACATGATCAAACCATACCATGTGAGATTTGAGTCATGAGTCACTTTTACTTATTATTTCTTTGTTGAGTGAAAATCTCTTTAATTAAAGGAAACTAGAACTTGCAATTGGGACCGATTTAAGACCATGCCATATTCCCGAAAATCGAGCATATGATCGAGGCACTTAGAAAACCAAATTTTTGGCCTTCGTTTGAAATCCAAACCCAAAAAAAAAAATTTCCTTTAGGATTAACCACTCTGAGCCTTTAAGCCTAATTTTTCTTTGAAACCACTATATTTTCCTAGCCTTGTAAAAAGACCAAGAAAATCAAACCCAAGTGTATATAAACCAATTCCACCAAGGCATTATAGTTTATGATCATCAAAAATACCAATCGATATTCAAAAACCGATAAAAAAAAAAGCGAGAAAGAGAAAAAAAAAAGAAAAAAGAAAAAAGAAAAAGAGAAAAATGTTGAGACCCATTCAACAATAATAAATTGCAATTGACAAAAGCAAATTAGACATAGTCTAATGTCATGCAATAGAAAAGAAAAACAAAAGAAAGAAAGAAATATTGATGATCATAGATTTTAAATAAAAACATGCAAGTTATGGTGTAGTGGATTTGTGTCACTTTTTAGCCCAGTAATTTCCTTCCATACCGATGTTACAACCGTATGCCCCGTTATAACCTTTAATAAGGCCTTGGGGTCTCGATTTGAAGAAATGAGTAGGTGGCGAGTTGGTCTGATTGCAAGCCTATGGGATAATTTGATTAAATTTGATTATGAGCATTAATGTCCAAAATCCAATTTGAGAGTGAGTGAAATTTCCGTTTCTATTATATATGAGGCTCTGTTTTGATTGATCAATGTTCATGTCATGCTTGAATTCAAGAATTAAACCATTGGGATTTTCTAAACATATATTCAAGAAGAATTAACAATAATGATTGATTTGTATGCCTACTCAAGTGAAAAGTATCATTTCATTAAACACTACAATCAAGAGAGTTTAATACTTGTAATTTTGATTATCTTATCCCAGTATAAAAAGAATGAAATTTTTGAAGCCACGCAAATGGATTGAATGTGCAGAGTCCTTGCCCTTAGGAGCACTGACTCTGACTGCTCGGGGACGATCAGTATTAAATGTGAGGATGTTGATAATGGCCAAAATTGTCCATTATTTCCAATGCATTTCCGTGTCTGAGACGGACATTTTGATCGTATTCCCATCTTATTTTAATAAGAAAGCAGTTAAATTTGACAGATTAATGCGAGTTTATAAATAATAAGCTGGTAATGAAAAACACAAAAATATGCAATTTTAATTGCATTTATGTTAGAAAAATCCAAAAACATGAAAAAAGGAAAAAAAAAAAGAAAAAGGAATGAAAAAGATGGGAAAAAGAATGAAAATCCGACAAACTGAAATTTTGGCCAAGTGTTGGAAATCAATTCGGTTTACGCAATTCGGTTTATACCGAATTGCCCATGTAAACCGAATTGCTGAAGAAAAGAAGAAAAATGGTTAAGTGTTGAGAGGAGATGCGAAATGCCAAATGCGGTTTACGCAATTCGGTCTATACCGAATTGACTCCTAAACCGCATTGCATCAATGAAGGAAAGAAAGCCCAGAGCAAAAAGAGATGATGCAATTCGGTATAGCTCAATTCGTTTATACCGAATTGACTATGTAAACCGCATTGATGTTGAAGACCACATCCCAGCCAAAGACCAAGAAAGAGAGACCTCATGCAATTCGATATTCACCAATTCGGTTTATACCGAATTGCCTGAGGAGACCGAATTGAATTCAAAATGCATCCAGATGAAGCTGTGGAACACGTGGAAAATACATGCCATTGCTAATGGGCCCTGATGGGCCTGGGGTTTAGAGAAATGTGTATAAAAGCTGACTCTCACCAACACTTGAAGGAATCCTAACTCTTACACACTTGGGCAGAGGACAAGAAGAACATTCAAGGAGGATCTTCACCCCTTAAGGGTTAGGTAGATTAATCTTAGAATTTCATGTTTGTAGTGTTAGGGTTTAATTCATGCTATTACCCATTGTACATGCATATATCTTGATAACCACAAAATATTCACAAGTATGGCTGCGAGATGACACTGATGTGAAATGAATGATGGGGTCAATCCCATCTATCATAAACCGCATCAGCTTAGAAACCGCATTGATACTTGTGAACACAAAAATACACTTGTGTGAAAATTTCATGCAATTCGGTCTAAGGCAATTCGGTTTATACAGAATTGCTCATGAAGACTGAATTGCGTGATAAAAATAATGTTGGTTCAATTTCTTCATGTGGTCTCCATCAATTCGGTTTATGCAATTTGGTTTATACCGAATTGCTCCAATAGACCGAATTGACCCCTGAAACCACATTGTATGCATATCCATCCCCTCATGCCTTAGATTATTTTTCGTGTCAAACCAATTCGGTCTGCCAATTTGGTTTATACCGAATTGCCTTGGCAAACCGAATTACCCTCATTTTGAAGTAAAAGCCTTAGTCAAATTTGAGTAAGGGAATAACATCATCAATTCGGTTTATACCGAATTGCTTTGACAAACCGAATTAGATGATGCTATTTCGCATCCTTGCAATGATTAACTCGGTAAGGCAATACTTCATTTTTCATGCATTTTCAATTCGGCTTACGTGCATCTAATTCAGTAAACCGAATTGACCCCTTCTCTCTATTTTTAAACTCCAAATATTTTATCTCCTTGAGTTGTGTAAGTCGAATGGGTGTATTGGGCTTAGGCCCATCACATCTAATTTTATCCATTACACATCTCAACCCATTAGTGTCAAAATTATTGTGTGATTCACACTCACACAATACCAAAAACATTGTTTTAATTTTATCTTTTCTTTTTATTGCGTGTATGAATGAGTAATAAGGAATATCACAAATCAATGTTGGCAAAAAGGTCCCTTCACCGGGATAACGATTAGCTCGTCTTCTGTGTATTAATTATTACTAGTTATTTTGCATGGTCTGATTGGAGATTGGTGGAAACTTCGGCAAAAAGGTCTCTTCACAGAGATAACGATTAGCCACTCAGCCAATTCCTAATTAGATACAGTTTTCTTTTCTTTATCTTAATTTCAAACCTGAATTTCAAGCTACGGTAATGTCAGACAGTGTCGATCAACACTGTTATAATAGTGCAGTAGTAAGAAAACATGTGGGTTTTTCCTCACTCATGGATAGTAAGACTTTCGATGATAGCGATCACTTTTATTAAAGGTTCCTTACTATCTAAAATCGTACCATCTGGAATAATTGGGAACTGGATAGCTGTAATACCCGAGAATTTTGCAACATAAAACAATAATTAAATCAATAAACAATAAATAAAATAAATACAATAAATAAATAAATTCAGCAAATAAATAAATAAAGATAAGGAAATGAGAAATGAAATTTAACTTAAAGAGGAATTAAAGGAATTTAATTAAATAAAAAGAATTAAATAAAGATAAATAAATTGCACACTGAAACCCGACACTAATGAAATCGAGAATTCGAGTCCAAACATGCAATGAGACCCGAGTAAAATTTAGAGAGGAAATAGGAACCCGAAGATACTCCAGAAATCGGAATCCGGGAGCATTGGGGGATAGAAGTCCGAAAGAGAGGAGGAAAGGCACGACGGATCGCACGACCCGCCCGGACCGAAGTCCAGGCGAGTGCCGCGCGGTCAATAGGGAAACGGCGCACCACGACCGCGCCACACGACAGATTCGCCGGTTGCGAGATTCACTCGCCCGAATCCGGGATTTTCCGACTTCGGTTGAACACCTTTCGGCTCAAGACTCCCCAAGGCCGACCTTGGACGTCCCTAGGTCATGTTTACCTATAAATAAGACCTCTCGGAAGCCCCGAACACTTTTCCATAACCCTACGATACTCTCTATACACCAAACCCTAGATCTGGAAGTCATCGGAGGCACCAAAACCGAGCGAGGACTGACGTGGACGAATTCGAGAGATCTCCAACGTCGTGAAAGAAGAACCCGACGAACGGAGAGGATAAACGGTGGACTGGAAGCCACGCCTCCAAACTCGACGATCCCGGACGACTACGAATCTGTAAGTTGACACTTACATGGTTTTGGGCGTAATTAAAACATGTAAAACTAAAAGCTTAATCGAAACTTTCGTAAATCTGTCAACATACGATTTCTACCGGCGCAATGAATTTGTCTAATTTTTCCGAACCTTTAAAAGTCTTCAAACGGAAAACCTTAAAACATGAAAAACGTTCCTAAGGCTTAGTTCTATCTCCTTTAAAATGTTCAGAATTGTTCATGATGATTTGATTCATGAAATCCACCCGAAACCTAACTGCTGAAACTTGGATCTTGAAAATCTTGACAGAACTTAGGTCTGAACTTGATGACGTTTTTGACTAGGGTTCTAGGCTGATTTAGATCTTTAGCCGAAAATGAAAGTTGTAGAAAAATGTCTTAGGAAGGTCTCTGTAAAATTTTGTTAAGTTTGGAGTTGATTTGCTATGGTAGATCATGATAAACTTGAACTGTTGTACACGAAATTCGGACAGATTAATGATATGACGAAAATTGATGTTTTGACCTGTTTCGGTATCTCGGATTGAAAAGGTTAAAACAAGAAAGTTGTTCATCTCGATGTTTCGAGTCAGTGGTAAATTTTTAGAATTATTGGACTTAAGTCTGTTTTTAAATTAATTTTAGAGTAAACTATGGTTGACCGAGTCAAATCTTGAAATCTTGTTGAAACGGTAAAACTAGCCTTTAAGGTTTAAACGAGTAGAAGACTCTTCGAAATAAATACATGAAATCTGAAATTTAGGAAATCCTCTTTACAAACTTGATCTTTAAAATTAGGGGGTGAGTGCTCTGCAGGGTGCCCTCCTAACGATTCACTTCGTGCCTTTATGGACGATGGTGACCCGCGCGAAATTTTTGAGATATGTTGCCAAAACGGCATGAGATATATGGCCTACACTCTCGTGAATATCCGTATGGGTTTCCCGAGGCTCCAGAGTGGTACTGGGTATGGCAGATACGGCTGCGGCCGCCGGCTTCCGGCTAAACATGACGAGATTGTGATGCAATCGTGAAATATTTGAAATACTAAATCTTGGGAGTAATGGGGATAGTTAAATATTTAATTGTTGTCCTTTTAAATTGTTAAATGCTTTATTTAAATTAATTATGGCTTTTATTTAGAATATGCTAAATGTATTATTGATTAGTGCCATGAATTAATTATGCAAATTGGTTAGATTATTAAATTGAATTACTTATGATTTATTATCATGCTTTTATTTAATATTAATTAATGGCTTTGAAACCCCACGATCATGTCTGTATTAACTTACTCAGCAAGTTGTACTGACCAAACCATTTTATTTCTTTTCCTCACAGAGTATGTGGAATGAGCATGAGCACTACATGCATGGGATTTATGGGAACATTTATTATTTTGATTTTGCATTAGACTATAGTATGAACGGGCCTGTTTAACCCGTGTTTTGGCCATGTTGGCCCTATTTACATTTTCCGTTGCAATACTTATACTTAGATACTATTATTCCGCTGCATTATAATATTTATTTTGAATTTATATTGAATGGGCTACTTGAATGGGTATTAAATGTTTTAAATACTGCAATACCTAGCCTTGCATCTCTTTAGTGAGCTCGGAGAAACCGTGTCTTGCTAGGGAGGTGTGGCGGTGACATCCCGACCTGGGTGACCAAAAACCGGGGTGTTACAATAGCAGATGTTTGCAGTCCAGATAACCCCAGTTATTTCTTGTAACACCCCGGTTTTTGGTCACCCAGGTCGGGATGTCACCGCCACACCTCCCTAGTAAGACACGGTTTCTCCCGCTTGCTAAAGAGATGCAAGGCTAGGTATTTCAGTATTAAAAAATATTTAAAACGTTTGCAAACAACCCATACAATATAGTCTCGAAAATAATAATATCATAACGCAGCGGAAATAGTATTTAAGTATAATATTACAGCGGAAATGTAAATACGACCGACATGGTCAAAACACGGGTTAAACAGGCCCGTTCACAGCAGTTCAAGATTATCAAGATCTATCATAGAAAACCAACACCAAACTTAATGAAATTTTACAGAGACCTTCGTAAGACATTTTTCTACAACTTTCATTTTCGGCTAAAGATCTAAATCAGCCTAGAACCCTAGTCAAAAACGTCATCAAGTTCAGACCTAAGTTCTGTCAAGATTTTCAAGATCCAAGTTTCAGCAGTTAGGTCTCGGGTGGATTTCATGAATCAAATCATCATGAAAAATTCTGAACATTTTACAGGAGATAGAACTAAGCCTTAGGAACATTTTTTGTGTTTTAAGGTTTTCCGTTTGAAGACTTTTAAAGGTTCGGAAAAATTAGACAAATTCGCTGCGCCGGTAGAAATCGTATGTTGACAGATTTACGAAAGTTTCGATTAAGCTTTTAGTTTTACATGTTTTAATTACGCCCAAACCATGTAAGTGTCAACTTATAGATTCGTAGTCGTCCGGGATCGTCGAGTTCGGAGGCGTGGCTTCCAGTCCACCGTTTAATCTGTCCGAATTTCGTGTACAGCAGGTCAAGATTATCAAGATCTATCATAGAAAATCAACTCCAAACTTAATGAAATTTTACAGAGACCTTCTTAAGACATTTATCTACAACTTTCATGTTCGGCTAAAGATCTAAATCGGCTTAAAACTAATGTCAAAAACGTCATCAAGATCGGACCTAAGTTCTGTCAAGAAATTCAAGATCCAAGTTTCAGGAGTTCGGTTTCGGGTGGATTTCAAATATCAAAACGTCTCTAAAACTTCTGAAAATTTTACAGTAGATAGATCTAAGCCTTAGGAACATTTTTCGTGTTTAAGTTTTTCCATTCGAAGTCGTTTAAAGGTTCGTAAACATTAGACAAAACTGTTGCGCCGGTAGAAAACGTATGTTGACAGATTTACGAAAGATTTGATGAAGCTTTTAGTTTTACGTGTTTTAATTACTCCCAAAACCATGTAAGCGTTAACTTACAGATTTGTAGATGTCCGTGATCATCTATTTCGAAGGTGTGGCTTCCAGTCCACCGTTTATCCTCTCCGTTCGTCGGGTTCTACGTTCTAGATCCGATTCGGGGTGTAGAAAGAAAAAGAAGAAGGTTAGGATTCGTTTTCGAATCGTATATGGAACAAGGATCGGATCAAAGCTTACCACGACGCTGGAGATCTTCAAATTTTCGTCCAAACAGTCCTCGCCTTGGTTTCGTGCCTCCGACGACTCCGGATTTAGGGTTTTCGAACGTATAGAGAGTTGTAGGGTTTTGGAAAAGTGTTCGGGGCTTCCAAAAGGGCTTATTTATAGGTAAACAAGACCTAGGGACGTCCAAGGTCTGCCCCTAAGAGTCTTGACCCGAAAGGTGTTCAACTGAAGTCAGAAAATCCGGATTCGGGCGAGTGAATCTCGCAACCGGCGAATCTGTCAAGCGGCGCAGTCGTGGCGTGCCTTTTCCCACTTGACCGCGCGGCCACCGCGCGACACTCGCCTGGACTTCGATCCGGGCGGGTCGTGCGATCCGTCGTGCCTTTCCTCATCTCTTTCGGACTTCTATCCCCCATGCTCCCGGATTCTGATTCCCGTGGTATCTTCGGGTTTACGGAAATAGAAACCCCGTATAATTTATGTTTGGACTCGAGTTCTCGAGTTCATTGGTGTCGGGTTTCAGTGTACAATTTATTTATCTTTACTAATTCTTTTTATTTAATTAAATTCATTTAATTCCTTTTTAAGTTAAATTTCATTTCCCATTTCCTTATCTTTATTTATTTATTTATTTGCTGGATTTATTTATTTATTGTATTTATTTCATTTATTGTTTATTTATTTAATTATTGTTTTATTTTATGTTGAAAAATTCTCGGGTATTACAGTCTACCCTCCTTAAGAATCAACTTCGTCCTCGAAGTTGTGTTTCGGCTTTTCTCGTGCTAAGGACTTTTGTTTGTTTTGTTATTTTGTGACTGAACTTAGAATGAAACTTCTAAGCTGCCTACATACCCTATGAAGGGATCAAGCCATAACGTAGTTCAAAAGTTTACAAAAATGCACGAAAAATAGATGGTATGATATCCTCTCCCCCTTAAGATTGCAGTTATGTCCCCATAACTGTGTCGGTGTCGTTTTGGAACAGCGTCGGATAGCGTTCTCTCATGTCGGATTCTACTTCCCAAGTTGCCGTCTCACTTTCGTGGTTCGACCAAAGGACCTTGATCATTTTGATGGTTTTGTTCCTCGTTACGCGCTCCTTAGTGTCCAGAATTCGCATTGGGACTTCTTCATAAGTCAAATCCTCATCGAGTTCAATTATCTCCGGTTGAAGTACATGTGTCGGGTCCGGCACATACTTCTTTAGTTGTGAGACATGGAACACATTATGAACTCGATCTAATTGTGGCGGTATAGCCAGTTGGTAGGCCAAATATCCGACTCGTTCTAGAATCTCGTAATGTCCTATGTATCGAGGACTCAACTTTCCCCGTTTGCCAAAGCGCATCACCCCCTTCATGGGTGATATCTTTAGCATGACCCTATCTCCCACTTGAAATTCTAGGTCTCGTCGTCTCACGTTAGCGTAACTCTTCTGACGGTCTTGAGCGGCTTTCATTTTTCCTTGAATCACTTTGATTTGTTGAGCCATGTCTTCAATAAGTTGTGGTCCCACGACCACTGACTTATCGTTTTCTTCCCAGCTCAACGGGCTTCGGCACCTTCGTCCAAACAACGCCTCGAAAGGTGCCATGCCAATGCTAGCATGGTAGCTATTATTATAAGAAAATTCGATTAGGGGTAAATGGGATTCCCAATTTCCCTTAAATTCCAACACGCATGCTTTCAGCATGTCTTCTAGTATTTGGATTGTTCTCTCGGTTTGACCATCCGTCATCGGGTGGAATGCGGTGCTCATTTTGATTTGAGTACCGAGAGCTTTTTGTAACTCCGTCCAAAAGTGAGAGACAATTCTACTGTCTCTGTCGGAAATGATTTCATGTGGTACTCCATGTCGTCGTACCACATTATCAATGTAGGCTCGGGCCAATTGGTCCATAGTCCACGTGTCCTTCATCGGGATAAATATGGCTATCTTCGTTAGCCTATCCACAATCACCCAAATCTTGTTCATGCCTTTAGGTGATCGGGGTAATCCCGAGACAAAATCCATTGAGATGCTATCGCACTTCCAATTTGGAATCTCTAGTGGTTGCATCTGTCCTAAGGGTTTATGTCGCACTGCCTTAACCTTTTGGCAGGTGAGACATTTCGCCACGAAGTCTGCCACTTCCTTCTTCATTCCCGGCCACCAATAGATCTTCTTTAGATCTTTGTAAAGCTTCTCGTCTCTGGAATGTACTGAGTATTGCGTATTGTGCCCTTACTCCATCAACTTTCACTTCAACTCAGCACACCTTTGAGGCACACACCATCTCCCTTTGAAGCGAATGCTTCCATCCTCGTGGACAGCAAATCCTATTGCCTTTCCTTCGGCAATATACCCCTTTATCTTTTCGAGTTTCGCGTCGCCCGGTTGGGCGAGCTTAATCTCGTCCAATATTGGAGTTTCTACAACCATGGCGTTGATCGTTTCACTCACTGTGCCCGGATGCACAAGTTCCACGTCCAATCTCGCTAAATCCATGTACAATGCCGGCGGAATTACCAACGAGTTCAGCACGTGTTAGGTTTTCCGGCTTAAGGCATCGGCTACCACATTCGCCTTCCCCTCGTGGTAGGTTATCTCTAAATCGTAATATTTAATAAGTTCCAACCACATTCGCTGTCTCAAATTCAACTTCTTCTGAGTGAATATATACTTCAAGCTCTTGTGGTCGGTGAACATTCGACACTTTCGCCCATAGAGATAATGTCTCCATATCTTTAGAGCGAAAACGACCGCTGCCAACTCCAGGTCGTGTGTCGGATAATTCTCCTCGTGAGGTTTTAGTTGGCGTGATGCATACGCTACGACTCTCGAGTCTTGCATCAAGACACAATCTAAACCTTCCTTCGAAGCATCGCTATAAACTTCGAAGTCACCATTCTCTGATGGTATTGTCAATACGGGTGTGGTTGTGAGTCGTTTCTTCAGTTCTTGAAATGCCGTCTCACAAGCCTCTGTCCACACGTATTTTACTCCCTTCTTCAGTAGCTGGGTCAAAGGTCGTGCGATTTTCGAGAAATCCTTTACGAACCGTCTATAATACCCGGCTAATCCAAGGAAACTCCTTATCTCAGTTTGGCTCTTTGGAGTTGCCCATTCAGTTACGGCAGAGACTTTTGCCGGATCCACTGAAACTCCATCAGCGGATACTATATGTCCAAGAAATGCTACCTCCTTCAACCAAAAATCGCATTTGGACAATTTGCCGTATAGCTGATTCTTTCGCAAGGTCCCTAACACTTGGTGCAAGTGCTGGGCGTGCTCCTCCTCGCTTTTCGAGTAGATCAGGATGTCATCGATGAACACCACTACACACTGATCTAACAGCTCTCGAAATACATTGTTCATGAGGTTCATGAACATTGCTGGAGCATTTGTTAACCCAAAGGATAACACTGTGAACTCGTAGTGGCCATATCGAGTTCGAAACGCCGTCTTCGGAATGTCTTTCTCGGCAATTCTCAACTGGTGATACCCAGATCGTAAGTCGATCTTCGAGAATACTGAAGCTCCCTTCAGTTGATCAATAGATCCTCTATTCTCGGCAGCGGGTATTTATTCTTGATAGTCACTTGGTTTAACCCTCGATAGTCTATGCAAAGACGTAATCCTCCATCTTTCTTCTTAACAAATAAAACCGGTGCTCCCCAGGGGGAAGTACTCGGCCTTATATACCCCTTTCCTAACAGCTCCTCGAGTTGGTCTTTTAACACCTTCATTTCCAGTGGTGCCATCCGGTACGGAGCTTTTGAGACAGGCTCTGTGCCCGGAATGAGATCTATAGTAAACTCAAGATCTCTCTCAGGTGGCATGCCCAGGATGTCTTCAGGAAACACATCCGGGTATTCTCTTACCACTGGTATGCTGTCAACCTTGTTCTCTTCCGCCTCAAGGTTGTGCACGTAGCACGCATATAGCTCATACCCTTTTCGCATCAAGTTAGTTTAAGTGCACTAACGATTTTGTTACTCTTCTTTAGGGGGCTGAGAGTAGAAGATAACTCTCTTTCCCCTACTTTTTGACAATGTGATCTTTTGCTTTTGGCATTCGATCACCGCCTTATACTGGGATAACCAATCCATCCCCAGTATGATGTCAAAGTCTCTTAAGTTAAATTCTACTAAGTTCGCGAAGAATTCTACGTTCTTTATCACTATAGGAATTCCGTTATATCGTTTAGAGCAAGATACTACTTCTCCAGAAGGCAATTGAATTCCTAAGCTAATTCTCTCGCACTTAG
>JAOANR010000008.1:50568805-50632409 GCA_030278955.1 Hygrophila difformis
GCGCAGCAGCACGAGGTTCGCTCACAGTTAGAGGCTATTCGTCCTCAGGATCTTAGGGTTGAGGAGAGTCGGCAGTCACAGTTCGAGAGTACCATGGCACAGGCGAAGTGCGACATTGAGAAGGAGAAAGAAGTTATTGTGGAGGCGGAGCGTGTTTTTGCGGAGTCACGACGTGTTATCTTAGAGAAGCGCTGCATCATTCATGGGGCTACCGATGAGCTCGATATACTAGAGGCTGACTTGCTCAAGTTGTCTGATCGAGCTACCGCTTTGCAGGCTAACCATGATCCCTTAGCTGCAGATGATCTTGATTTATCCGCTGAGTTATCGAGAGCCCGTCGACCCCTGCTATCAGCTCGTGCTCGAGTTTCTGCTGCTGCACTTCGTCATCTCACGGACATCCCTGGGCGTACCCGTGATCAGTGGGCCATCATGCGTCGTCGCATACTAGGTAATGAGACACTATCTCCCCCTCAGTAGTTAGCACTGTTTTATGATTTTTTATTCAGTACACTATTTTGGGTCAGCTCATCGGCCTTGTGATGAGCACTTTTAGTACTCTTGTTTGTCGTTTTTGCTACTTCTTTGGCCAGCTTTGTGATTGGCCACTTATGATGCACTTATGCTATTTATTCTGACTCCTAGACTGATGGATAGAACATTTAGAGATATTTTGCATATATACTATGTTCGTGTTCTTGACCATCGATGTCCATTAACTTGTACGCACCATTGACTAGTCTTTGTGTTAATCGTCATTCGCAATTTGGGGACCACTTACCCGTCTCTTTAGCATGTACACCTGAAGGCAGGATTACTTTCCATACTAGATCCCCTTCGCTGAAAGTCTTGCTTCGAACCTTCTTATCAAAATGTTTTGCCATTCTAGCTTTTTGACAACGGATACTTTCCAAGGCCATTAGCTTGTCACTGTCCGCAGTCTCCAATTCTTGCAACATAGCCTCTTCATACTTAGATAAGTCCAAGTGATGCGGCTTGGTCACCCTTGGAGAAGAAACTGTTATTTCCAAAGGCAAAACAGCGACTTGACCATATGTCAAGTAGTACGGTGTGAACCCTGTAGTTGTGGACTTAGAATTTCTGTAAGCCCATACGACCTCTGACAAAGCCTCATGCCACTTTCTTGGTCTTTCGCTTACCGCCTTTTTGATCATACTTATCAGGATCTTGTTGGTGGCTTCAGCCTGACCATTTGCTTGGGGGTAGTATGGAGTAGAGTGATGGATGCGGATCCCAAACTATTTGGCGAAAGCTATAAACTTTTCACCAGTGAACACAGTACCTTGGTCGGCAGTGATTGTTTGAGAGATTCCAAACCGATGTATTAACTCAGTCACAAACTTGATTACATCACCTTGATCAATTTTCCTCATTGGCCATGCTTCTACCCATTTGGTAAAGTAATCAGTGGCCACAAGTACAAATGAATGATTCTTAGATGATGGCGGATGAATCTTCCCAATAATGTCCATCCCCCAGCCACGGAATGGTCAAGGCTTAATGACTGTGTGTAATTCTTCCGACGGTACTCTTTGAATTGGGCCATATTTGGCGTAGTCGCCAGAACCAATGGATTAATTATTCCGATAATCCCCGAGGGCCCAGTGTCCAAACAAAAGGCCAAGAAATTTTCTGATGCACTGTATAAATTTTTCTTGCAGGAAACAGATATTCTGGAGCCTCAGGAAACCCAAAGACTGCAAATAATGATCCGGATAGGTCAAGACCGGACAAGCTCGGAATCCATTAACATGGATTCCTCACATCGGAATTAGATAAAGCTGGAAGAAGGCCTCAGGATGCACGAGGAAGCCCAACAAGCATGAAGAGGTCCAAAACTCCAACACTTTGAAAATTTATAAGAATTGATGCGGTCTATCCGAGGCGGTCTAAACCGCATGCATGCGGTCTAGACCGCACCAAACCATTCCAGGAAGAGGAGCCGAAATCCAGCACATGCGTTTTAATGCATGCGGTCTAAGCAAGGCGGTTTAAACCGCATCACCCTAAACCGCATCACTTAAATCGCATTCTTTAATTCTGTTGAAGCAGCCAAGACTGAAGAAGCGAGGCGGTGTCCACGATGCGGTATAAACCGCATTGCACCACCTAGACCGCATCGACCAAATGAAATCAAAGGTTGGACTACTCGAGGCGGTCTCCTCGATGCGGTGTAAACTGCATCGATTGTCCTAAACCGCATCGAGTGATATCAGAGCATCAAAGTGAAGATATGCGGTCAAGGTCATTCGAGGCGGTCTAACCGAGGCGGTATAAACCGCATCGTTTATTTCGCATCGCCTCTCCACTGTTTAGTTTGCCCTTTCGCATCGATGCGGTCTTTGCCCATATAAACCGCATCACTTTTTTATTTGGCTATTTTGTGCTCAACATTATATTTTATGTATTTTCTTGCTTTTCTTGTGGCTTGGACTATATATATGTCCTCCCACTCCATTGTAAACCAACTTTGCTTAATATTGAAATCCACTCTCTTATTTTCAAAGTTCAAACCCGAGAACACTCTCTCAAAAGTGTTCTCCCTCAACCGTGTTTGATTTGAGCTTGCTCTCATTTCCTTCATGCCATCAAGTTCGAAAACTTGCTCGATGGATTGTCAATGAATGATGCACTTGAAGGAAGCCATTTGTCTTGAGTTCGCCTCACTTCCCTTGACAAGTTCGGGTCCCCTTCATTCATAAGCTTTCTTATCCTTTATCTCACAATTTAGTTTCATCATCTTATATTATATCCATCTTTTGTGTGTGTTCTTGTTCTTAATCATCTTCCATAATCCTATCCTTCTAATTATCAATTTACCTAACCCTAAAATTCATTAACAGTAATCCGGCTATTGTCACTAAACAAGTTTCGATCTACGACATATATAGAAATCTGGTATCAGAGCCAAACTTGTTAGTGAATAGGATTATTTTCCATATTCTCTTGTTATTTTCCAAGTTTTATGTGGTATTTCTCCTTGTTTGAAAACTAGAAAACCCTAAACATCTTTGTGTGTCTTATAACTCTCGGCCATACCCATTTTCTCCATATCTTGTATGTTTTGTTTGTTGTTGATGTTAGTCTTGAGTCCCAATCTCATGTATGAATGTGCTTGCATGATTGCTCGATTTCATTGGATTAAACAAGATCATTAAGAGCAAACAGTGAAGGGTTTACGGGTTGGGTGTGTGAGAAATCATTTAGTGAGTTGAGTGTTCATACCGTGTTCTTGGTGTGTTCATCCGATATCCAAGGTGTTCTTAGCAAAACTTGATGTAATAGTATAGTTTGATTTTGCATGGAAAGGGCTAGTATGTGTAGCCATGATCATTAAATGTCCAATCATATGCAAATTCGGCACCTTGTTTAGTGTGAGGATATTGTAAGAAATCTACTGCATTTAATTCTCCAAGGAAGTACCAGGCACACAACCGAAAAAGGAGGAACAAAGTCAAGAATTGTATGCCAAGCCTTTCTCTCTCCTCGAGGCGGTCTCCTCTTGATGCGGTTTAAACCACATCACATGCATTAAACCACCTCAACAAGAAGCAACATCATAATTTTACCAAGTCCGGACACATGACGCGGTCTACATCCGAGGCGGTCTATTGATGCGATCTCTTTAACCGCATCGACCCCCGTTAAACCGCATCGATTGTTCCCAGAATTTTCACAAGTGTTTGTTGTGTAATTCCATCTCCAGTATTATTTTCCTTTCATATTTTGAGTGTTTTGAGTGAATTTACAATAAAGTGAATATCGGACTGGCACAATTTGAAACCTAGCCCGAGAAGCCACTTGAGTACTTGTACAATAAAGTGGATATCGTGATTGGCATTTTGTGAAAGCAAGCCCGAGAATTCATTTGAGTAAATTGGGTTTTACTTTTGTTTCTCGAGTGCAATTTTCTGGTGAGCTTTTATTTTTCCACTTCTAAATTGGGACGAATATCACTGTTCTTTGCTTGCAATATCTGTTTAAAACTGTGAACTTGATCAAACTGCAGTACATACATACATATCTGTGCGTTCTTTGATTGAGTCGAACAGTTCATTTGACTCTTGAACTGTGCGTACAAAATATCTGTGTGTACGAACTATTTGAGCAGGTGACCAACTGAAGTGGTGTTGAGAACCAAGACTGAGCGCAAATCTGAGAGTTCACTCTACATATTTCAGCACTTATTTTCTGACCAACATTATATCTATATTATTATTTTTCTTGAGTATCATGGCAGGTAATACAGAGCCGAATTTGACTGATGTCATGGAGATGCTACGAGCAATGAACGAGAATACTATTAAAAGGGCTGATTTCGAAACCCTTAAGCAAACTCTTGATGCTAATGTTTCAAATATTACTGTTGTAAATGAGCGCATTGATAATCTGAGCAATGAATTTGCAGGACGCATGAAATTACAAGATGAGGCTTTGGCACAGCGATTGATGCAGCGGGTTGAACGCAGACTGGAAGATGCATTCTATCATCCTTCTACCTCCGGGCAAAATGGGGCATCCGGAAGCAGTAGCCGGGTTCAAGAAGCTGACATGACTGAGGCAGAGGATGCCATAGCTGAAAGGGAAGAGGAAATCGCAATCGGGACGTTTGATCGTCGACAAGGCCCCGGTGTCCGGAGACCACCTCCGATGGCATCGATTCCTCCCCCTTGAGCAGACGATGGACTACGCATCAATGATCCTTTAGCCATGCCTCCACCACCGATGCCAAATAGACCCCGAAATGCACCTGTAATGAACAGAGATGATCCCGATGATGTGGATGACAATCTACAATGCATTAAGTTTACCATTCCTACTTTCAAGGGAACCGGCGATCCTAATGAATTTCATGATTGGAAAAACACCATGGAGATGATTTACAACTGCCACAACTACTCCGATTTCAAAAAGATTCAAATAGCAGTTCAAGAATTCAAGGAATACGCCCAACTATGGTGGCAAAAGTTCACAACGGATCATCACAATGCCGGCCAACCCCAGATCACTGATTGGGAATATTTCTGCAACTCATGGAGAGAAGACTCGTGCCTCCCACTTACAAACCAGACATGTACATGGAGGTGATCAGTTTAAAACAGGAGTCGAGAACTATTGAAGAATACTACCGTGAAATGGAAATGCTCATGATGAGAGCACAGTTCAATGAAGACCCGCTAATCACACTGACACGATAGGTTTGAGGCCCGAGATCTTCGAAGAAATGGACATGAGAGGATATGTGAACATCACCGATTTGGTAAGAAAAGCTGCAAAGTTCGATGCCCAACTCAAGAGGAGAACCCATCGGACTTCCACCGGTTACAACCCAAACAAACCATGGTTGATTCGACCACCCGAGCGGACAGAGAGGCCCAATAACCCACAGCCGACACCGTCGCCGGTTCGTGATGAGGGAGGTTACAAGCCTAAAAGGTTTGAATTGGGAAAGAATTTCAGGGAGTACAACCGGGAAGATAGGAACAGAAACCAGGGCCGAGAACAACATCCACCCGCCAAAGACAAAAGGGAAATCACTTGTTGGAAATGCGGCAAGAAAGGCCATTATGCCAATGAATGCAATAATCCAAGACGAGTAGCCATACTCATTACAGGCGAGGATGAAAGACTTGTGATCGAGGTTGAACCAGTAGTGTTCAAGGTTGTTGATTCAGAAGACGAGGATGATTGTGATGAAGATCTGAGGCACTATCAAATTGATGAGACATTCAATCCAGAAATCAATAAGGACAATGAAGAAGACGTGAATCTGCTGGTAGCCATGAGGGCTTTAAATGCTGACAGAGAGCCAGAAATATCACCCAACGAACAAAGGGAGAATCTCTTCCATTATCGTTGCACTATTCAAGGCATAATGCCATTGTCATTGTTGTAACGGTAGCTGCACTAATATTGTTAGTTTATATACTGTGCGCAGATTGCAGCTGCCAACAGAGGAGCATTCCAGTCCCTACCTTCTACACTGGATGAATAACAGTGGCAAAACCAAGGTCTCCCAACAGGCATGGGTCCCTATCACGAAGGGCATCTACTCAGAAAAAGTATTATGTGATGTCGTTCCTATGAACGCGTGTCATGTTTTGCTTGGAAGGCCATGGCTATTTGATAAGGACGCCACTTACAGAGGAAAATCCAATGTTTTGTATTTTAAGCTCGGACAAAAAGAATATTTGTTTAAACCATTATCTGTTAAAGCTGTTAGACTAGACCAGGAAAAGCTAAAGAACAAAATCGCTCAAGCAGAAGCAGACCACAAGGCAAGGGAAAGAGGAAAAGCCAAGGTTGGTGAGAGTTCATCAAACTTGGATCAATGTCTGATATTGACCAAGACTGCCTTTCAGCAAGCGGCACAAGAACCAGACTTCTCAGGTCACTGTTTTCTTGCATTAATTAAACCTGATGAATCTCTCAATAGAACTGTTCATACTGCACATGATTTGTCTTTGGAATTTTCCAGGATGCTTGACAGAAATCAAGATATTTTTCTGGAAGAAGTGCCATCTGGCCTACCACCACTCCGAGGCGTGGAACATCGCATTGATTTTGTGTCCGGAGCTTCGATCCCCAACAGACCCGCGTACCGCATGAAGAGACAAAGGAAATTCAGCGGCAAGTGCAAGCCTTGCTCGAAAAGGGTTGGGTTCGAGAAAGTTTATCTCCGTGTGCCGTTCCAGTGTTGCTCGTTCCAAAGAACAATGGCGAATGGAGTATGTGTGTTGATTGCCGAGCAGTCAACGCTATTACGGTCAAATATCGTCATCCAAATCACGACTGGACGAGATGCTAGATGAACTTGGTGGTGCTAGCCTTTTTACGAAGATCGATCTAAAGAGCGGATATCATCAAATCAGAATGCAGCCAGGGGATGAATGGAAGACCGCCTTCAAGACGAAGTTTGGTCTATATGAATGGCTCGTGATGCCATTCGGTCTTACGAATGCCCCCTCTACATTTATGCGTTTGATGAATGAGACTCTTAGACAGTTTATAGGAAAATTTGTTGCAGTCTATTTTGATGACATTCTTATTTATAGCTGTACGCTAATCGATTATGTGGATCATGTGCAACAGGTACTCGATCGATTAAGAGAGGTTCGCTTGTACGCCAACTTCGAGAAGTGTAGCTTCTGTGTGCCGAAAGTGACATTTCTTGGATTTGTCGTGGGAAGAGATGGGCTGAAGGTGGACGAATCGAAGATCAAGGCTATATCTGACTGGAAGCCGCTAACCACTGTGCATGAAGTACGCAGTTTTCTGGGTTTGAGTGGTTTCTTTCGAAGATTCGTTCCACAGTTTAGTGTCATTGCGGCCCCAATCATCGCACTGCTTAGAAAGGACATTCCGTTCAAGTGGGGGCCAGCACAGCAAAAGGCATTTGATGACCTCAAGGATAATCTCACTCATGCACCTATCCTAGCATTACCAAATTTCGATTTGCCATTCGAAATTGAAAGTGATGCGTCAGGTACGGGCATGGGAGCGGTATTGCTCCAAGAAGGAAGACCAATAGCATACTACAGTGAGAAATTTCAGTGGAGCACAACTGAATTACTCCACGTACGACAAGGAATTATATGTTGTTGTTCAATCTTTGAGGACATGGCAGACTATCTAAGAGGAAGAGAATTTGTGATCAACACTGACCATGAAACACTTAAGCACATAAGGGTTCAGGGACAATTGAGCAAAAGACACGCTCGGTGGAGCACATTTATTGAGTCCTTCCCTTACGTGATTAAGTATAAGAAAAGAAAGGACAATGTGGTTGCAGATGCACTCTCCAGGAGAACAACATTGGTAACATTTGCAACTACTCATCTAGTTAGTTTTGAGCATATCAAGAGTCAATATGCCGCTGACGAAGATTTTAGAGTGCTTTACGAGAGGACGAAGCAAAATGGTTTCAAGGAGTTTTCCCAACTGAACGGGTTCCTGTACTTTGGTAACAGATTATGCATCCCAAAGGAATCCGTCAGGGAGTTGGTAACTCAAGAGGCTCACGGTGGTGGTCTCATGGGACACTTTGGGAAGGATGCAACTCTGGGAATCCTCGTTGAAAAGTTCTACTGGCCGAAAATGCAGGCCCAGGTTGTTCGCTTCATTGCTAAGTGTTTGGTCTGTCTGAAGGCCAAATCGGCTGTCAAACCCTACGGCTTGTATCAAGCATTACCAGTGCCAGAAGGACCCTGGCTGGACATATCAATGGACTTCGTGCTTGGGCTACCACGGACCGCAAGGGGCAAAGATTCAATCTTTGTGGTAGTTGATCGATTCTCCAAGATGGCACATTTCATACCTTGTGCAAAGACCAATGATGCCAGGCATATTTCAAATTTATTCTTCAGAGAATGGTACGTCTTCATGGAGTACCAAAGTCAATTGTTTCAGATCGAGATGCCAAGTTCGTAAGCTAATTCTGGAAGGGCTTTTGGCGTGAGATGGGTACACAACTTCTCTTCTCAACATCTTATCATCCGCAAACGGACGGTCAGACGGAAGCGGTAAATCGCGTGTGGGGTAACCTTCTACGCATAATTACTTCTTCGAGTTCCAAAAGTTGGGATGAATGTTTGCCTTACATTGAATTTGCTTATAATCGTCACATTCATCGTGCCACACACATCTCACCCTTCGAGGTTGTTTATGGATTTAACCCTATGACCCCCCTCGATTTTCTACCACTACCTAGTAGTGAGCGTCTTAACTTCAATGGCAGGGACAGGGGTAAGGCGATCAAGGATCTGCACCAGAATGTTCGGAACAGCTTGCTGAAGGCATCAGAGACATATGCCAAATTTGCCAACAGGGGCAGGAAAAGGCTGTTGCTGAAACCCGGAGTTTGGGTCTGGGTGCACATGCGAAAAGAACGATTTCCTGCACAGACACATGGCAAACTCGCATCCCGAGGAACAGGGCCTTACAAAGTCCTTGAGAAAATCAACGACAACGCCTATCGGATTGAGCTTCCTGATGGTTTTAATATTAATCCGACTTTCAATGTTGCTGATTTATCTCTTTTCAAACGAGATGATGAGTTGGATTCTGATCCGTTGATGTCTCAACCTTCCCAAGGGGGTGGGGATGGCGTAGTCGCCAGAAACAATGGATTAATTATTCCGATAATCCCCGAGGGCCCAGTGTCCAAACAAAAGGCCAAGAAATTTTCTGATGCACTGTATAAATTTTCTTGCAGGAAAAAGATAATCTGGAGCCCCAGGAAACCCAAAGACTGTAAATAATGATCCGGATAGGTCAAGACCGGATAAGCTCGGAATCCACTAACATGGATTCCTCACATCGGAATTAAATAAAGCTGGAAGAAAGCTTTAGGATGCACGAGGAAGCCCAACAAGCATGAGAGGTCCAAAACTCCAACACTTGGAAATTTTTTAAGAATTGATGCGGTCTATCCGAGGCGGTCTAAACCGCATGCATGCGGTCTAGACCGCACCAAACCATTCCAGGAAGAGGAGCCGAAATCCAGCACATGCGGTTTAATGCATGCGGTCTAGGCAAGGCGGTTTAAACCGCATCACTTTCGCCTGCATTAATTCTGTTGAAGCAACCAAGACTGAAGAAGTGAGGCGGTCTCCATGATGCGGTATAAACCGCATCGCACCTCCTAGACCGCATCGACCAAATGAAATAAAAGATTGGACTACTCGAGGCGGTCTCCTCGATGCGTTGTAAACCGCATCGATTGTCCTAAACTGCATAGAGTGATATCAGAGCATCAAAGTGAAGATATGCGGTCAAGGTCATTCGAGGCGGTCTGATTGAGGCGGTATAAACCGCATCGTTTATTTCGCATCGCCTCTCCACTTTTTTGTTTGCCCTTTCGCATCGATGCGGTCTTTGCCCATATAAACCGCATCACTTTTTTATTTGGCTATTTTGTGCTCAACATTATATTTTATGTATTTTCTTGCTTTTCTTGTGGCTTGGACTATATATATGTCCTCCCACTCCATTGTAAACCAACTTTGCTTAATATTGAAATCCACTCTCTTATTTTCAAAGTTCAAACCCGAGAACACTCTCTCAAAAGTGTTCTCCCTCAACCGTGTTTGATTTGAGCTTGCTCTCATTTCCTTCATGCCATCAAGTTCGAAAACTTGCTCGATGGATTGTCAATGAATGATGCACTTGAAGGAAGCCATTTGTCTTGAGTTCACCTCACTTCCCTTGGCAAGTTCGGGTCCCCTTCATTCTTAAGCTTTCTTATCCTTTATCTCACAATTTAGTTTCATCATGTTATATTATATCCATCTTTTGTGTGTGTTCTTGTTCTTCATCATCTTGCATAATCCTATCCTTCTAATCATCAATTTACCTAACCCTAAAATTCATTAACACTAATCCGGCTATTGTCACTAAACAAGTTTCGATCTACGGCAATGTTTTCGGCAAACCTCACATCCACGAGCATACGTGATACAGTCTTCCATGATAGTTGGTCAAAAGTATCCATGTCGGTGGATACTCCACCTCATGCTAGGCCTTGCCCGATGAGAGCCGCATATCCCCTCATGGACTTCTCCCATCACCAACTTTGCGACTTCAGGGTCCTATGCACTTGAGCAGTAATCCATCGACCGCCCTTCGGAATAATTCGCCATCGACTAGTGTTTACGGCAAAGCTTTAACCTTTAGAGAACTATCTCCTCCAGATGATGGGCTCTCAAGGTATCATATGATCTCGGTCCTCCAATCACCATTCGGACTTTGAGGTTGGACTTCTTGTTGATCCTCAGGCTCACTTGTGATGGCGGCAATGTGTGGTGCCACCCTTGGGCGACCAGTCTGCCAGCCTGAAGCAAGTTGAGCAACCTCGTTGGCCTCTTGATTTTGGCTTCTAGGCACATGTGTGATGGTGGCATCCGAAAACTTACCCAGTAGTTCTAGTGCTGTCTCATAGCACTTAATCAATCTGGGACTCTTGCATTCATATTCTCCCGTTAGCTGCTTCAGGATGACTTGGGAATCTCCAAAAATTGTAATGGATTTTGCACCCTTCGGCAATGCTGTCTCGAGGCCAAATATCAAAGCTTTGTATTCTGCTTGATTGTTGGTGGTGCCAGGTTCTAACTCCCGAGCAAGCTTCCAGTATTCCCCAAGAGGACTAGTGATCGTAATACCGGCTCCCGAGCCGCTGCTTGCACAAGATCCATCAAAGGTTAGTTCCCAAGGTTCGAATCCCATAAAGGACGCTTCTTTGGGATCCTCTGGCAAAACCAATGAAGGGTGTTGAGCTAAGAAATCAGCTAAAGCTTGTCCCTTGACTGTCTTTAGAGGGACGTGTACAAGGGTAAAAGGACTGATCTTCGTAGCCCACTTAGCTTGTCTACCCTTTAATGCTGGCTTGTGCAAAAGTGTCTTCACCAAGTCAAAGGGAGCTACTACATGAACTGTTCTTGGCAGCATGTAGTGTTCCAACTTGTTGCAGGAGTATAATAGGGCGTAGCACAATTTTTCTAATGTGGTATATCTTACCTCTCCTTGCCGCCTTCATCATCCTGTGCAAGCAGGCACCCGATAGACTCTTCGGCGGCTGATACGTATAATATCAAAGGTACTCCAGGCCTTGGCGACACTAATACTGGAGGATTGACCAATGCTCTTTTTATTTCTTCGAAGGCTGCTTGATACTCAGCAGTCCATAGGAACCTCTCGTTCTTTCTTCCTTTAAGTAAGGTAGTGAACGCTTTCATCTTTCCTGCAGCATTGGCGATGAACCTCCTCAAGAAATTGATTTTACCAATCAATGATTGCAGCTCTTTGAGATTGGATGGTGCACGAGCTTCCAAGGTGGCCTTAGCTTTATTCTGGTCTACCTCAATGCCCCTCTCATGCACCAGGAAACCTAAGAAGTTCCCTGCCGCCACTCCAAAGGCACACTTAGCTGGATTAATTTTCAATCCATGCTGCCTCATTCGGATGAAGGCAACTTCGAGGTGAGCCAAGTGTTGGCCAAATTCGCATGACTTCACAACTATGTCATCAATGTACACCTCAAGTGTATGGCCGATTAAATCGTGAAAAATCATGTTCATGGCCCTTTGGTATGTTGCCCTAGCATTTTTCAATCCAAAAGGCATTACTACCCATTCAAAAATGCCGACTGGCCCTGGGCAACGAAAAGTTGTTTTATGTACATCATTTTCAGAAATGAAGATTTGGTTGTATCCAGAATAACCATCCATTAAAGATAAAAACTTGTGACCGGGGGCCGCATCAACAAGCATATCGGCCATAGGCATTACATATTCATCATTGGGCGTTGCCAAGTTTAAATTCCTAAAGTCTATACAGACTCTCAATTCACCATTCTTCTTTACAACAGGTACAATATTTGCAAGTCATTCTATATAACGACAAGTTCTAATGTAACCTGCTCTAAGAAGCTTTTCAATCTCGGCCTTTATTTTTGGGATGGTGTCTGGATCGAACCGTCTTGGCGGCTGCTTATGAGGTCTGAATTCTGGATGAGTTGGCAACTTATGTTCCACTAGCTCCCTTGATAGTCCTGGCATGTCTGTGTACTGCCATGCAAAACAATCCTTATAC
Organism: Hygrophila difformis; assembly: GCA_030278955.1. Taxonomy (NCBI): domain Eukaryota; kingdom Viridiplantae; phylum Streptophyta; class Magnoliopsida; order Lamiales; family Acanthaceae; genus Hygrophila; species Hygrophila difformis. The sequence goes on from JAOANR010000008.1 coordinate 50,581,415, forward strand.
TTCTGAATCAGCTCCACTAGTTGGTGCCGCTCCTCCTCAGGCAATGATGCACTTATCTTGGTCAACTTTGGCTCCGCATCTGTCCCGAGGTTGATGTCTATGAGTGGTTCCTTGGCTTCCGGACTAGGCAAAGTCCGCTTAACAGGAGATGGCCACTCAGATGGCCGAATGTCAGTTGGGCTTTTAGACTTGTCTTCGGCACCCATCATCATCTCAGTGGTGGCGAGCCGCTGCAACAAGTCTTTATAAATGTCGTGGCTGCTCATCATGAAGAGCTTGATGCTTCATGTCGGCTATCAGCAGAATGTAACTTGAAGCCACTTGTTGTGAAGTCAATGGATTCTAGATCCATGTCCATACCAATTAAAGCTGTTACAGGTTGGATGTCCTCCAAATAGAAGATTGCCTCATCATTGCTGGCGTCCTGTCCTACAAAGGGTTGGGGATCCGCCTCCACCAATTCTGTCTGATCACCATCCCAAATTAGCAACTGCTGGTGGAGGGTGGAGGGCACACACTGCGCCATGTGAATCCAGTCGCGCCCTAACAACGCCGAGTAACAAGTCTTTGATTTCACCACAAAGAAGGCCACATTGATGGTCTTGGAACCAATAGTGACATCCGCCGTTATGAATCCGGCAGGCTGTGTTGCTTTTCCCACGAAACTACACATTCTGACCCTGGTGGGGATCAGGTCTTTCTCACTCTTCCCAATCTTCCTCAGAGTGACATCGACATCACATTGGCTGCCGCCCCATTGTCAACAAACACCCTTCTTACAGAACGTCCATCAATGTGAGCTTTGACATACAAAGGCTTCAGTTGCCTTGTTTGGGCCACCTCGGGTTTGGCAAACTGTGCCAAAGCCAAATTTTGAGCATCTTGCTGGCCACCAAGTTCTTGTGTGGGAGGTAGATCTCTGGTTGGATGGGACAATTCTGCTATCATTTCATCCATTTCTTCGATGAGCCTGGCGAATGATGGCTCTTCTTCATCCCATATCTCGGATTCGGCATCACTTATCTCTTCATCAGCCGCCAATCCAATGACCTGCATGGGCACGGAAGGGTCCGCCGGCTCTTCTTCTTGCTCTTTCTTATGATCTGATTCCTCAAGCTCTCTATCTAATTTTTCCAAAAATTCCTTACTGTCAATATCTTCCTCAAGATCCATGGCATCTAAATCACCATCGTACTCCTCATTAATGTTGAGGTCAGCATCATCCCATACGCCATCTTCATACCCTTCATCAATGTTAAGGTTCATGTCGCCATCTCCATCCTCATTCCCCTCATCAATATTCATATCATCCAGCGTGCCATCTTCAATGCCTAAGGCACCAATCCCCACTTTAGGTTCATTGAGATTGGCTTCCACAGCCACCTCCACTTCTGTAGATGTAATGGCACCAAAAGTCACTTGTTGCACTTCATTGGCCAATTTTGTTTCGGATGGTACCTCTGGCTTCATTTGGGATTCCAAAGCCTTGCAATAAGCTGTGAATCCTTCAAAACTATGTGGCACACTTCCAAGCTCATCGGCCTCATGGGCCGCCAAATATGCCATGTACTTCATAAGTACACTTGCCATGGCCATGTTGGAAGAGCTGGGCTCGTCTATGCTGTTCAATCTTTCAATGAAATTCTGTCCCCAAGTCTTAACCTTATCTCCTTCACTACTAGATTTAGCTACAGCCTTACTTTTGTCCTTCGTAGTTGGCAGCTTAGTCCGAGAGAGCTCATCCTTTGTAACCTCAGGCCGAGGTTGAGAGGATGTTGGCCGAGGTTGACGCTCTGTCCACTGCAGTCTCTCATGCACTGGCCTCCTGGTGGAAGGTGACGGGGTCTGAGGTGGTCTCCTTGAAACCTCATGCGTCCTTTTGTTAATAGGTGGCATGGGCGAATTAGGCTTCCTAGCCGGAAGCCTTCCCTCTGAATCTCGCAACCTTTCATGAACAGGTCTTCGCCGCACGGAGGTTTCCCCTCTGAAGTAAGTCGGCTGTATTGGCTTCCTAGGCCTGGAAGACTCCAAATTATGGATCTGAGCTTCCCATTGCCGCATCTCCTCGGCATACCGTCTTTGAGCCCGCCTAAATTCACTTCTAGTCATGGATGGCGGCTCCTTTTGAGCAGCCTTGCTCTGAGCCCGGTTCCTCACCCACCTATCAGTTTCAGCAGGATGTTCGGGACGTCTCATCAAAGTTGGAACCACCTGTACTCCAGGCCTATAATCACGAGTAACAGGATGGTGCCTCCCATTCTCACGGATCTCCAAGGCAGATTTTGGGATCTCAACCCTCATAGGAGGATTTTGCTTCTTCAGGTGCTCTCTTTCTTCAGCTTTCAGGACTTGCTTGAAGTCCTCCTTTGACATGTTTTTAAATCTTGGTTGTTTACTATACATCTCTTTTCTTTTTTCATGATCAGACTCATCAAATAACAAGTCTACATCATCTTCATCGAACTCAATGCGTTCTTTTCCTCTATCAACCCGGCTACTGGAGCCGCCATCTTCTGGATTTGGGATGAGTCCAGAAGCACCAATCAGAAGTTGAGGGAACAGGTCTAAATCCACCTTCATACCTGCAATTTTCAAACGTCCCTCTTTTATTTTGTTCTGTATGGCAGTTCTAAAACTCCTGCACTTAGTAATGCTGTGAGTAAATGAATTATGCCACTTACAAAAAGATCGGCCTCAAATATCTTCGGCCGCAGGTAACTTCTGCCCCTCGGGCATCTTAATGACACCGTCTTTGAGTAAGGCATCGAACACTTGATCCGCCTTGCCCATGTGCAAAGAGATCTTCCTCAGGCTTATACTTAGCGTCTCTTTGTTTTGGCGGCTTCAGAGCCGCACAAGTATGTGGTTTGGTTGTCTGCACTATTTCTGCAACAGCCACCTCCACGGGCTCGTCCTCCTCATCACTGAGTCTCACCTCCTCGAAGTGGACTCGACGCGTAGGACGACGCCTCTCTTCCTGTTCTCCCAGGAATTTTTCCACGCGGGCCGCTCTCTCGGCCAGCTGGGCAAGGTCAGTTGCATCCTGCACAATTAAATGTTCTTTTAATCTCGTAACATGTTAGTCACTGCTATATTGGCTATTTCTTTATCCCGGATTGCCATAGTACATCGGCCTTTATGGCGCTGCATTCTATTAATAAAAGCACTTGGTGCCTCATCGGCAAATTGTTTGGCGTTAGTGAGATCTGCAAGACTAACCTGTGACAGAGGTGTATAGAACCTGTCGTGAAATGCCCGCTCGAGATCGACCCAATTTTGAATTGAATTCGGCTGCAACGATGCAAACCAAGCAAATGCAGGTCCAGTCAAAGATGAGCTGAACAACCTTAACTTCAGCCAATCGGCTAACCGCTGTTTCCCCACATTGAGCAGTAAACCTGCCCACATGTTCTATGGTGGATTTGCCGTCGTCTCCCGAGAACATGGTGAATTCGGGCATCTTGAAGCCTCTAGGGTAAGGCTGCATAATGTCTACCCAATCAGGGTAAGGTTTCCTATACGTGGGCCATTCCATCGGGCTAAATTGAATCCCGAAGTGTTGTTGCATCATATCTGCCAACAACTCGGGTGACACCACAGGCGCCTGGGTAGGAGGCATGGCGGCTTGAGGATACATGGCGGCTGGGAGAGGGTTGGCGGCCTGATGAGCCATGGCGGCCGGGTGTGGGCTGACGGCGTGATGAGCCATGGCGATCGGATGTGGGTTGGCGACCTGAGGCATGGCGGCTGTGAGAGGATTGGCGGCCTGAGGAATGTTGGCGGCCTGATGCTGCATGGCGGCTTGTGTGTTGGCGGCCTGAGAATGGTGCATGGCGGCTGGTGGTGCTGCAGCCACCTGTCGCATGTGTCCTCGTTGAAACTTTTGACAATTTCCCACACGAGTATTTTCGAAAGAGTAATAATCCAGATTCAGATTTTATTTAATGAAAATCAATTTATGATGATGGAGTTGGGATTAAGGATATATTTATAGGTTGTCACATTTTTATTACTCGTGTTAAGAAACTCTGTCCCGAAAGCGCAATGTGTCAAAAATTGCAGTAATTTATAGGTAAGACCGGATCGTTCACTGGAAGATGTGCAATAGAAGCAGATCCCACACCGTTTTATCAGATTTTCCACTCGTATTGCTCAAATCAGTTATAGGCTTGAAAATTATCAACTACTGACAGAATTTAATCTAAGCTATGAAAATAGATAAAATTATCCTACAAAGCATATTAAAACTGTTCTAGAAAGCAGATAGATCTATTCTAAGAAAACAATTATACTTTGTCTAAGAAAGCAATTTAAATTATTCTATAAAAGCGACAAATTATGCTATGCTATCTAGAAAGCATGTTTAAGAGTAGACATAAGGGACATGAAGAAAAGAATAAAAATTGGACAAGATTTAGATGAAACATAATTAAACTTCCATTTTAATACACAGATCTTTGTTTGGGGTAATCCTGTCAGATAGCTGACTCCCATGCTCTCATTACTATGTTCCGTTTAACAGACAGGTACTTACAGTATGAGTTTACATGTTCTTAAGACCACAAATTCTAAGATACCACAGACTTTTAACTGCCCTGGCCAGGGTATGTTATTCATCTGTGGTGGACAAGCAACACCTGACAAATCATTAGTTGAAGTGTCAAGTACTGCTTTCATTCCCCCATGTCACACCCAAAAATTCTAATCAAACCCTGAACTATCCCATAACTCTCAAACCTAGTAGCAGATAGAACTTCTCTCGACTCATCCGAGTGACCTCTGTAGAAAGCATTTAAAAGAAAGCGGTAGGAAAGCAATAAAGAAAGCATTTTAAAACCTATCACTCGGAAGTTTCAAAAGCATAATGCACTGGTAGTATAAGAGAGCCCCCAGTCAGGATGACCGGATGTGGATCAAGAATTCCCGGATCTCGGTGAACCGCTCGCAGTGTTCACTTCCTTTCGGGTGGTTACGAGATGCAAACTAATGAAACGAACTAATAAATTAGTTCGTTCTGGATGCACTCACTCAGAACTCGAAAATAGGCTTTGGCAGAAGAGGACAACAGTTGAAAGAATACTCAACCCTATCTCAGAAAATAACCAAGGCCCGAATATTGTTCCTCTAGTATTACCCATCACACTGTATTTGAATCCAAGTGGACCCCATCTCAGTGCAATAGTTAATATCAGATTTCCAATACTCAACAATTTTGGAAAATAATAAATTTGAAAACCATTCCCTAAACAGGTACTAGACTCTCAATAAGATCACAGACCCTTTCAGTCTAGAAGAGACCTAATCGCTGACTCTGCCTCTAATTTCCCAAAATCAACCCCCAGGAGAATGTGAATTAGACATAACTGAGGAATTTATCCCTTTGCTCCGGATTTTATAAATGAATTTTTGTTGGAAATTTAATATGAGACATCTGATTTAAAATCAAGACTCCTATGTCCAAGGGAAATATCCCAAAATAATATGACCAGAATAATTACATTGTAGTATCACGTATACGGATATAATGAAGTGTGAAATTAATTAACTCAAAATATAATGGTGGGTTTAGACAGAAGATGAAACACAGAGATGGAATAGCCGGAGGTGAGAAGAATTTTTGGCTAAAAGGATGACAAAATAATCAGGGTTAATTGGGCTGCAGTTATCTCTAGTCCAACTCCCCAATCATTAAGATGGAATGATTTTTAGAAAACAGAAAACCCTATAATGGCAGTGTCGCTACCAGTTGGGCCTCTACTATCTATGAAATCAGATAAAAACCTACATGGTTCTTTTCTGTAATATTTATCAAATGATATTGATAGATATCGACTAATTCATATCACAGATTAGAATTCGGGTTTGGAAATTAAGATAAAGAAAAAGAAACTGTATCCGGATAGGAGCTGGCTGAGTAGCTATTTAACTTCCCGGTGAAGGGACCATTCGCCAAAGCTTCCACCAGCCACTATCCAGACCATGCAAAATAACGAGTGATAATCAATATACAAACTAAGAGCTATTTAAATCCCGGTGAACGGAGCATTCGCCAACATTAGTTTGTGATACCTTATATTATTCGTTTCACACAACACGAGAAGATAAAAAATAAATGAAAGAAAATGCCATGCACGAGAAACATTGGTTTCTCATGCAATGTTGTGGAATTAAATCCACAATTAATGCTTAAATAGTCCTTCATACCATAATTAATTATAGTCCGGATTATCTGCTTAAGGCATTAATATTTTGTTTATAGAAAAATATTTTAGTGAAAATTGAACAAAGGTCCTTTAATCATTATAATTATTGATCTTAATTATTGCTAATTTCGATCATTAATTATTGACTTAAGGATTCAATTAATTAATGGTGGAAAACGGAGAAATAAAAATTTGGCATGGGGCTGCCAATTACGATGCTAAACAGAATTTACGACGTGATCCTAGGATCACGACAGGATCACGTCGTGAGGCTAGTATCGTCATGGATTGGTAAGGAATAATTTGAGATTTTTGGGATAAATGGTGTTATGTACGACGCTATCCTAAGTTACGACGTGAACCTTGTTTCACGTCGTAGGCTTAGCGACGTACATACAGGTTAGAAATTGATAAGTTTCGACGCTGGGCAAGAATTACGACGTGAACCAAGGATTGCGTCATATGTCTAGCGTCGTAAGAGATTGAGATGATTTTGAAAAAGGAAGGAGTTACGGCGTCAGACATTAAATTACGACGTGATCCTAGGATCACGTCGTGAGTCTGGCGTCGTGTCAGACATTAAACTCCGACGTGATCCTAGGATCACGTCGTGAGTCTGGCGTCGTGGGTGTAAAGACTTGGATTTTTCGAAAATAGGGGGACTACGACGCTAGTCATTAAATTACGACGTGATCCTAGGACCACGTCGTGAGGCTAGCATCGTAAGTAGAATTTTTTTGGAAGTGTTTATGAAATGGGGGAGTACGACGCCAAACATTAAATTACGACGTGATCCTAGGATCACGTCGTGAGTTTAGCGTCGTAGGTGAGTTCTTTTTTTTTGTGAAAATGCAAGTATTTTGGGTCTTACGACGTGAGACTAAAGAAATTACGATGTGATCCTAGGATCATGTCGTGAGACTCACGTCGCAGGACAAATTTTTCCAAGTCTAAAGACAGTTACGACGTGAAACCTCCCTTACGACGCTAACCTAGGTTAACGTCGTAGGGCGGTTAGCGTCGTCACCATCCCAGAACATGTAATTTTTGGTCGTGTCATGTAATCTATGCAATTTTATGACACTTTTCCAGATTTATGGTCCAAGAACGATGAATAAACATGACAGGAATGAAAAATGAAAGCAAAGAACATGGATAAGATAACATCTAAGCTAAAATCAAGCATTCATGAACCAAGTTTCCGGATTAGGGTTTCAAACCACCTAAACATGCATTAGTAACCAAAAATGAAGAGAAAAGCACAAAACCCACATTGTAAGCAAAATAAATTTACCAAGTGGTCAAGAAACAGAAAATAATAAAGCATTAAAAATCAAATGATTTCATGTTGTTGGGACTCTTTTGGTGATTAACTTCCCATATATATCAAATGATTTGATAATACCCATTATTTGGGTATTTCAAACCTTAATAAAAGTTTAACAAGACTGAAAAAAATGAAAAAGTGGCTATCTAAGCTCAAAAACACTAAATGAACACTAATCTATGCTAAACAGTGGAACATTAAACTAAAAACTGAACATGAAAGTAAATAATACAAAAAATAAACCTAACTAACTAAACTAACTACACACCTCTCAAGAACACCTTGTGTTCAAGAATTTCGGAATGTGGTGAAGTGACTGATCATAGGAGTCAACACCTCCTTAAATAGGTGAGAAACCCTAGACCCATGGGCACATTCGTCTGAATTTGAAATTGGCCTCTAGACCACGTGAAGCTCCTTACGACGCCATCCTCATGCATGACGTGAACCTGGTCTCACGTCGTAAGCTTCCAGCTCGAAAACATCTCTTGTCCCTAGTTGAACAGCTTACGACGCTATCCCTATCTACGACGTGAAACATGTGTACGATGTGAAGCTCGGATCACGTGGTACCCTCCTTTGATCTTGAATTCTGCCTTTAATGTTGCTTACGAAGCTAGACTAGCCTACGGCGTTAACCTAGGTTAGCGTCGTAGGTCTGGCTAGCGTCGTAAATACCTAAAAAATGCATTTTTGTGGGTTTTTCATTTCTTCTCCCATCTTTTTCATTCCTTTCTCTTTTCTTTTCTTTTTCTCATGTTTTTGGATTTTTCTAACATAAATGTGTAATAAAATTACATATTTATGTATTTTTCTTACCAGTTTATTATTTTTACAGATATGCATAAATCAGTCCAATTCAACTGCTTTCTTATTTAAATAAGATGGGAATGCGATCAAAACATCCGTATCAGACACGGAAATGGATTGAAAATAATGGACATTTCTGGCCATTATCAACATCCTCACATTTAATACTGATCGTCCCCGAGCAGTCAGATTCAATGTTCTTCAGAACACGGACTCTGCATATTCAATTCATTTTCGTGGCTTCATAAAACACATTCTTTCTGGATTGGGATAAGGCAATCAAAAGCTACAAGTATTAAACTCCCTTGATTGCAGTGTTTAATGAAGTGATATTTCTCACTTAGTTAGGCCTACAAATCAAACATTATTGTCAATCCGTCATGAATATCATGTTCGAAAAACTCAGAGGTTAAACTTTAGAGTTAACGCATGACATTAACGGAAATAAAGAAACAGAGCCTCACATATGATAGAATAGGAAATTTCACTCACTCTCAATTGGGTTTAGTCATGAACACTCATAATCAAATTTAATTAAATTATCCCATATGCTTGCAATCAGACCAACTCGCCACCTGCCCATTTCTTCAAATCGAGATCCCAAGGTCTTATTCACGGGTTATAACGGGGCATGCGGTTGTAACATAGGTATGGAAGGAAATTATTGGGCTAAGAAGTGGCAAGATTTATTCTATCATAACTTGGCGTATTTTTATTCAAAATTTATGATCATCAATATTTCTTTCTTTTTCTTTTGCTTTTCGTTTTCTATTGCATGACATTTAGACTATGTCTAATTGCTTTGTCATTTGCAATCTATTATTGTTGAAATGAACTCAATATATATATATATATATATATATATATTTGAATCGATTTATTGAATACCGATTGGTACATTTTTTATGATCATAAATTTAATGCCTTGATAAAATTTATTCTTGCACACTTGGGTTGAATATATTTGGTCTTTTTATAGTGGGTTTCAAGAAAAATTAGGCTTAAGGCTCAAATTGGTTAATCCTAAAGGGAAAATATATTTTGGTTTGGAATTCAAACGAAGGCCAAAAATTTGGATTTTCTAAGTGCCTCGATCATATGCTCGATTTTCAGATTATGGTATGTCTTGAATCGATCTCAATCGCAAGTTCTAGTGTCCTTTAATCAAAATGATTCACACATCAAAGAAAATAATGAGTAAAAGTGACTCATGGCTCAAATCTCACATGGAATGGTTCATTCATGTCATACAATATTCTAAAATTTAATCTAAGCTTAATTCATCTAAGCTTAATTCAAACACTTTATTCAATCAAAATTTCCAACATGCAGATTTATTACCCAACAAGATGATTATATCATTAAATTTTTATAGTTCAAAACCTTATGAATTTATTTCATGCATGTCTTTAATTATATTATCCCAATTTAAAAGTTTGAAAATTTAATCATAAGCCTAAATTCAACATGTGAATTTAGAGCAGGTTTATGCATGTTTTTGCTGGTTATTTAATTTAAAGTGGTGAAAGAGATACTGTCAACATGCAAGGCATGTCAACAATTTGTTTTTGGCCTGACAGTCACTTATTCATCTTGGAGTGTCATTGCATCTTTTCTCAAAAATTGTTTGGACTGCAAAATTCCTTTTTGAAAGCAATAATTACATCAATTACAAGAGATTTCATCCATTGAAACTGAACTTGCACAAAACAGGAAAATAAGACGGAAGAAGAAAGGATATGGAAGCAAGATTCACAAAAATGGAGTCTAGGAGAAGCAATCAAAACAAATGATGTTTTGACCTCAACTCAAGCTAGCATCCAAATCCTTGAATCAATGACCATTTTGGATAGCTTCAAATCCGAAAATGGTGGGTGTTTCCTAGACAAACAACCAAAGGTATTGTGGCAACCCTAGGGTTAGACACAATTGTGATCTTTTGCAATTTTCAAATAAGATAAGTGTTCTCAAGATTTTCAATTCAACAAAAGATGCTAAATATTGTTAGAGGAGGCCATATATATAGACATCCACATTACAAGGGCAAAATAGGCATAAAAGATACATCAAAACCCAAGAAAAGCATAAAAATGGGAATCCGGATACTGTTACGACGCTACACTGTGTTACGATGCTAGACGAGCTGGCGTCGTAGGGGTCTGGCGTCGTAGGGACCTTGGTGCAGCTTCTGGAGGTTGGACGACGCTATCCTAAGGACGACGCTAGATAGGTTCGGCGACATAGAGGATAGCGTCGTAGTTGGTGCTCGGCGTCGTACTTCGGCTTGTGTCGTAGAGGGATTCGGCGTCGTAGCAGCTTGGCATCATAGGGGCATAGCGTCGTACCCGTTGAATTTCAACAAGTCTTGCCCGGGCCCACCATGGTTGTTTAAGTTATTACATGCCATTGTTTAAACTGAATTAACAAAATAACAGTTTCAACTCCTCCGATTGTTGACTGGTCTCCGGCCGACGACAGCGGCGGCACCGACCAAGCTCTGGCCAAGTTCCGGCCAACTTCCGGCGAGTTCCGATCAAGCTCCGGCGACCTCCGGCGATGCTCCAGTGGCTCTCCGGCGGCGGCGTTGACTATACTCCTTCTTCAATGTAGAATTTGAGAGCCCATGCATGGCATGTATGGGCGATCCCCAATTTCCTCCAATTGGATCAGAATTAATGCTTCCGGACTGCTTCCCTCTTTTCTATTGATGTCGGCTTGAAACTCTGCGGTTCTGAGAAGACTGGCAATTTTGTCTGTGAACTTTTTAGCCCTGCTTCGGGAGCATGGTCCTTTTGGTATCATTGTCGCAGTTGATCTGGCTGCCACGCCATCCCCACCCCCTTGGGAAGGTTGACTCGTCAACCGATCAGCTTCATCCTCGTCATGCTCGAACAGGATGAGATCTGCAACATTAAATGTAGCATTAATTCCATAGTCAGAAGGTAATTCAAGTTTATAAGCATTGCCATTTATTTTCTCTAAAACTTTAAATGGACCGTCCCCCCTTGGGGAAAGTTTATCTTTCCGCTTTGCCGGAAACCGTTCCTTTCGCATATGGATCCACACCCAGTCCCCTGGCTTCAAGAGCAATTTCTTTCTTCCTCTGTTGGCATACTTGGCGTATGTCTCAGCAGCTTTGGTGAGGCTTTCTTGTACATTCTTGTGTAGCTCCTTGATTGCTCTTGCCATGTCCCTGCCATTGACATCGAAGTGCTTATTGCGAGGCAATGGCATAAGATCAACAGACGTTAGTGGGTTAAATCCATATACTATCTCAAAAGGAGACATGTTAGTGGCACGGTGGTCATGTCTGTTATAGGCAAATTCAATGTAAGGCAGAAATTCATCCCAACTCTTGTGACCAGAAGCGGTAATAATTCTCAAAAGATTACCCAACACCCTGTTAATGGCTTCGTTCTGTCCATCCGTCTGTGGGTGATACGCATATGAGAACAAGAGTTTTGTGCAAATTTCATGCCAAAGCGATTTCCAGAAATAGCTGACGAATTTCATGTCACGGTCCGACACTATGGTCTTTGGTATCCCATGGAGACGCATGACTTCCTTGAAGAAGAGCTTAGCAATATGGTGTGCGTCACTGGTCTTTGTGCATGGTATGAAGTGTGCCATTTTGCTAAATTGATCTACCACTACAAAAATTGAATCCTTGTTTCTTGCAGTGCAGGGTAGTCCGAGCACAAAGTCCATTGATAAGTCAACCCATGGGCCCTCGGGAATCGGAAGAGGCATATAGAGTCCATGCGGGTGAGATGTGGACTTCGCCCTCAGACAGACGAGACATTTGGAGATGAAATCTTCCACATCTCTCTTCATTCCCGACCAATAAAACCTTTCAGATAAAGTCTTGTAAGTGGCGTCTCTACCGAAATGTCCCATGAGGTTGCCACTATGTACCTCTTGAATGAGCAATTCTCGAATTGATCCTCGTGGGATGCACAACCGGTTTTTCGTAGTACAAAAATCCTTCAAGTCTCGAAAACTCTTTGAAACCGTGTGCTTCGGTTGCCGACCAAGCTTCTTCAAAATCCAGATCAGTGGCATATCGATTCTTCACATGTTCAAACCCAATTAGGTGAGTCGTGGCATAGGCCGCCAAGGCGTGTCTCCGAGAGAGGGCATCCGCAACAACATTTTCCTTCCCCTTTTTGTATTTGAGTACATAAGGGAAAGTTTCTATAAAACCGCTCGATCTGGCATGCGGTTTCCCCAACTGCCCTTGCGTCCTAATGTGCATGAGGGTTTCGTGATCCGTGTGAAAAATGAATTCTCGACCCCTCAAGTAGTGCTGCCATGTCTTCAGAGTCCTAATCACAACATAGAGCTCCTTGTCATAAGTAGAATAGTTCAAAACAGCTCCGAGAATTTCTCACTGTGGTATGCCACGGGTTTTCCATCTTGAAGTAAAACTGCATCCATTCCCGTGCCCAATGCATCGCATTCGATCTCGAACGGCTTTTCAAAGTTTGGTAGGGCCAAGACTGGGGCTTAGGTCATCTTCTCTTTCAACAAATCAAAATTCTTTTGTTCCGGCAGCCCCCACTTAAAAACTAGTCCCTTCTTGAGTAGTGAGGTGAGGGGTGCCGCGATCAAACTGAATCCAGGGACAAACCTCCGAAAGAAACCTCATAGGCCTAAGAAGTGCCTAACTTCATGAACAGTAGTAGGCGGTTTCCAATCTGAGATTGCCTTGATCTTGCTATCATCAACTTTTAATCCGCCATCTCCAACAATATAGCCCAAAAAGGATAGTTCAGTTGCATGAAATGCGCATTTCTCCATATTTGCATACAACTGTGCTTCTCGCAGAGTACTGAGTACCTGTTGGACATGGTTGATATGATCAACAGTAGAAGAACTGTAAACTAAAATGTCATCGAAATAAACAACTACAAATTTATTTATGTAAGGGCGAAGGGTCTCATTCATAAGGCACATAAAGTGGAAGGGGCATTCGTTAGTCCAAACGGCATGACAAGCCATTCATAGAGACCAAATTTGGTCTTAAACGCGGTCTTCCACTCATCTCTCGGCTGCATCCGGATCTGATGATAACCACTTCGCAAGTCTATTTTTGAGAAAATGCTGGCATGACCCAGCTCATCAAGCATATTGTCAAGGCGCGGTATTGGGTGCCGATATTTGATAGTACTGGCGTTCACGGCTCTGCAGTCTACACACATGCGCCATGATCCATCCTTTTTAGGAACCAAGAGGACAGGTACGGCACATGGTGAGAGGCTCTCGCGCACTCAACCCTTGTTCATCAGTTCTTGCACTTGGCGCTGCACTTCCTTGGTCTCTCCCGGTGTCATTCGATAGGCGGGCCTATTCGGAATAGAAGCTCCTGGCACAAAGTCAATTCGATGCTCGATTCCTCGCAGAGGCGGTAGGCCGGATGGAACTTTTTCCGGGAAGACATCAGCATTTTTCTCTAACATCCTGGAAAATTCAGCAGGAATATTAGGTGCAGCAGTGCATGTTCTGTAACAACTGTCAATGGGTTTGGAAAAGGTAAGGAAACAGTAACCTTTCGAGTTAGGCTCTCGGAGGGTCTGATCGAAGTCTGTCCTTGTCATCAGAAGACAGGGATTCGCAGACGGCTCCTGAAAATAGTGACAGCCTTGGCTTTTCTTTTCCTTTCTGCTTCTTCCTTTTTCATGTTGGTTCGTAAGACCTCTTGATCAGCTCTTACTAACTTTACAGACAATGGCTTAATGTTTATTTGTTTGTTTCTAAAAATAAAAGAAATAGTGTTGGCACGCCCCTTGTAACTAACATCACGATCAAAGAGCCATGGGCGGCCAAGTAGAACATGACATGCAGTCATTGGGACTACATCACAGATGACGTTCTCGGAATAGGAACCAATCTTGATTGGAATCTTGGCCCTTCAATTGACCTTCAATTCACCGTTTTCGTTCATCCAATGCAAGTGGTATGGCCTGGGATGTGCTTCTATTGGGATGTTTAATATGCGTATAACATAGTTACTTACAGCATTAGTACAGCTCCCATTATCAACAATTATTGAAGCTACACTACCCTTGAGGTCACAATGACAATAAAATAAATTCTCCCTTTGTTCGGTAGAGCTAGGAGTTTCCTCTGTTTTATCAGCACTGAGGGACCGCAATTCCACAAAATTGGTGAGTACGTGGTCTTCTTCAATCGTTTCCTGCTCTCCGTAGAACTCATCATCTTTGTCAGTGTTTTGTTCCTGTTGTTCCCCTCCAGCTGGCTCTTCTTCGTCATCGGAAGATAAAATTCTGATAGCTCCATCATCCATAACTGCAGCCCTTTTGACAAAAGTGTAGTTAGGGGAGGTGTGTCCCTTACGACTGCATTTGTAGCAAGTTACTTCCCTCTGCTTGTCCTTTTCGAACCTAGGTCTTTCAATGGTTGCCGGTTTCGGGGCCTCCTGACGGTAGACCTTGAATTCCTTGGCAATCTCAAATACTTTGGTTCGGGGCTTGGTCTCTTTCGGGGCCCACGGTTTGTTCCATGCTGCTGAGAGCTAGAAGTGGCTCCGGCATTTGATCTGAACTGAACTCGTGGTCCGGATTCTTTGAATTGCTTTTCAAGTTGGGCAGCAAGCTCTACCAATTCTTCCAATGTGTTATAAGGTCGCAATTTGGCTTCTTTCCTGATTTTTGCTCTTAACCCTCGAAGGAATCTGGTTATGGTCAGCCCTTCGTCCTCTATGCATCCGACTTTCATCATTAAAACTTCCATCTCTTGATAGTACTCAGGTACAGTTTTGGAACTTTGGTTTAAGAAGGAAAGTTTCTCATAAGTATCCATGCGTAATGAGACGGCACGAATCGGTGGTGCATCAACCCGGGGAGATGTTCCCAAGTCCGGACAGGTTGGTGCCCTCCTCGAATTTCGCAAAGCGATCGCTGCCACCAAATCAATGCATAGTCTTTAAATGCGCAAATAGCCATGTTGACCTTTCTCGCTTCCGGATAATAATGACAGTTAAAGATGAGCTCCATTTGATCCTTCCATTCCAAGTATTCGTCTGGGTCAGAGGTGCCTCGAAATACAGGGATTTCAAACTTGATTCCTTTCATTTCCTGATGTTGCCCACGATCCCGGTTGTTCTGATTGGTCCTTGGATTGGGCCTGTCAATTCTTGGTCCTGCATGAGAATCATTGAAGTCATCAGATTCATCATCGCCAAATTCATCATTATTTATTTCATTATCATTATCATTCAAATTTTGTGCGAGTGGTGCTCGTGGGTATCGCGGGTTTCGTGGAACGGGTGGCACGCGTTTGGCTTGTTGTTCCAAAATTTGTTGGCGCTCGCGTGCAACGACCATTTGCCGTGGCCCCATTTGCCTATTTAGTGGAGGATTGAACTCAACCCGTTGCCGATGTGCTATAGCAGCCTCGGCGTCCGCCATATCCCGTGGATTAATGCCTGTAGCACCTACACCACTAGGACCTGCGCCACTGGCCCCTACACCACTGGCTCCACTTGGTGGACTAGCATGGACAGTTCCTGGCATGGTCTGGGGAGTTCCTTTGTCATATTCTTGCTGCAGTCTTAGTTTCACTGCCCTGAAGGTTTCGGCTCGAACGGCTGCGGCATGTCGAGCCAGTTCTCCGCTTAATCCTCCTTCAACTGCCTCCAATCGTTGACCGTTTTCAGAGAATTGTCCATTTAATCCACTCATCTGTTCTGCCAAATCCTTTACTTGGGCAGTGATATCCCTGGTGGATCGACTGTTCTCGGCCACAATGGCCATAAGCTCTCGCACAGTGGGCTCGGTATTACCTGCCATAATATTATATCAATACAAGATGAAAGTATTATAGATATAAGATGGTTAGAAAAGATTTTCTGGGCCTCTCGGTGTATCACTCTCACAATCGATCACAGTCCAATGATGTAACTCTAGGTTAATCCACAATTCGGAGAATGCAAACAGAAATGGCCACAAATTAGGAAATGGCACGAGTGAGTGAGGACTGAACTTATGGGACGCGCAATACACGGACAGTGTGTAACTGCTCGACTCAATTCAAGGAATAGGCTTTATGCTGGTATGCAATGTGATGCAATCAGTTCAAGTTCAAAACCTTAAATGAGCAATTGTCACACTAAACAATATTTTTTAGTCCCGATTTAAAAGTGTAAAAGAAACCTCACAGAAGAGAACACTCGGATAACCCTGTTACTCAATTGGCTTCAAGGGCTAGGGTTTCACAAAAGTGCCAGTCCAATACCCACCTTATTGCAATACTGCTCAAGTGGTTTCAAGGGCTAGGTTTCACTAATGTGCCAGTCCAATATATCCAATTTATTATAGCACACTCAAAAATATCATGCACGCGGGTCCCACTGATATGAAAATATGCCCGAAATTTGAATTTGGAGGGCTGGTGTCAAGACGATGTCGTTGGGAACTGGAGTGGACCCCACGTGGCACGTGCTGAAAATTCCGCAAAAATTCAACCTGTTACGACGCTAGGCACTGGTTACGTCGCTAGGCGTGTATTGCATCGTAGAGGGATAGCGTCGTGCAGCCTTGTTTCTGATCCTTGGTGATCTACGACGCTAGACCATGGACGTCGACGAGCGAGTTCAGCGTCGTAGGTGTAACGTCGTAGGAGCCTTAGACAATTTCTGCTTGAGGACGACTCCAAACTGAGGGTACGATGCTATGCTTGGGGTACGACGCTACACTAGTTCTACGTCGTAGTGGATAGCGTTGTACTTGCTGGAACTTGTTCTTTTTCCCGAATCCTTCTTACGACGTCAATTGAGTACGACGCTAGACTTGGTCTGCGTCGTTAATATGGATAGCGTCGTAGAAGACCTTCAGCGTCGTAAGATGCTCTCTTTGACTTGATTTTCTCTCTCTTCGGGGAATTTAATGCAGGGTGTACTAAGACCTTGTCTTATACAATATCTCCTTCTCAAGTAATTAAAACCCCATAAAGCATATACATATTTTGTCCCCCTTAGTACATAAACATCTTATGTAAGCAAACAACATGGATCGAAAATTACATACCAAGAACAATTTGAATCTTGCCAAGAACACTTTGAATGTGGGTATGAACACCAAGAGCATTCAACACACAAACTCACTCCCAAACCCGAACAACCCCACTGTTTGTGATCTAAAATGCTCAAATAATGATTCAAACAAGATCAAAATCACAAACACATGCAAATGAAGGTGATGAACAGTAGCATGCACCACAAATATGAAAATGTTCGAAAATTTTTGAATATGAACACCGAAAGCTTCAAATGCTCATAACTTGGGCATCCGATGTCCGCTTTCAACAATCCACATATGAAAATGCATGTACTTGATGAGAGCTACAAGATGGTGTCAGATTTCGGAAAGGACGAGAAATGGGAAGGTCGAAATCTGGACATAATAGTATTTTTAGGGTTTTTGGATTTTTATAGTATTTTGAAAATGGAGAAGGTGAAAAACACAATAAGATCCAACTGATGGCTCTGATACCAAATCTATATAAGACTGTCGTAGCCCAAGATCTTGGTTGGATACAATATTGTGGTCGAAAAGTTGCCAAGTGACCTATGCGGCCAAATGGTGAGTTGTTTATGGCTTTTATGTTTTAGTTGCCAAAGGCAAGTGTTGCCTTTGGTGAAAATAAAACAAAACAGGAAAATAAGAAGGAAGAAGAAAGGATATGGAAGCAAGATTCACAAAAATGGAGTCTAGGAGAAGCAATCAAAACAAATGATGTTTTGACCTCAACTCAAGCTAGCATCCAAATCCTTGAATCAATGACCATTTTGGATAGCTCCAAATCCGAAAATGGTGGGTGTTTCCTAGACAAACAACCAAAGGTATTGTGGCAACCCTAGGGTTAGACACAATTGTGATCTTTTGCAATTTTCAAATAAGAGAAGTGTTCTCAAGATTTTCAATTCAACAAAAGATGCTAAATATTGTTTGAGGAGGCCATATATATAGGCATCCACATTACAAGGGCAAAATAGGCATAAAAGATACATCAAAACCCTAGAAAAGCACAAAAATGGGCATCCGGATACTGTTACGACGCAACACTGTGTTACGATGCAAGACGAGATGGCGTCGTAGGGACCTTGGTGCAGCTTCTGGAGGTTAGACGACGCTGTCCTAAGGACGACGCTAGATAGGTTCGGCGACTAGAGGATAGCGTCATAGTTGGTGCTCGGCGTCGTACTTCGGCTTGCGTCGTAGAGGGATTCGGTGTCGTAGCAGCTTGGCGTCGTAGGGGTATAGGGTCGTACCCCTTGAATTTCAACAAGTCCTGCCCGGGCCCACCATGGTTGTTTAAATTATTACATGCCATTGTTTAAACTGAATTAACAAAATAACAGTTTCTACTCCTCTGATTTTTGACTGGTCTCCGGCCGACGACGACGGCGGCGCCGACCAAACTCCAGCCAAGTTCCGACCAACTTCCGGCAAGTTCCGATCAAGCTCCGGCGACCTCCAGCGATGCTCCGGCGGTGTTCCGGCGACTGTCCGGTGGCTCTCCGGCGGCGGCGTTGACTATACTCCTTCTTCAATGTAGAATTGGAGAGCCCATGCATGGCATGTACGGGCGATCCCCAATTTCCTCCAATTGGATAAGAATTAATGCTTCCGGACTGCTTCCCTCTTCTCTATTGATGTCGGCTTGAAACTCCACGGTTCTGAGAGGACTGGCAATTTTGTCTGTGAACTTTTTAGCCCTGCTTCGGGAGCATGGTCCTTCTGGTATCATTGTCGCAGTCGATCTGGCTGCCACGCCACATGTCATGGGGAAACTCAACTCTTAAGTATTCCTCAGCCTCGACTTGAGTCATGAGCCGGTTTTGTACTTGATTTCTTCTCAATACATTCCGATGTGTATGCCTTATGAATTAAGTAACTTGATTCCTCATGACATGGATTCTGTACAGGCCTTTTGGTCGTTGCTCCGAGAGATGAGTCGGCTTGTAAACATCTTCCAAAAATATTGTGTCAAAATGGTCATCCTCTGGCAGCACAAGACCTTTTTCTAACACTGGCTCTGTAATATCTTTCTTTCCCGCACCCCAGAGCACCATGAGATCGTGCCATTGTTGCCTGAATTCTTTAGCTGTGTCTATCATAACCTTAATTAGGGGAGGCTGATTTTCTTCTTTGGAAGCCATGGCCTGTTTGATGACATGGTCCAGATTGTGGCTTAGTTCCCGATGTCTCTTTCTTGCTTGCCGGGTAAGCCATCGCTGTTCCACTACCCCTTTGTTTTCCAGCAGATGGGGGTTGTACATGAATGGAAGAGCTTCATGTACCATGAAAATTCCTTTATGCACCATTCGGCTCAGGTTGGGTGTCCTTTCTGTGAACTGTTTCTTGACTTTCTCATCAATCTTGGTAGGCACTATTATGATATCGAATTCCATACAAGCCGAATCTCCCGTCTTACTCTCTTGGTGTTTGTCCCATCTGGCCATATATTCGTTGAATCTTCTGATTATTCTTTCTGATGAACATCTTCTAGTACTTTCATATTGACACAGGACTCCTCTATCTGACGCTCCTAAAACTTCATCAGGCAGTGGTAGTAATCCCTTGCAAACCCCAACTCCTTATAATTTCTCTCCTTCGGCTTAATATTCTTGTTCCAGCCCTTTTTCAACTGAAAGCTCACCTCAGTCTTGGCCATAATTGTCAAATTCAACTCCGATTCTAATGCCTTTCTATATTCATTGATCTTAATTCTGAATAGCGAAGCCTCTATGAAGGCCTGATCCTGCGTGCAACTCGGCAAACGAGCCCCAGATTCAACCACTATTTTGACCCTGAAAAATATGGAAGTATTAAATCCCTTTGTTTGAAATATTTTTATAAATTTTTAAGTTTAAAATCAACATCCTCACATTTTGAGCTAAGCTCTAAATGTGAGTTTATTGAATTTTAGACTTGAAATTTATTCTAAAGCAAAGATAAATTTTTCTTTTTACAAGTTTTTTGAGAATTTATCAAAACAAGAGTTTATTACAAGAAGTAGGGGTTATTAGGCCCCAAAATATTTTTGAATGGACTATTGAGTCCAAGTAATAAAATAAAACTGGTCACTGGAACAAAGATATTTTTTAAAGGTCCATTCGGCCCAAAATTGCTTTTTCTCATTTTATTAAACAATCCCGGAGTGATTGTTGAATGTGCAATGGAATGGAAAGGAACGTGGATCGAGATGTTGGAATGGGGCACGGTTGCTCGAGTCTGCTCGATTTGGGCTGCATGAGATGGTTGGACAGAGTGAAATATTCACACAAACAAACAAAACCCATTCTTTTTTTCCGGGAAAAGGGAGGGCCGAAGCCGATTTTATAACGAGATATGCTCAAAAAGATACAAGCGAAAAAGACTCAGGCAAGAGCCCAAACAGACAAAGGAAGACCACCAAAAGAGATAGTCCAACCAGCCCAGCTAGAAAGGCCCAGGATCAGGCCCATCACAACAGCAAACAAGCCCAGGCCAAAACAAGAGGCCCAAATAAAGACCAAATACAGAGGTTACGAACTGATACCAAAGCAGTAGTGGAAGAGAAATCCCAGAGCACAAATACCCCAGAATCAGCAGCGGTGGAACGGTGAACTGAAACCTAAAGCCGAATTGCCTCCAAATCAGCAGCAGCGGCGGAATGGCACAAAGCCAAAGGCGTCTACAACATCAGATTAATATACAGAGACCACGAGTAGTACTACCGGCCGAAGATCCCTTCCAACACACTCTGCTACGCTGAAGTGGTATTACTGCAGCTAATGTCTTCAACTCCCCTATAGTATAGCGCTATTCCCACTCCTCAGGGGGGCGGGCTGGATGCTCGGTCCCTCGGTTCCTCTAGCGGATTGCCTAAAGGGCGTGGGTTGAGGTCAGGAGGTCTTCCCCGCGCACCTCCTGTTCCCTTGGCACGTTTACGAACTTGGGTGGATGGATCTATCACTCTCACTACTGTATGATGCTCCTGGGGAAGTGAAGATGAAAGCTTTTTCGCCCAGGCACCTGAAGTTTGACGAATCCATGGAGAATGATACTCGGACTCATTAGGGCCGTCCAGTGAGGGACTCCGGCTGCAATTGGGAGTGGTGTAAGTAGGAGTTAAGTGTTGAAAACAGGATGGACCAATAGCAGTGGCTGGCGGACCCGAGGATGAAGGGTTGTGCGAATTGGAAGTTTGTGATGGAGTTCTCCGCTCCTGTGGGCTTGCTGCTCCCTTGGGTGGGGATGGTGAACGCCGGGAAAGGCTGCGGGGTGGCCGTTGTTGTTGACTGTTGATATCGTGAGTGCGCAAGGATTGGGGGGAAGTCTGATCAGAAGCCCTGGGAGGGGGTAAGTTGGTGTCCGCATTATCTTGATCTTCCATGAGAACATCGAAACTATTTCGATTGGAAATATTAGAAGGTCGTCCATTCTCCGATGATTGTTGATGCTGACGTTTGGACTGCACTAACATCCAAGGGCCAAAGCCTGATCAATCATGTTCGACTGTGTTCTTGTTAGGCTCATCAGGCGGCGGGTTGGCCGGATTAGGATTCTGAACAGCACGATTCGGGCAAGCAGTTTGGACATTACCAAGGCGTCCACAGCTAAAGTACACCTGCTTTATGCTTTCATATTCAAGGTTAACGATCTCATCTTCTAAAATAATTGGGACTTTAATGGTTTTTCCAGTTCAATCCTTATTGCTAGGCGTGCATATCTACCGCGGGAGTTGTCATTAGTGCTAAAATCAATGCTGAGCACATGCCCTATGGATTCACACACCCGAAGAGATATTGTCGGTTAAATAGAAACACCGGGATCTTGGGAATTCTTACCCACACTACCATTGTCTTGACTTCATTCTTGGCCGGATTGAATTTCTTCTCCCACGCTTGGACGTGAAGGTAGTTCCCGGCGACCATCCATGGGCCACCAGTGATTGCGTGCAGTGTGTCAGCTTCTTTGAGGAATCGCAGGATAAAATATCCATTGTCGACGTCGATCAGAGGCAACGGGGCAGCGGTTGGCCAGAGACGATCCATTCGAGCCTTCAAGACTCGATAAGGCACATTCCTTCCTATAACCTTGAGGACGACAGCGTACTTCCATGGACGTAGGAGTGACTCCTTGAACGCCTTGGAGAGTTGGAACCGTGTTATGCCATTCACCTCAGATTGGATTATATCATCTGGATCCCCAAAGTCATCGTTTGTGAGATCCTCCGCCGGGACATGAATAAAACCAGCCCCACGACGAGCTGCGGCACTATAGGATTGTCTCTGTCTCTTGTTTGATCTAGTATCCATCGGATCCGGTGGCTCGCCGCCATGATCCGCCATTTCCGAATCGCTCATGGTGGAGTCACGGTGATGGGATCTTGGAGAGTTCTTGAAAAACTGAAAAGAGGTTCGTTTTCCCAGTTATGGTTAACCAAACCCATTTTTAATTTTTAATAAAAGTTGACTATTTTATTTAATAAAAGTGGGGTTTGAGTGGTCCCCAATTTGGATTTTTCAAAGTAATAGCAGTCCACATGAGGAAAACGACTGTTATTTATTATTGAAGTTTTGTGCTCCTTTGCGAGCAAAAACAGTTTGGTCAACTAAAAATCCTACCAACTTTATGTCATTTTCAAAATTGCTTTTCTGAAAAAGAATTGCAGCTATTTTGTTTGTTTGCACATGTTTGCCAAATACAAACATACACCAACTCTTTACACTCCCAAACAAACAGCAAAACAGAAACACACAACCAGAATCATTTAATGCCTTACACATTCACAGTGGCATACAAAAGACTCTCTATGCAAACACAACTCATCAAACATTACTACAGATCATGCCTCAAACATGGTTCAAACAAAAATTTCAACTGATCAATCATGCTTATAAACACCAAATCATGAACAGGAACCAATAACACCATGATACTCACAAGGTACCCCAATGTTCATCAGTCCATCCTTTTTAAGTTTCAGAATTTCATACTTAGGAATTTCACTGATTTCTCAAATAAAAATCTAGAGATATTCACAAAAACAACAGAAGGACAGGATGTGGACAGAAACAGAGTAAAAGAGGCACAAACCAGTGAACCTTAAAGAAAAACTCAAACCCTAACAATGGCGGCTGGCCCTAATCCTAGTAGCAGCACCATTGTTTTTCCCACACCCAATCCCCAAAATCAGAGCATTAACCGAATTTCAAATACCTCAATTCATCCGAAATAGCAATCAAAATCCCCAAACCCAAACCCAGTTGTATTCGGCTAACAACACATTTTCGCATAAATCTCGTGCACACTATTACAGCAACAAGAATGCACAAAAACCGAACGAATGGAGAGGGAAAGGAGGGAACTGATCTCCATTACTGATTTTGCAAAACCAACACAAAAAATCCCACAAGTTGCGAACACAGGGTTTTAGAAAACATGATAATCGGAGTGGGGAACGACGCTTACCATGGCTTTTCGGCTTTGGAAGATGAAGACGACGCCATAGGATGATTTCGCGAGATTTTGGCAGGGTTTCCTCTTGATTTGGGTGGAATAATTATGAAGAACAGTGTGTTCTATCGTGCGAGGGTTCGGGGAAAATGTTTGAATGGCTAAGTGTTGGAGTGGATTGGGGAAGAAGAAAGAATGGGGATATTTATAAGGGTGAGATTAAGGGTTACGACGCTATCCTTGACCTACGACGCTAGTCTAGCGTCGCAGGCTGGGGTTGGCGTCGTAGAAGGAATAAGGGTTGTGGGTACGACGCTGACCTAGGTTGGCGTCGTACTTTAGGGACCATGTCGTAAAAGAGATAAAAGGTGCTAAGAGAGAGTACGACGCTAGCCTTACTTACGACTCTAGCCTAGGTTAGCGTCGTAGTAGAGGTTGGCGTCGTAACTGATTTAAGTGGAGTGATAAGGAGCCCACGACGTGATCCTTTCCTTACGACGTGAGCCTAGGCTTGCGTCGTAGATATGGATAGCGTCGTAAGGGAATTTTTGAGTATGACGTTAGCCTGGGTTACGACGTGAGACATGGCTCACGTCTTCCTTTTCGGCGGGATTTTGCCAACGTCGTAATTTCAAAATTCGAAAGCAAAGCAGACTGGGCCCGGGTAGGTAAAATTGGGCCTCAGTTGGATTTATTCATTTTGGACTTCGTAAAATTTTTTTCCAAAACATTTTCGAGTATAAAGATTTATTGGGCTGGAATTTAATGAAATCTATTTGCATAAAATAGGTTGGATCAATTCTACTTATTTGTAAAAATTATTCTGGATTTTGAATTGCTTTAAATTCCGAGAATATTTTCTTAAATTCATGGAATTAATCCAACCGGGAACCTGGCTTTTCTGCTTTCTTTTCTCCTCTTTCTTTTTGGTGGTTCCGGAATTCCTGCAAGACAGATAAATTGACCTTATTAGATTTTCTCCAAATATCAACATCCTCACATTTAGAGTCTTAATACTCTAAATGTTTAATTGATTTTTGAACATTTTCTGTTTTTGAAGTGAAAATAATACATATATATATCCAAAATGAAATTTTTATAATTTTATTGTTGTTTGTTTAAATATAAGCCGGGTCTGCCACTGTCTGGCTTTCTTTTTCGGGATCGAACAATCCGATATATTTCTTCAGCATGTGTCCATTCACCATTATATCCCCCTTGTCAGTTCGGATCCTGAGTGCACCGTTTTTGAATACTTTCAGCACTTCATATGGCCCTTCCCATCTGGATCTCAGCTTTCCGGGGAACAGCTTCAACCTAGAATTAATCAGTAGAATGTTTTGGCCAATATAAAAATGCTTGGATTTGATCCGGCGATCGTGCAACTTCTGGGTCCGCTCTTTATAAATCCGAGAGCTTACATAAGATTGCGCTTGTATTTCCTCAATTTCATTGAGGTCCAACTTGCGTTTGCTCTGAGCAACTTTTGGATAAAAATTAAGTGTTTTAACGGCCCAATAAGCTTTATGCTCTAACTCTACGGGCAAATGACAGGCTTTTCCGAAGATAAGTCTGTACGGAGACATCCCAATGGGAGTCTTATATGCAGTGCGGTATGCCCATAGAGCATCATTGAGCTTACGTGACTAATCCTTACGGGTTCTCCCAACAGTGGCTTCGAGTATATGTTTGATCTCGCGATTTGATACCTCGACTCTACCAATGGTTTGGGGATGATAAGGCGTGACTATCTTATGGAGGATTCCAGTTTTACTCATTAAGTTCTCAAAGGATTTATTAACAAAGTGTGTTCCTCCATCAGATATTATCACCCTAGGTATGCCAAATATGTTGAAAATGTTGTTCTTGATGAACTTGATAACTTGGCTACCATCATTGGTTGGTAATGCGACAGCCTCAACCCATTTGGACACGTAATCGACAGCTACCAAGATATACTGGTTTCCATGAAGTCAATACCCCAGGCATCAAAAATCTCAAGAGTGAGAATTCCTTGCTGAGGCATCTCAGCGTTTTTGCACTATTTTTCCAAGAATTCGAAAATATGTCAACACGAAATCTTTACCGGCGCAGCATTTCTGCACTATTTTTCCGAACCCTTAAAAGTCTTCAAATGAGAAAACTTAAAACAAGAAAAACGCTCCTAAAGCTTAGATCTATCTCCTGTAAAATTTTCAGAATTTTTAGTGGCATTTTGTATCTGAAATCGACCAGGAACCGAACTGTTTTAATTCGAATCTTGAAATTCTTGACAGAATATAGGTCCGAACTTGTAGACGTTTTTGACATTAGTTCTAAGCGGATACAGATCTTTGGCCGAACATGAAAGTTGTAGATAATTGTCTTAGGAAGATCTCTGTAAAATTTCATCAAATTTTGAGTTCATTTGCTATGGAAGATCTTGAAATTTGAAACTGTTGTGTTGGAAATTCGGACAGATTATCATACTGATAAAGATCGACATTTTTCTATTACTTCCGTATCTCGGATCGAAAAACTTAAAACACGAAACTTGTTCATCTCTGTGTTTTCGAGTCACTGGTAAAACTTTGGAATTTTCGGACTTGAATCTGATTTTTAATGAATTTTAGAGTAAACAGTGATTTACCGGAGTCAAATCTTGATATCTTGTTGAAACGGTGAAATTAGCCTTTAAGGTTAAAACGAGTCGAAATATCTTCTTAAATAAATTAAGTGACATCAGAATTTTGGAAATAAATCCCCTTACAAACTTGATCAATTAAAATTAGGGGTGAGTGCTCTGCAGGGTGCCCCCTAACTATTCACTTCGTGCCTTTATGGACGATGGTGACCCCGCGCGAAAATTACATAGCCAAAACGGCATGAAAAAAGGGCCTACACTCTCGTGAATATCCATTTGCGTTTTCCGAGGCTCCGGAGTGGTACTGGGTATGGCGGATACGGCTGCGGCCGCCGGGCTACCGGCTAAATTGGACGAGATTGCAATGCAATCGTGAAATACTTGAAATTCTTAAATCTTGGGTGTAAGGGGGAATTTAATTAATTTATTTATTTTTATTGTCCATTTAAATTACTTAAATGCTTTATTTAAATTAAATTATGGTCTTTTTTCAAATCGAGTGAAATGTGTTGTTAAATAGAACCATGAATTAAATTGTGCAAATCGGTTAGTTAGTTGAATTAAATTAAATTATATGTGATTTATTATTATCATGTTTTCATTAAATGTTAAATTAATGGGTTTTAAACCCTACGATCATGTCTGTGTTAACTTACTCAGCAAGTTGTGCTGACCAAACCATTTATTTCATTTTTCCTACAGAGTATGTGGAATGAACATGAGTACGCACATGCATGGGATTTTGGGAACATTATTTATAAATTCTTGCATTAGACTATAGTATAAACAGGCCTGTTTAACCCGTGTTTTGGTCATGTTGGCCCTATTTACATTTCCGCTGCAAAACTTATACTGAGATATTGTTTTTCAGCTGCATTATGATATTATTTTCGAACTTATATTGTATGGGCTGTTTTTAAATATTTTTAAATTCTGCAATACATAGCCTTCTCCTCGTTCCCGGTTGAGGTGCTGGCTGACTTTCAGGTGTGACAACAGTATTAGATCTCTGCTCGGGCGGGATGGTTGCAGCAGTGGTGGCAGGTGCTGCAGCAGGTGTTGTCATTTCAGTCTGAGCTGGCTGTACTGGAGTCCGGACTGCTTCTTGTTGCACCACTAGCTCGGACGTAGCAACTTCTTGCACTTCAGTCTGCCCTTTTGGCGGTAAAGCCGAAGCTTGTACTGCTGGTTGGGTAGGCTGTGGGTTGGCCTCAGGAGGGGTGGAAAAATAGGCATCAATCTCAGCATCTGGGTCCTCCGGATCTTCCTGGGCTTCTTGAGTTCCAAACAATTTGTGTGCAAATCTCAGATAATCGTGCACGAATGTCTGACTTGTTACCCGGACCAGTTTGAATTCCCAAGCCTCCTTAATCCGTGTGCAAAACAGGCTCCTGATTTTGTGGTTATAGTGCATGACCTTCGTTTTATTTCCCTCCTTCCCATACCTCAAGGCTTCTCTATCCATTTCCATGAGGAGTTCAAGATATGAAGTTCTATATTGCTCCATCATGGTGTTGATCATGTCTCTTTCTAGCTCTTCTGTCACATAAGTCATTATCTGTGCTTTGTCAAACGTCAGATATTCCTTTGCCTCAACCTCGGTCATTAATCTGAGTTGCACCTTCTTCTTGGTCAACACTGACCAATTGTGGTGCTGCACCTCATAAAGGGCTTTTTCCCTTAGTTCTCTGATGTGCTCGGGAAATCCAGGGTCCACCTCAGTTCCCTTCTCCATTGGTCTTGTCTGGCCGAACCACTTGTTTATGAAAATCGTCTCAAAATTATCCTCATCTAGCAAGGTCAATCCTTTATCCAATCTTTCTTGTGTTATGAAACCTTTGCCCTGTCCCCACAGACGTGCCATCTCGTGCCATTCCATCCGAGCTGCATTGATTTCTTCTCTAAACTTGTTTATCATGGTGGAGTTCCTTTCTGTGTTGAACTCCTCGATTCTCCTCAGTTTGTGGCGCAGGTTGTAACTCATCTCTCGGTGTCTTAGCTTAGCCTGCCTGGTTACCCATCTCAGCTCTTCTCTTCCCATGTTGTCAAATAATCGCGGGTTCCAAATGCAAGGGAAGGCTTCATGCATTGAGATGGCTCCCTTTGCCAGTATCTGGCTCACCGGTAAAGGTCTTTCCACGAATTGCAATCGCACTTGTGGGTCTATGGGCTGGTCGGGAATGAGTATATCATAGTTCGAGATATCGATTCCCACTGTTCCATCTTCTAGATGACGTTGCCAGACAGCTGTGTGTATGTGGAACTTCAGTGTGATTCTTTCCAAATGCACTTCGGGTGTCATTATGGAATCATGCGGGGCATGGTCTGTCATTAGTTCCCAAAACTTCAGCATGTGATGGGAGAAATCCCTTTCTATGTTCGTCAGGGCGGTTATTCTATCTGCAGGAGGGATTTTTACGTCCCATCCGGGCCTCAATGATAGCTCAGCTTCAGTGCCTGGTCCAATGGAACACCGTACACGCTTATCAGAGCCTCCCAGAGCTTCTTAATCTGAGTCCTGTTTGCAGATGCTTCTACTGCTGCCTGATGCAGGGTGCAATCGGGCAATCCAATAGCTGACTTAATCACTAGTTCATTCCTGA
Organism: Hygrophila difformis; assembly: GCA_030278955.1. NCBI lineage: Eukaryota > Viridiplantae > Streptophyta > Magnoliopsida > Lamiales > Acanthaceae > Hygrophila > Hygrophila difformis. The sequence continues at coordinate 50,610,448 of JAOANR010000008.1, forward strand.
AAAATATAGAAAGTATTAATTCCAATCAAGTTTTTATATATTTTTGAAAAATTGAGTTTCAAACCAAAAACCAACATCCTCACATTTTGAGCTTTGCTCGAAATGTGATTTATTTGATTAGTACTCAAAACATTATCAGAAGGCATATGCCATTAATTAATTTAAAAAGGGTCTAAGTCATTGGACTTAGAGAATTTTTTGGTGGGCTATTGGGCCCAAAAATTTGCTTTTCCAATTTTATTAAACAAGCTCGAGGCACTTGTTGAGAATGGAATGAAATGACGATGATAGAATGGATAGCTCGAAAATGGAATGTGCAATGGAGGCGTGGCGGGATGGATTTGCTATTTCCAGATTGCTTGGACTGTCTTTGGACAGTTAAAACGTTTCAAGAAAATTGCAAACACTATTTTTAATTTTTTAAAAGGTTGACTTGATTTTATTTAATGAAAAGTGGGATGTGTGTGGTCCCATTTGTGGATTTTGTAAAAAGATAGCAGTTGAGGTGGCAAAAATACTGCTACTTAACTCACACTTTTTAGTTCCATTGGGAACAAAAACAACTTGTCAACCAAAATTCCTAATACTATTTTTGTCTTTTTGTGAAAAAGTGATTTGCAAAGGGGATTGGGTGTGCACTGGGACTACCAAAAACATAACAAACATTCACTTTTTCATATCTGCAGCATACATACGCAGTCATGCCAAACAGAGAAAAAATATTAAATGTCAAACTGGCATGCAATATTCATGAACATAGTGAGGCAAAAACACAAGATCATACTCTCATCATACTCTCATACTGGCTAAAACATGGAATCCAACATAGTCTCATGCTTCTCAGTGCACAAAAATATGATTAACACAGCAACAGCATCAACATATTCAAAAATACCCAAATGCTCATTGCCTTCTTAATCTATGCTTCAAACATTTTTAGATCCTAGGGCAGAATCATGAGGCACTTCTCAGTATCTTATCAACGCAATAAAACAATTAAAGGGACATCCCAAGGACCCTAAAAAGTTCTAAGATCCAACAATGGCGAAAAACAGCCCCTGTTTGGAACCCTAATTCTGTCACTGTGTTCTCTGAGTCACAATCAAACAGCAAAATAGATCCTCCTAAATATGCTTCACTAAATCTCAACCCTCAAAAACATTTATCCATCACACTCCCCCTTCTCTAAATCATGCTCGGCCAAACCCACATCAAAACATATTCTCAAGTGCAACCTACCCACAGCAAGACAAGCCTAAAATCGAACTAAAATCAAAGGAAACAAACGCAAAGCGGTACTATTTACGCATTTTGAGGTTGAAACCAGAGAATCGCAAAAACAGGGGCTTGAGAGTGCGCGAGAATCGAGTGGGGGAATGCTTACCATGGTTCAGTCTTCTTCGGGGATGAGGATGAGGGTTCCATGGTGTCAATCGGGCAGAGTTTCCCCTGAGAATGGTCGGGTTTGCGAAGGAACACGGTGGTGTTCGTTCGAAAATGGCAGTTTCGCGTACGAGAAGTTTTTCCGAAAATTTCTAAGTGTGGGATGCGTAGGGAAGAAGAGGGAGATGGAGAGGTTTAAATACTAATGGGCCGGTCGCGGAACCCTAGCCCAGAGTCGCGGAACAGGATTACGCGACCAGGCTCGGCGACATCAGAGGGGTCGCGGAATATGGGACTTTGTCGCGGAGTCATGCACCGCGACAGAGTGTACCACGACAAAATGGCAAGGAAGAATGGGGTGAGTAAAATTTTGTCGCGGAATTGCAGGAGTTTTGTCGCGATGTAGTGCTCCGCGACAAAGTGTTCCGCGACAAAGACAAACAGAGTTCAGGGATGAGTAAAATTTTGTCGCGGAATTGCACTTGGTCGCGATGCCCAGCATCGCGACAAAATGGTTACTCCGCGACAAAGACAAACAGGGTTTGTTGATAAGGGAAGACTTTGTCGCGGAGTTGCACTTGGTCGCGGAACGACGTTCCACGACAAAATGATCATTCCGCGACAAACTTTTTGAATTTTCAAATTTTCAACGGACTGGGCCCGAATGTGATGTTGGGCCTGCGTCCATTTTATTTGAGTTGGACCTAAATGAATTCAGTCCAAGTAAATTCAAATCATTGGGCCATTATTTAAAATAATCTACTTGCATAAAATTAGGTTGGGTTAGTTCCATTTATCTGCGAGATTTATTCCGGATCTTAAATTGCTTTAAATTCCGAAAATAATTTCTCAGATTTGTGGAATTTTCCCAACCAAGAACCTGGTTTTCCATGCTTTTTCTGCTCCTTCTTTTTGGGTGGTTCCGAATTTCCTGCAAGACAGATAAATACCCAATAGGTTAGGTTTTTCTCCTCAGATCAACATCCTCACATTTAGAGTCTTGGTACTCTAAATGTTCAATTAATTTTGAGGGTACTTTTTCTGTTTTGGATTAAATATATTACACTAAACTAAGCTGATCTAAGCTAATCTATGAGTAATCAGGAGTGTAATTCTCTTGATAAACGACGCTGCATCCTCCCCGGCAACGGCGCCATGAAACTTTTGACAAGTTTCGCTAACACGAGTATATTTTCATATAAAATATACCAGGATTAATCTTATTGAAAGGAAAGAGTTATGATTCACGGGAAGGGGTTTAGGGATATATCAAGATTGTTATTCTTTTTATTGCTCAAGTGTGGTGCTTTAATTTCAAATGGCGCTGTGGTCCTCTCTGTCATGAAACTGTTGACAAATCTCATGGTACAGCCGGGATAGGTTGACCTTCAGCCTGTCACACTTAGGGTCCCCGGCATATGTGCCATGATACTTCTCATCAATTCTTGCCATAAGATTCCCTGCCATGAAACTTTTGACAGATTTCCACAACATGAGTATTTTCCAAAAAATCATGATCCTGGTTCAGATTTTATTTAATGAAACCAATTTATGATGGCGGAGTTGTGATTAGGGATATATTTATAGGTTGTCATGTTTTTATTGCTCGTGTTAAGAAACTCTGCCCCCGAAAGCGCACGGTGTCAAAAATTGCAGTAATTTATAGTAAGACCAGATCGTTCACTGGAGGATGTGCGATAGAAGCAGAGCCCACGTCGTTTACTAAGATTTTCCACTCGGTTACTCAATTCAAGTGTGTGTTTTGGATTACCAACTACTTGACATAATTTAAACTAAGCTATGAAAGCAATTAAAATAAAGCAGATAAAATTATTCTAGTAAGCGAATTAAATTTAATCTAAGAAAGCAATAATTATTCTAGGAAAGTGGTAAAAATTATCTAAGAAAACAGATTTAAATGAGACAGAAGGGACAGGAAGAAAATAATAAAGGTTGGACAAGATTCAGATGAAACACAGTTAAACTTCCATTTTAATACACAGATCTTTGTTTGGGATAATCCGTCAGTTAGCTAATTCTCATGCTCTCTATACCATGTTCCCTTTAACAGACAGGTACTTACAGTAAGAGTTTACATGCTCTTAAGGCAACAAATTCTAAGATACCACAGACTCACATCTGCTCCCGTCAGAGCGTGTCATTTATCTGTGGTGGACAAGCAACACCTGACAAATCATTTATTGAAGTGTCAAGTACTGCTATCATTCCCCCATGTCACACCCGAAGATTCTAATCAAGCCCTGAACTATCCCTTAACTCTCAGTCCTAGTAGCAGTTACACAACTCTCAATACAACCGAGTGACCTCTAACGAAAGCATTTAAAAGAAAGCGGTAAAGAAAGCATTTAAAATCCTATCACTCGGAGGTTTTTGAAAGTCTGCCCTGGTAGTAAAAGAAAGCCCCCAGTCAGAATGACCGGATGTGGATTAAGAATTCCCGGATCTCGATGAACCGCTCGCAGTGTTCACTTCTCGTCGGGTGGTTATGAGATACAAACTAATGAAACGAACTAATAATTTAGTTCGTTCCGGATGCACTCACTCAGGACTCAAAAATAGGCTTTGGCAGAAGAGGATAGCAGTTGAAAGAATACTCAACCCTACCTTAGAAAATGACCAAGGCCCGAATGTTGCTCCTCTAGTATTATCTGTCACACCTTATCGGAATCCAAGTGGAATCTGACCCAGTGCAATATTTAATACAAGATTTCCAACAAACAGCAATTTTGGAAAATAATAGATGTCTGAAAATCATTCCCTATCAGGTACTAGACTCTCAATTAAAACACAGATCCTTTCAGTCTAGGTGAGACCTAATCGCTGACTCTGCTTCTAATTTCCCAAAATCAACCCCCGGTCGGATCTAAATCAGTCATAACTGTGGAATTTATCCCTTACTCAGATCCGGATTTTACAAATGGATTTTTGTTGGAAATTTAATATGAAACATCTGATTATAAAAATCAAGTCTTCTATGTCCAAGGGAAGGATCCCAAAATACTATTGACCACAATATTTTCATAATATTATCATGCATAATTTTATAAAGAAGTGTAAAATTAAATAACCCAAAATATAAGGTGGGTTTAGACAGAAGCTGACACACAGAGATGAAATAGCCGGGGATGAGAAGAATTTATTTTGGCTAAAAAGATGACAAGAATAGTCAAGATAGTCCGGACTGCAAACATCTGCTATCTAGGTCCTGACTATTCCAGGTGGAATGATTTTAGGCAGCAGAAGATCTTAACGACAGTGATCGCTATCATCAAGACCCCTACTATCTGTGAAATAAGAGAAAAACCTACATGGTTTCTTACTGTTACACTATTCAAGCAATGTTGATCGACATCATTTGATAATATTACAGCTCGAAATTCAGGTTTGAAATTAAGATAGAGAAAAGAAAGCTGTATCCGGATAGGAGTCAACTGAGCAGCTGTTATAATCCCAGATGGACGAACCGCCAAGGCTTCCACCGACCACTATTCGGACCATGCAAAATAACATTTAATAATTAATATACAGACAATGAGCTAGTTATCCGTGTGGGAATACCCGCCAACATTAATCCGATATATTCCTTATTAGTTGTTTCACACATCACGGAAAAGACAAAATAAATAAAAGAAAAATATTTTTGGGTCATCTTGCATGAGAGACATTGGTTTCTCATGCAAGGTATGGAAGTGATTCCATAATTACTCCCCATGTCTAAATAATCACTCATTCCATAATTAATTAATTACAGTCCGGATTATGTGCTTAGATCATGAGAGTCTAATTACTTGTAGAAGAGTCTTTTAGTGGAATTGAACTAAATTCTTCATATCAAAATGATCATGGGTTGAGATCATTGGATTTCAACCTCAAAATATTAATATAAAGGTTCAATTAATTAATGAGGAAGATGAAGCACAAAAATTGGCAGAAAGATGCCACTTTGTCGAGGAGTATAATTTGTGTCGCGGACCATGGGTCCGTGACAAGGGTTTCGCGACAAAGGGTGGGAAATGAGAGAAGTGGGATTTTGAAGGTTAGGGTTTGCTTTGTCGCTAAGCAAAAATTTTGTCGCGGAACATGGTTCCGCGACAAGGGGGCATAGCGACAAAAAGGTTGAAAATTGGACAAGGCATAATTCTTGTCGCGGAACAAGAGGTTTTGTCGCGGAACGTGGTTCCGCGACAAGGTTGCTTCGCGACAAAGCCCTTCCAGAATACAATCACAAGTATTTGGGTCCTTGGTCGCTAATCACGGATTTTGTCGCGGAACGTGGTTCCGCGACAAGAGTTGTTTCGCGACCAAGGGTTTTAAAATGTGGCTAACAAGTGTTCTTAGGCACCTTTGTCGCCAAAGCATCATTTTGTCGAGGAACGTGGTTCCGCGACAAGAGTTGTTCCGCGACAAAAGCGTGTCCAGGACACATGTCAGAAAAGTATAGTGGAACAGTGGCATGCATTGTGTGTGATCTCACCCATTTCAGATTCAAAAGGTAAACTGAGCTAAAAATAACAAAACAGAATTTAAATCTGGCTAGAACATGCTTGACATAATGAAAATAAAACAAACTTAAAACTTAAGAAACCCTATTCTAAGCTTGATCACCCAGAAGCATGCAACATTATCCAAAGAAAAGTCACCAAGCAGTGACATTAAAATACAAAATAAGGATCAAATGACCCAAAGAAAACGAAAGCAGTAAGATCCATGGGGTGTGAGACCCATTTCATGATTTTTGGGACACAAATGGAGAATGTTTTCCCATATTATTAAATGGTGTTGTTAATACCCATGATTTGGGTATTACAAACCCTTAAACAAAAGTTTAAAGCAAGAAACAAGATGTAAAAACTGGCTATCTAAACTAAAAAGCTATAATCTACATCTAACTAATGCATAAATTAAATAATACAAGAAAAACCTAACTAAACTACCCTAAACTAAACTAAACTACTGAGCTCCCAACTTGCCTTCAAGAGTGTATATTCTCTCTAAAAATTCTTCCAACCTCTAGCTCAAAGGAAACACCTCATATTTATAGAGGGGAAACCCTAAGCTCATGGGCCTTGATTTGAGCCCATTGTGTCTCAAGACATCACACACATCACAGCTTTGTCTCGGAGCACCAAGTTTGGTCGCGGAACACACTGCATGTGGCAAAGCTTCTCGACTGGGTCTTGTGTCTCTAAAAGTGCATCTTTGTCGCGGAATGGACCTTTGTCGCGGAATGGGGCATCACGACAAAGGTATCGCGACAAAGGGCTCTGGCTGGTCTTCTCCTTCATCTGAGCTTGCTTGGTCGCGGAACCCTCCTTTGTCGCGGAACCATGCATCGCGACAAAGGAGCTTCCGCGACAAAGGTGTTCCTGGGCCTGCTGGATTGGGCCAGATGGGCCGAAAATATTCTTTTTGTGGGCTTTTTCTCTCTTTTTTCCCATCTTTTTTATTCCTTTTTCTTTTCTTTTTTTTTCTCATATTTTTGGATTTTTCTAACATAAATATGTAATAAAATTACATATTTATGCCTTTTTCACACCAGCTTATTATTTTTACAATTATGCATAAATCAGTCCAATTCGTCTGCTTTCTTACTTAATGTAAGACCGGAATGCGATCAAATGCCCGTTTAAGACACGGAAATGGATTGAAAATAATGGTCATTTCTGGCCATTATCAACATCCTCACATTTAATACTGATCGTCCCCGAGCAGTCAGAGTCAATGTTTGTAAGAACACGGACTCTACATATTCAATTCATTTTCGTGGCTTCATAAATCACATCCTTTTTGGATTGGGATAAGACAATCAAAAACTACAAGTATTAAACTCCCTTGATTGCAGTGTTTAATAAAATGATACTTGCTCACTATACCGGGCCTACAAATCAAACATTATTATCAACCCTTCATGAATATCATGTTTGAAAGATGCAAAGATTAAGGATGAGAATTAGAGGATGACATGAACATTTTTAATGAAACAGAGCCTCACTTATAAGAGGATCGGAAAATTCACTCACTCTCAATTGGGTTTATCATGACCGCTCAAAATCAAGTTTAATTAAATTATCCCATAAGCTTTCAATCAGACCAACTCGCCACCGGCTCATTTCCTCAAATCGAGATCATGAGGTCTTATTTAAGGGTTGTAATGGGGCATACGGTTGTAACATAGGTAGGAAAGAGAAATTATTGGGCTAAAAGTGGCAAGAATTAATTCTATCATGACTTGGCATATTTTTATTTAAAATTTATGATCATCATCATTTCTCTTTCTTTCTTTTGCTTTTTCCATTGCATGACATTAGACTATGTCTAATTTGCTTTGTCATTTGCAATTCACTTATATTGAATGGATCTCAACATTTTTATCTCTCTCTCTCTCTCTCTCTTTTTTTTTTTTTTTGAATCGGTTTATAACATACCGATTAATATGGATTGATGATCATAAGTTTAATGCCTTTGATAAAATTTATTCTTGCACACTTGGGTTTGAATTTCTTGGTATTTTTTTGAAGGCTTGGAATAATATAGAGGGCTTCAAAGAAAAATTAGGCTTAAGGCTCAAAGTGGTTAATCCTAAGGGGAAAATATTTTTGGGTTTGGAATTTCAAAAGAAGGCCAAAAATCTGGGTTTTTCTAGGTGCCTCGATCATATGCTCGATTTTTGGAATATGGCATGGTCTTGAATCGGTCCCAATCGCAAGTTCTAGTTTCCTTTAATCAAAATGATTTTCACACATCAAAGAAAAGAATGAGTAGAAATGACTCATGGCTCAAATCTCACATGGTATGATTCATTCATGTCATACAATATTCTCAACTTTAATCCAAGCTTAATTCTAACACTTTGTTCAATCGAAATCTCTAACATGCAGATTTATTACCCAATAAGCTGATCGCATCATTAAATTTTTATAGCTCAAAACCTTAGGAATTCATTTCATGCATGTCTTCAATTATATTATCCCAATTTAAAAGTTTGAAAATTTAATCACAAGCCTAAATTCAACATGTGAATTTAGAGCAAGTTTATGCATATTTTTGCTGGTTATTTAATTTAAAGCAGTAAAGAGGCACTGTTAGCATACAAAGTATGTCAACAACATATTTTTGGTCTGACAGTCACTTATTCATCTTGGACTGTGCAGACATCTTTTCAAGAATAAAATTGTTTGGACTGCAAAATTCCAAAATTAAAACAGTGGATGATATCAATTACAAGAGATTCCATTGCAATCAGAACGATTTTGCACAAGGGAAATGAAATTCTCTTATATGATATTTACAATTATGCTCGATTGATATGACAATTACACACTCAATCTGTTTTCTCTCCTGGCTGATTCGATGGTTCTGCTGCATCTGATGGAGGTGGGGGTGGCTTGGGAAGTTGACTGATGAGTGCTTGCATCAGTGTTTCCATCATCTTGCGCTGCTTTTCTTCACTCTCCACTCTTTCTCTGTGCATGCGCTCTTCCCTTTCCATCATCATTTTCTTGAACTCCTCCTCTTTCTTTTCCTTCTCCTGCTTCTCCTTTCGCTTCTCTTCCTTTTCTCTCCTACGCTCTTGGCGTTCTTCTTCTCTCTCCCTCCTTCGCTCTTCACGTTCCTCTTCGGCCCTTTTTCGCTGTTCCTCTTGGCTTGCCATGACTACATTAGTCATGGACGTCATTCCCTCGAGCATAGATTGGCTCATCCTGCTCACCATCTCAATTGCTTGGGAATCAGCAGGGAATTGAGATACGTTCTGGCTTTGAGGAGGCATCTGAGGTTGAGGTTGAGTCGGAGGTGGAATCGGAGCTGCCGGAACTGGAATCGGCGTCTCTGAATGTTCTTGATCTGCAGGAGGCTCTTCTTGGGCATTCGAAGGTCCTGCATCAGCACAGGTTTTCTGTGTTCCCTTCTTCGTCTTGGGCTGTCTCTTTCTTTTTCTCGATGCTTGCCCACTTGATATGAAAGAGGATTGGTCGTCTGGATTGGCTCTGCCGAACATCTGAGGGAGAGAATACTTAACACTCTCACACAGGGGAAGTCTCGGCACACTGATGTGTGGATTTACTTACACCACCACGTCACCCTCGAAAGCACTCAAATCAACTCCCTGAGCAATGCAGATTCTCCTAATCAGATTTGGATAGCATAGCACTTGTCTGTCCTCTATCCGGGTTATCATCACTTCGAATACATGCCTCCCCACATTCAGCTTCGCTCCGCTCCACATTCTTGCAAATCCCATTAATACATTCCCAGATGTGGTGTGTGGGTGCGAATTAGGCCGGATTTTAGACATGTAAAACTCATAAGTTGGCATGAATTTCAGACTTAGCCAGTTTGCATCGAATGTGTGCCCGGGGGCAGTTATTCTTGTCATGCTGTTTGCCAAGGTTGCATACCTCGCATATTCGCTCGTCTTGGCTCTCTTTGTCATGATCTCATCAGGGGGGAATTCGCTTCGGATGTCTGGAGTCCCGAAGAACTGATTCAGCCAGTCAGGTGCGATGTTTATCACTTGTCCTCGGATCCATGTTGTTCTGGCAGCCTTGTCGATATTGCAGAAGAACTCCTTTGTCAGCTCCACGAAGCCATCTTCCTCCTGGTGTAGCATGAAATTCCCCCACTCTTGATTCCTGTAAAAGGTCTCAACAGTGGGGTGAGACAGGGCATCGGGTCTGAATCCTTTGTCCAGCACTATCCTTTTCTGCAATTTCTTATACTTTTCTGCATTTTCTTTATTGCCATTGAACTTGATTTGAACCTGTTCTGCGCTCAACTTTTTCTTCTCATATCCCTTTGAAACGCCCATCCTCTGTCTCACAGTATTCTCGGACCAGAACTCGACTGGCCGAATGGATCCGACAGATTCGTCGTCGCTCGTGTGCCAGTCTGTTTGATCGTCTCCTTCCTGTGGCTGGTCATCCCTTGGTTCAGCCTCATCTCTCCTCTGACTTAGCTCTCCTCCTCCATGAGTTGTTTCATCTCCGAATTCCTCCTCAACCTGTTTAATTACATTTTTCATTGTATTGAGTTCACAATTTACAGGCAAAGAAGATGTAGTTACATGAAAATTACGGTCATCAACATCAGTTGATACCTCCTCCTCCTCCCTAATTCTTGCAGCTCGTCCAACCGGACGTTGCAAAATAGGCGCCATCTGGTCCATGAATTCCTGCTCCTCCTGCCGAGCTTCTTCTTCTGAATCATTTCCCCCTGCAGCTTCAGTCACAATTTCCTGAACATTTTCCTTAAGCGCAGAGGCCATGGGATGGAAGCCTGGCTGCTTTTCCAAGGTTTTTGCCAGTGCTACCGGATCTATGGAATCTTGTGGTCCTTCTGACTGTTCAGGTTGGTGCGACGGGCCCTCTTGAGTGATGAATTCTTCAATTCTGGTCGTGCCCACGAGAGGATCAATTAATTGACCCACTTCTGTCTGGTATCTGATTTGTTTTGGCTTTTCTCTAGCATCAATTCTCGTTTCGATCTGTTCGTTAAGCCTTTTCCTTATATCTCCCCGGATAGTCTCAGCATCATGTGCAGTGGGGCCAGTCCATGCAGGAGGTTGTTCTTCTTTAATTTTCAATCCACGCCCCTGCACTTCTCCAGTGATCTTTAGCTCGAAGTCTTCCTCATCACCCTGTTCAGCCTTTCCAGATTTCCTGCTTTCCAGATCAGCTTGCATCTTTCTGGCAGTTTCTTCGTCCTTCGTCTGCTGAATATTCTTTCTGATCTGCTCTTCCTCTGCAGCTTTCTTCTCCATTGCCAAGCATTCTTCTTCAGTCACTTTCTCTACTCCCGAACCACCTGTTACTTGATCCATGAGGCCGGCTGATGCAAATTAATCATTTTGCATTTTTCTGGCTAGCTCAGCATCGAATGCCACTTGATGCTTCTTTTTCGGGGGTGGTGGTGGCATCGGCTTCTTACCCCTGTCCTTGGGATCTGTGGGCTCTGCCACTTTCCTAATAGTTGGCTCAGGTTCCTTGATCTCCACTTTCTTTTCCGGAGCTCTTGCTGGTTTATCTTTGTCAGCAGATCTTATCAACCTTCTCCTCGTTCCCGGTTGAGGTGCTGGCTGACTTTCAGGTGTGACAACAGTATTAGATCTCTGCTCGGGCGGGATGGTTGCAGCAGTGGTGGCAGGTGCTGCAGCAGGTGTTGTCATTTCAGTCTGAGCTGGCTGTACTGGAGTCCGGACTGCTTCTTGTTGCACCACTAGCTCGGACGTAGCAACTTCTTGCACTTCAGTCTGCCCTTTTGGCGGTAAAGCCGAAGCTTGTACTGCTGGTTGGGTAGGCTGTGGGTTGGCCTCAGGAGGGGTGGAAAAATAGGCATCAATCTCAGCATCTGGGTCCTCCGGATCTTCCTGGGCTTCTTGAGTTCCAAACAATTTGTGTGCAAATCTCAGATAATCGTGCACGAATGTCTGACTTGTTACCCGGACCAGTTTGAATTCCCAAGCCTCCTTAATCCGTGTGCAAAACAGGCTCCTGATTTTGTGGTTATAGTGCATGACCTTCGTTTTATTTCCCTCCTTCCCATACCTCAAGGCTTCTCTATCCATTTCCATGAGGAGTTCAAGATATGAAGTTCTATATTGCTCCATCATGGTGTTGATCATGTCTCTTTCTAGCTCTTCTGTCACATAAGTCATCATCTGTGCTTTGTCAAACGTCAGATATTCCTTTGCCTCAGCCTCGGTCATTAATCTGAGTTGCACCTTCTTCTTGGTCAACACTGACCAATTGTGGTGCTGCACCTCATAAAGGGCTTTTTCCCTTAGTTCTCTGATGTGCTCGGGAAATCCAGGGTCCACCTCAGTTCCCTTCTCCATTGGTCTTGTCTGGCCGAACCGCTTGTTTATGAAAATCGTCTCAAAATTATCCTCATCTGGCAAGGTCAATCCTTTATCCAATCTTTCTTGTGTTATGAAACCTTTGCCCTGTCCCCACAGACGTGCCATCTCGTGCCATTCCGTCCGAGCTGCATTGATTTCTTCTCTAAACTTGTTTATCATGGTGGAGTTCCTTTCTGTGTTGAACTCCTCGATTCTCCTCAGTTTGTGGCGCAGGTTGTAACTCATCTCTCGTTGTCTTAGCTTAGCCTGCCTGGTTACCCATCTCAGCTCTTCTCTTCCCATGTTGTCAAATAATCGCAGGTTCCAAATGCAAGGGAAGGCTTCATGCATTGAGATGGCTCCCTTTGCCAGTATCTGGCTCACCGGTAAAGGTCTTTCCACGAATTGCAATCGCACTTGTGGGTCTATGGGCTGGTCGGGAATGAGTATATCATAGTTCGAGATATCGATTCCCACTGTTCCATCTTCTAGATGACGTTGCCAGACAGCTGTGTGTATGTGGAACTTCAGTGTGATTCTTTCCAAATGCACTTCGGGTGTCATTATGGAATCATGCGGGGCATGGTCTGTCATTAGTTCCCAAAACTTCAGCATGTGATGGGAGAAATCCCTTTCTATGTTCGTCAGGGCGGTTGATCTATCTGCAGGAGGGATTTTTACGTCCCATCCGGGCCTCAATGATAGCTCAGCTTCAGTGCCCTGGTCCAATGGAACACCGTACACGCTTATCAGAGCCTCCCAGAGCTTCTTAATCTGAGTCCTGTTTGCAGATGCTTCTACTGCTGCCTGATGCAGGGTGCAATCGGGCAATCCAATAGCTGACTTAATCACTAGTTCATTCCTGAAAAATATAGAAAGTATTAATTCCAATCAAGTTTTTATATATTTTTGAAAAATTGAGTTTCAAACCAAAAACCAACATCCTCACATTTTGAGCTTTGCTCGAAATGTGATTTATTTGATTAGTACTCAAAACATTATCAGAAGGCATATGCCATTAATTAATTTAAAAAGGGTCTAAGTCATTGGACTTAGAGAATTTTTTGGTGGGCTATTGGGCCCAAAAATTTGCTTTTCCAATTTTATTAAACAAGCTCGAGGCACTTGTTGAGAATGGAATGAAATGACGATGATAGAATGGATAGCTCGAAAATGGAATGTGCAATGGAGGCGTGGCGGGATGGATTTGCTATTTCCAGATTGCTTGGACTGTCTTTGGACAGTTAAAACGTTTCAAGAAAATTGCAAACACTATTTTTAATTTTTGAAAAGGTTGACTTGATTTTATTTAATGAAAAGTGGGATGTGTGTGGTCCCATTTGTGGATTTTGTAAAAAGATAGCAGTTGAGGTGGCAAAAATACTGCTACTTAACTCACACTTTTTAGTTCCATTGGGAACAAAAACAACTTGTCAACCAAAATTCCTAATACTATTTTTGTCTTTTTGTGAAAAAGTGATTTGCAAAGGTGATTGGGTGTGCACTGGGACTACCAAAAACATAACAAACATTCACTTTTTCATATCTGCAGCATACATACGCAGTCATGCCAAACAGGGAAAAAACATTAAATGTCAAATTGGCATGCAATATTCATGAACATAGTGAGGCAAAAACACAAGATCATACTCTCATCATACTCTCATACTGGCTAAAACATGGAATCCAACATAGTCTCATGCTTCTCAGTGCACAAAAATAAGATTAACACAGCAACAGCATCAACATATTCAAAAATACCCAAATGCTCATTGCCTTCTTAATCTATGCTTCAAACATTTTTAGATCCTAGGGCAGAATCATGAGGCACTTCTCAGTATCTTATCAACGCAATAAAACAATTAAAGGGACATCCCAAGGACCCTAAAAAGTTCTAAGATCCAACAATGGCGAAAAACAGCCCCTGTTTGGAACCCTAATTCTGTCACTGTGTTCTCTGAGTCACAATCAAACAGCAAAATAGATCCTCCTAAATATGCTTCACTAAATCTCAACCCTCAAAAACATTTATCCATCACACTCCCCCTTCTCTAAATCATGCTCGGCCAAACCCACATCAAAACATATTCTCAAGTGCAACCTACCCACAGCAAGACAAGCCTAAAATCGAACTAAAATCAAAGGAAACAAACGCAAAGCGGTACTATTTACGCATTTTGAGGTTGAAACCAGAGAATCGCAAAAACAGGGGCTTGAGAGTGCGCGAGAATCGAGTGGGGGAATGCTTACCATGGTTCAGTCTTCTTCGGGGATGAGGATGAGGGTTCCATGGCGTCAATCGGGCAGAGTTTCCCCTGAGAATGGTCGGGTTTGCGAAGGAACAGGGTGGTGTTCGTTCGAAAATGGCAGTTTCGCGTACGAGAAGTTTTTCCGAAAATTTCTAAGTGTGGGATGCGTAGGGAAGAAGAGGGAGATGGAGAGGTTTAAATACTAATGGGCCGGTCGCGGAACCCTAGCCCAGAGTCGCGGAACAGGATTACGCGACCAGGCTCGGCGACATCAGAGGGGTCGCGGAATATGGGACTTTGTCGCGGAGTCATGCACCGCGACAGAGTGTACCGCGACAAAATGGCAAGGAAGAATGGGGTGGTGTGCTCGTGTCGCGGAACAGGAGCTTTGTCGCGATGTAGTGCTCCGCGACAAAGTGTTCCGCGACAAAGACAAACAGAGTTCAGGGATGAGTAAAATTTTGTCGCGGAATTGCACTTGGTCGCGATGCTGGGCATCGCGACAAAATGGTTACTCCGCGACAAAGACAAACAGCGTTTGTTGATAAGGGAAGACTTTGTCGCGGAGTTGCACTTGGTCGCGGAACGACGTTCCACGACAAAATGATCATTCCGCGACAAACTTTTTGAATTTTCAAATTTTCAACGGACTGGGCCCGAATGTGATGTTGGGCCTGCGTCCATTTTATTTGAGTTGGACCTAAATGAATTCAGTCCAAGTAAATTCAAATCATTGGGCCATTATTTAAAATAATCTACTTGCATAAAATTAGGTTGGGTTAGTTCCATTTATCTGCGAGATTTATTCCGGATCTTAAATTGCTTTAAATTCCGAAAATAATTTCTCAGATTTGTGGAATTTTCCCAACCAAGAACCTGGTTTTCCATGCTTTTTCTGCTCCTTCTTTTTGGGTGGTTCCGAATTTCCTGCAAGACAGATAAATACCCAATAGGTTAGGTTTTTCTCCTCAGATCAGCATCCTCACATTTAGAGTCTTGGTACTCTAAATGTTCAATTAATTTTGAGGGTACTTTTTCTGTTCTGGATTAAATATATTACACTAAACTAAGCTGATCTAAGCTAATCTATGAGTAATCAGGAGTGTAATTCTCTTGATAAACGACGCTGCATCCTCCCCGGCAACGGCGCCATGAAACTTTTGACAAGTTTCGCTAACACGAGTATATTTTCATATAAAATATACCAGGATTAATCTTATTGAAAGGAAAGAGTTATGATTCACGGGAAGGGGTTTAGGGATATATCAAGATTGTTATTCTTTTTATTGCTCAAGTGTGGTGCTTTAATTTCAAATGGCGCTGTGGTCCTCTCTGTCATGAAACTGTTGACAAATCTCATGGTACAGCCGGGATAGGTTGACCTTCAGCCTGTCACACTGAGGGTCCCCGGCATATGTGCCATGATACTTCTCATCAATTCTTGCCATAAGATTCCCTGCCATGAAACTTTTGACAGATTTCCACAACATGAGTATTTTCCAAAAAATCATGATCCTGGTTCAGATTTTATTTAATGAAACCAATTTATGATGGCGGAGTTGTGATTAGGGATATATTTATAGGTTGTCATGTTTTTATTGCTCGTGTTAAGAAACTGTGCCCCCGAAAGCGCACGGTGTCAAAAATTGCAGTAATTTATAGTAAGACCGGATCGTTCACTAGAGGATGTGCGATAGAAGCAGAGCCCACGTCGTTTACTAAGATTTTCCACTCGGTTACTCAATTCAAGTGTGTGTTTTGGATTACCCACTACTTGACATAATTTAAACTAAGCTATGAAAGCAATTAAAATAAAGCAGATAAAATTATTCTAGTAAGCGAATTAAATTTAATCTAAGAAAGCAATAATATTATTCTAGGAAAGCGGTAAAAATTATCTAAGAAAACAGATTTAAATGAGACAGAAGGGACAGGAAGAAAATAATAAAGGTTGGACAAGATTCAGATGAAACACAGTTAAACTTCCATTTTAATACACAGATCTTTGTTTGGGATAATCCGTCAGTTAGCTAATTCTCATGCTCTCTATACCATGTTCCCTTTAACAGACAGGTACTTACAGTAAGAGTTTACATGCTCTTAAGGCAACAAATTCTAAGATACCACAGACTCACAACTGCTCCCGTCAGAGCGTGTCATTTATCTGTGGTGGACAAGCAACACCTGACAAATCATTTATTGAAGTGTCAAGTACTGCTATCATTCCCCCATGTCACACCCGAAGATTCTAATCAAGCCCTGAACTATCCCTTAACTCTCAGTCCTAGTAGCAGTTACACAACTCTCAATACAACCGAGTGACCTCTAACGAAAGCATTTAAAAGAAAGCGGTAAAGAAAGCATTTAAAATCCTATCACTCGGAGGTTTTTGAAAGTCTGACCCTGGTAGTAAAAGAAAGCCCCCAGTCAGAATGACTGGATGTGGATCAAGAATTCCCGGATCTCGGTGAACCGCTCGCAGTGTTCACTTCTCGTCGGGTGGTTATGAGATACAAACTAATGAAACGAACTAATAAATTAGTTCGTTCCGGATGCACTCACTCAGGACTCAAAAATAGGCTTTGGCAGAAGAGGATAGCAGTTGAAAGAATACTCAACCCTACCTTAGAAAATGACCAAGGCCCGAATGTTGTTCCTCAGTATTATCTGTCACACCTTATCGGAATCCAAGTGGAATCTGACCCAGTGCAATATTTAATACAAGATTTCCAACAAACAACAATTTTGGAAAATAATAGATGTCTGAAAATCATTCCCTATCAGGTACTAGACTCTCAATTAAAACACAGATCCTAGGTGAGACCTAATCGCTGACTCTGCTTCTAATTTCCCGAAATCAACCCCCGGTCGGATCTAAATCAGTCATAACTGTGGAATTTATCCCTTACTCAGATCCGGATTTTACAAATGGATTTTTGTTGGAAATTTAATATGAAACATCTGATTATAAAAATCAAGACTTCTATGTCCAAGGGAAGGATCCCAAAATACTATTGACCACAATATTTTCATAATATTATCATGCATAATTTTATAAAGAAGTGTAAAATTAAATAATCCAAAATATAAGGTGGGTTTAGACAGAAGCTGACACACAGAGATGAAATAGCCGGGGATGAGAAGAATCTATTTTGGCTAAAAAGATGACAAGAATAGTCAAGATAGTCCGGACTGCAAACATCTGCTATCCAGGTCCTGACTATTCCAGGTGGAATGATTTTAGGCAGCAGAAGATCTTAACGACAGTGATCGCTATCATCAAGACCCCTACTATCTGTGAAATAAGAGAAAAACATACATGGTTTCTTACTGTTACACTATTCAAGCAATGTTGATCGACATCATTTGATAATATTACAGCTCGAAATTCAGGTTTGAAATTAAGATAGAGAAAAGAAAGCTGTATCCGGATAGGAGTCAGCTGAGCAGCTGTTATAATCCCAGATGGACGAACCGCCAAGGCTTCCACCGACCACTATTCGGACCATGCAAAATAACATTTAATAATTAATATCAGACCACGAGCTAGTTATCCGTGTGGGAATACCCGCCAACATTAATCCGATATATTCCTTATTAGTTGTTTCACACATCACGGAAAAGACAAAATAAATAAAAGAAAAATATTTTTGGGTCATCTTGCATGAGAGACATTGGTTTCTCATGCAAGGTATGGAAGTGATTCCATAATTACTCCCCATGTCTAAATAATCACTCATTCCATAATTAATTAATTAATTACAGTCCGGATTATGTGCTTAGATCATGAGAGTCTAATTACTTGTAGAAGAGTCTTTTAGTGGAATTGAAAAAAATTCTTCATATCAAAATGATCATGGGTTGAGATCATTGAATTTCAACCTCAAAATATTAATATAAAGGTTCAATTAATTAATGAGGAAGATGAAGAACAAAAATTAGGCAAAAAGATGCCACTTTGTCGCGGAGTATAATTTGTGTCGCGGACCATGGGTCCGTGACAAGGGTTTCGCGACAAAGGGTGGGAAATGAGAGAAGTGGGATTTTGAAGGTTAGGGTTTGCTTTGTCGCTAAGCAAAAATTTTGTCGTGGAACATGGTTCCGCGACAAGGGGGCATAGCGACAAAAAGGTTGAAAATTGGACAAGGCATAATTCTTGTCGCGGAACAAGAGGTTTTGTCGCGGAACGTGGTTCCGCGACAAGGTTGCTTCGCGACAAAGCCCTTCCAGAATACAATCACAAGTATTTGGGTCCTTGGTCGCTAATCACGGATTTTGTCGCGGAACGTGGTTCCGCGACAAGAGTTGTTTCGCGACCAAGGGTTTTAAAATGTGGCTAACAAGTGTTCTTTGGCACCTTTGTCGCCAAAGCATCATTTTGTCGCGGAACGTTGTTCCGCGACAAAAGCGTGTCCAGGACACATGTCAGAAAAGTAAAGTGGAACAGTGGCATGCATTGTGTGTGATCTCACCCATTTCAGATTCAAAAGGTAAACTGAGCTAAAAATAACAAAACAGAATTTAAATCTGGCTAGAACATGCTTGAACATAATGAAAATAAAACAAACTTAAAACTTAAGAAACCCTAATCTAAGCTTGATCACACAGAAGCATGCAACATTATCCAAAGAAAAGTCACCAAGCAGTGACATTAAAATGCAAAATAAGGATCAAATGACCCAAAGAAAACGAAAGCAGTAAGATCCATGGGGTGTGAGACCCATTTCATGATTTTTGGGACACAAATGGAGAATGTTTTCCCATATTATTAAATGGTGTTGTTAATACCCATGATTTGGGTATTACAAAACCCTTAAACAAAAGTTTAAAGCAAGAAACAAGATGTAAAAACTGGCTATCTAAACTAAAAAGCTATAATCTACATCTAACTAATGCATAAATTAAATAATACAAGAAAAACCTAACTAAACTACCCTAAACTAAACTAAACTACTGAGCTCCCAACTTGTCTTCAAGAGTGTATATTCTCTCTAAAAATTCTTCCAACCTCTAGCTCAAAGGAAACACCTCATATTTATAGAGGGGAAACCCTAAGCTCATGGGCCTTGATTTGAGCCCATTGTGTCTCAAGACATCACACACATCACAGCTTTGTCTCGGAGCACCATGTTTGGTCGCGGAACACACTGCATGTGGCAAAGCTTCTCGACTGGGTCTTGTGTCTCTAAAAGTGCATCTTTGTCGCGGAATGGACCTTTGTCGCGGAATGGGGCATCGCGACAAAGGTATCGCGACAAAGGGCTCTGGCTGGTCTTCTCCTTCATCTGAGCTTGCTTGGTCGCGGAACCCTCCTTTGTCGCGGAACCATGCATCGCGACAAAGGAGCTTCCGCGACAAAGGTGTTCCTGGGCCTGCTGGATTGGGCCAGATGGGCCGAAAATATTCTTTTTGTGGGCTTTTTCTCTCTTTTTTCCCATCTTTTTCATTCATTTTTCTTTTCTTTTCTTTTTCTCATGTTTTTGGATTTTTCTAACATAAATATGTAATAAAATTACATATTTATGCCTTTTTCACACCAGCTTATTATTTTTACAATTATGCATAAATCAGTCCAATTCGACTGCTTTCTTACTTAATGTAAGACCGGAATGCGATCAAATGCCCGTTTAAGACACGGAAATTGATTGAAAATAATGGTCATTTCTGGCCATTATCAATCGTGCAAATGCAGTGCGAACAATTGTTCGTCACTAAAGTCCTCATTAACGGCTTTTTCATTTTTATCATTTTCTAAGCGAGATAAATGGTCAGCAGCACCATTGTCTCGCCCTCGCCTATCTTTTATTACTATGTCAAACTCCTGCAGCAACAGCACCCACCTGATTAAACGAGGTTTTGCGTCTTTCTTACTTAACAAGTATCTGAGTGCACTGTGATCAGTGTATACTATGGTCTTTGTACCAATGAGATACTGTCTGAATTTGTCAAACGCAAAGACCACAGCATACGTCTCTTTTTCTATAGTAGTGTAGTTTACTTGAGCCTCATTCAGGGCGTGACTTGCGTAATGAATTACACAATGTCTCCCATCTTTATGTTGCCCTAGAACTGCACCTACTGCAAGACCACTTGCATCACACATCACCTCGAATGGTATTGACCAATCGGGTGGTTGTACAATTGGAGCAGAAGCTAACATCTTTTTGAGCGTGTCAAAGGTTTGCACACACACATCATTTATTATGAAATCATTTTCTTTGCTAATAGGTTAGTGAGCAGCTTGGCAATCTTTGAAAAGTCCTTTACGAACCTCCGGTAAAAACCGGCATGCCCAAGGAAACTCCTAACCGACTTTATTGAGTTTGGAAGAGGGAGATTAGAGATGATGGAAACCTTTGCTGGATCGACTTCTATTCCTGCCTTGGAAATGCGGTGACCTAACACTATGCCCTCTGTTACCATAAAATGGCATTTTCCCCAATTTAAAACCAAGTTAGTGTCCTCGCATCTCTTTAAAATTTTAGCAAGATTGGTCAAACAGTCATCAAACGTATCTCCATATACAGAGAAGTCATCCATGAAGACTTCAATGCATTTTTCGATAAATTCAGAGAATATTGACATCATGCATCTTTGAAACGTGGCAGGTGCATTGCAAAGACCGAAAGGCATGCGCCTATAAGCAAAAGTGTCATAAGGGCAAGTAAAAGTTGTTTTTTTGTGGTCTTCACTAGAAATAACAATCTGATTGTATCCCGAATATCCATCAAGAAAATAATAAAACTCTCTCCCCGCCAACCTCTCTAGCATTTCGTCAATAAAAGGCAATGGAAAGTGGTCCTTGCGTATGGCCTCATCCAGCTTCCGGTAGTCAATGCAGACCCTCCATCTGGTAACTGGCCTCGTTGGACCTCTTCTCCTTTCTCATTCTTTGTTATGCACATTCCCCCTCGTTTCGGTACGACCTGGGCTAACCCATTTGCTGTCAGATATAGGATAGATTATACCAGCATCTAAGAGCTTGATAACTTCTTTCCTTACCACTTCTTGCATAAGGGGGTTCAAACACCTTTGGGGTAGACGGGAAGGTTTAAACTCCTCTTCCATTAAAATCTTGTGCATGCAAATAGAAGGGCTTATTCCTTTTATATCATAAATGGTCCAACCAATTGCATGTACATATTTCTTAAGAACGACCACCAGAGCATTTTCCTGCTCTTGAGTGAGCTTAGCCGATACAATTATCGTTAATTTTTTTGGTTCTGCGAGAAACGCATACTTGAGATGATCCGGTAATGTTTTAAGTTCAAGCTCTGGTGGACATTCAACGGAAGGAAGTAGTTTGCGAGAAATGGATGGTGAGAGATCAGATTTACATGCAGGACCTTGCGTCAGTACAAGGTCCTCATCCTCCACTTCAGTGCCATCTCTTCCTTCTATGGTGAAGTCAGCGCCGTTGTACTCTTCAAGGTCTCTAGATTCGGGATCCTCGAATTGTACGGTGCTGCACTGTT